>CM077160.1:155793133-156051072 GCA_039583875.1 Platanthera guangdongensis | reverse complement strand
TATTCTTAGATCCCCCCCCCCCCCCCCCCCCCCCCCCGTCGAGGGCTGAGAACGACGGACGTGGAGTTGTCCATTATGGCGGGAGGTAATGGGCAATGCTCTCGGCGAGGTGACCACGACTGTCCCCCCCCCCCCCCCCCCCCCCCCCCCCCCCCCCCCCCCCCCCCCCCCCCCAAACTCCGCTTCCTGTCACGATCTAAGTAAGTTATATTTCCTTTAAACCTTTGGCGAGGTGACTTTGAACTATTTTCTCTTCCACAATACCTTCTTATCGCAAACTATTACTGGCTAGCCAGTTGTCGATGCCTCAGCGCGGGGTGTGACCATGACATATTTTATCCCGGGTCAATATGAAATGTTGAACCCCTCTGCCTTTCAGTGTCTGACATCAGTGGTCTATCCACTTCTCCATTTCTCGGGGGGGGGGGGGGGGGGGGGGAGTCATTGATGGCGGGCCACCTGCTTAGTGGGATTAGGGTGATGTTACATCATCCTCGATATGTCGGGGTCCTTCTAGATAATTTGCCTCACCCGAGGGACGCAGGTACTCCTTGTTAAATATTACTCATGCACCCTTCCCTCTAGGGGACCTCACTGAGAGAGTGCTGCTTGAAAACGTTGAACAGGTCAAAGTAGAGCGAGTCCTGAACTCCCAACATCCTCTTTTACAACCTTGATGTCTCCACCGTCATCCATGGCAAATTCAGCGGGGGATCTCTTTGCGGATCCGCCGAGGCTAGGTGAGGCAACTTTGGATAGCTTATTACAGTCCTACGCGTCCGCGACCAATTTCTGATGGTGTCGCCGCCTGCCGAGATGACAATGTTGAAATTTGTGAAGTGGAAGTGGGTGACGGGACAGGCCGCGCGGCCTGTGCGGACAGCTTTGGCGGACTGGGCGGACTGGGCGGACTGTGGGTTGCGGCCTGGTGAGAAGTCTAGTGGAAGCCAGTTGTGTTCTGAGCAGGTTGTTGCATGGAGTCCGCGGTTTGGTGCGGCCTGGTATCTGCGGATAGAGAGGCTTGCGGACTGGTGCTTTGCTCAGTGGTCGCGGGTGCAAGTTTGCGCTGTTGGCGGGTTGGTTCGAGTTCGCGGGAAGCCTTGCGGACTGGTGTGTCCGCGGTTGGGGCTGTTGCGGACTGGGCCTTGAGCTTGGCTGAGGCCTTGTCGAGCTCAGGTGTTACAGCAGGTCTTGCTGTGGAGACCGGTTGGCGGACTGATGTTTGGAGTCCGGCTTGGTGCTACTGCGTTGGACAAGTGCGAGGAGCTCGCGGACTGGTTGCGGTCTGTGCTAGGGTGTTTGGCGGACGGGACTTTGTGTCCGTCATGCTCGCACTGGCCCTTGATGGTTTTGGACTTGGTCACACTTGGTGTCAAGTTCATGGTGTCCGCCGTATCCGCCAAGTCCGCTGTGACCGGGCGGACTGTTGTTGTTTGCCTTTGGTCGTGGACTTGTGGCGGATTGAGATGTGGGTCTTGCGGACTGCCTCGGGTTGGTGCGGACTGCCATTGAAGAGGGTGCTGTCCTGAAGCAGTTGGAGCTTTGCGGGCTGGTGCCTTGTCCGCTTAGCTTGGGAGGACTGGAGAGGGTTCGTCATTGGTTGCCTTGCTCCTGGCGGTTTCCCTTGGTGACTGGCTAAGTCCTCGCGGACTGAGCGGACTGTCGTTTTGTGTTCGCGCGGGCTGGGGCGGTGTCGCTATCTCATGGGCGGTGACCACACTCCTCACCTGGCCTATAAATAGGACCCCCCTGGCAGGCACATCTACAGTAACCAAAGTAACGTGAAGTGAACAGTGAAAGTAAATTGGGTTGGGCGAGTGCTGCGGTCTGTGTTTTCCAGTCCGCGCGGATTGTTTCAGGCTGACGGTTTGCTGTGTGCAGGTCGCGCGGATAACTTCAAGGAGCCAGGAGCTTGGCTGTGACTTCGGTCAGTGCTTGGAAGTGTGCGGTCTCTGCGGACTCAGCAGGAGGTCGCTCTGCGGCCTGTCAGTTCTGTTTCAACTTTCCCAGCTTCAATAACCTGTCCGCCGGTTTCAGGCGGGTAGGGGAGTTCCTCAGTTCGGGTTCAGCAGGAGGCGAATAACGGTCTGTCCGCGCGGCCTCGCGGTCTCGGCGGACTCCGTGGTATTCGGCGGTTTGCAGCATAGCTTGGGCGAGCTCAGCGGTCTCGGCGGTCTCGGCGACCTCGCGGTCTCGGCGGACTGGAGTGCTGTCCGCCCGGCTTGTTTTTTGTTTCTTTCTGTTTTGTTTACAGCTGTAATACTAGCGAAATCATGTCTCGCTATGTATGCCTCGGATTGTAATGAAGTGAATGCATAATAAGATCTTCTTGTGCTTCCATTGTTTTGTTGGGTGCAACCTCTAGTCCTTGGGTTTCCGCAGGTTCAGCGTGCGAACTGGGTAGTTCCGAAGATATTAATTTGGTGTTTGGGCTATCTTGCTGACCACGTTGAGAAAATTTAACATGGTATCAGAGGAGGTTTCTGAGGTTGCGGAGGTTCAGTTGCGTGAGCGGAGGTCAGCCAGTGTTGTTACTCAGTGATTGAGTGGTGATCAACCTGTGTTGTTGCTCGGTGCTGCTGAAGGGTACCAACAGGTGGTTGCAATGGAAGGAAGCTTAGCAAGAGGTCTGGCATTGCATTGAACTCTTAACGCCGACTAACTATAAAAAGTGGAAGTCGTGCATGAAGAGTTATCTTCTAGGCGAGGAGATGTGGGAAGTTGTCGGTGGAGACGACAGACAGGAAGTAACTGCTGCTTTCGGTACTGCTGAACAGGTGAGGCTCTGGAGAAGAACTAATGCTAAGGCAGAGTTCGTTCTGAAGAGAGCTGTCTCTCCGGAACTGTTTGATCACATCATTGGGTGTGAGTCGGCTGCTGATATTTGGACAACCATTGATGAGTTGTTCAATAGGAAGAATGTGGCGCGGCTTCAGTTCCTGGAGAATGAGTTGGCCAGGGCAACTCAGGGAGACCTTTCCATCTCCAGGTACTTCTTAAAGATGAAGAGCTTGTGTGCTGAGCTGTCGGCGCTGGATCCTGATGAGCCTATCTCTGAGGCAAAGATGAAAAGGCACATTTTCCGCGGCTTGCGGAAGGAGTATGTGGCCTTTGTTTCATCTGTTCAAGGGTGGGCTACTCAGCCGTCTCTGCTGGAGCTGGAGAATCTGCTTGCCTCGCAGGAGAGCTTAGCAAGGCAGATGGCTGGAGTGAATTTGAATCAGGAAGGCAGCGAGGCTCTCTTCTCAGGCAAGAAGAAGGGATGGGAAGGGAAGAAGAAGAAGAAGGTGCAGGCCGCTGTTGAGAAGGAGACTTCAACTTCATATCCGCCGGAGAGGAGCAATGCTCCTAAGGACTGGAAGAAGAATTTGAAGTGCTACCGGTGTCATCAGCGTGGGCACTTCAAGCGGGACTGCAAGGTCAAGCTGCAGCCTGGGCATGCTGCGGGAAAGGAGGAAGCTTGCTCGCGAAGTGAAGAAGCAGAATGGGGAGGAGCTTTCATGACGGGCACTTGTCCTGTCCGGGCCTTATCTGCTGAGGACTTCAACAGCGAGTGGATCGTCGACTCCGGGTGTGGTCATCACCTCACCGGAGACATGTCGAAGTTCACCTCCATGCAGGCTTACTCAGGTAATGAAGCTATTATCACTGCTGATAATACTGTTTATGCAGTAGAGAAGGAGGGGGTCGTGTCTTTGGGTAGTGATCAGGGGCCACTCACGTTAAGGAGTGTGTATCACGTGCCGGGCATGAAGAAGAACCTCTTCTCGGTGACCAATGCGGTGGACGCTGGGTATCACGTTCTGTTTGGGCCAACAGACGTGAGGTTCCTTCGCAACGTATCAGCGGTGAAGGCTGATGTTGCTCATGTTGGGAGGAGGGTGAAGAACTTGTTTGTTCTTTCCACCAGTGCCTATGTTGATAGGATGAGAGCCAATGATAGTGCGGCTATCTGGCATGAGAGGCTGGGGCATGTTGGCATGGACAAGCTAAAGGCAATGGCGAGTAGAAGTCTGGTGAGGGGGTTGCCGATGTTGTCCTCCTTTGGTGATGGGCATGTTTGTGCTGGTTGTCAATACGGTAAGGCACATCGCCTTCCGTTTGATAAATCTCAAACAAGGAGCAAGAAACCATTGGAGTGTGTTCATGGCGACCTGATGGGACCGACTGTTACTGCCAGCCTTGGTGGAAGCAAATACATGCTTGTCTTGGTTGATGACTACTCAAGGTATACTTGGGTGTACTTCTTAAAGGAGAAGTCGGAAGCCTTCCGTTTGTTCGTGGAGTTCAAGGAGTTGGTAGAAGGCCGGCTTGGCTTGCGGATTAAGAAGTTTAGAACTGATAACGGGGGGAGTTTGTCTCCTCCGAGTTTTCTAACTTCTGCAGGAAGCACGGGATCCAACGGGAGCTTACATGTGCTCACACTCCACAACAAAATGGGGTAGCGGAGCAGAAGATCCGTCATTTGACGGAAACCTGCAAATGCTGGCTGCATGCGAAAGATATCCCAAGGTCCTTTTGGGCGGAGGGAATGTCTTGTGCTGCTTATGTTATTAACCGGATGCCACTCAGCCCTATCAACATGAAGACTCCTATTGAGCTGTTGTTGAAGGAGAAGCCGAGTGTTGGACACCTTCGGGTGTTCGGTTCAACTTGCTACGTGCATGTCCCGGATGCTTCACGGACAAAGCTGGATGCGAAGGCAAGGAAACTTGTCTTTGTTGGCTATGATGAGCGGAAGAAGGGATGGAAGTGCATGGACCCTGTGACGAAGAAGTTCGTGGTGTCAAGAGACGTTGTCTTTGACGAGCTGACGTCATATGGAGGTGGCTCGGTGGAGCCTACCGGAAGGAAGTAGCAAGGTTGAGGAAGCACCGGTGGAGGCTGCTGAAGGCTTGGAAGAGGAGCTTGCTGTTTCACCAGCAGCTCCTGTTGCTTCGAACTCCGAGGCTGAGCCTTCTGGCTCAGGAAGCAGGGGGAGCACTGCTCAATGCTTGCCCCAGGTAGGAGTGGAGCCTGAAGAAGCAACGGAAGCCGTGAGCAAGGAGCCGTGTCTTCGGAGATCGAAGAGGGTGGTTAAGCCACCGGCTCGGTACTGTGATGGGAATGCAGTGAGCTTTGTCTCCTGCTTCTTTGCAGGTCCTCTGGATGAGCGAGAGCCTGCAAACTTCAACGAGGCCACTGGAGTGAAGGAGTGGGAAGGTGCCATGAAGGAAGAGATTGATGCTCTGAAGAAGAATGAAACCTGGGACCTTGTGCCCAAGGTTGATGGCGTTACTCCGGTTACTTGCAAGTGGGTGTATAAGTTGAAGAAGAAGGCTGATGGGAGCATTGATCGTTTCAAGGCTCGCCTGGTCGCTAGAGGATTCTCACAGCAGTATGGAGAAGACTATGAGGAGACATTCAGTCCAGTTGCGAAGATGACGTCTGTAAGAGTGGTGATCGCCTTGGCTGCTAGCAAGGGATGGAGGTTGTGGCAACTCGATGTGAAGAATGCCTTTCTTTACGGAGAGATTGACAAGGACATCTTCATGGATCAGCCGCTTGGTTTCGTCTCTGAGAAGCATCCGGACTATGTCTGCAAACTCAGGAAGGCTCTCTATGGGTTGAAGCAAGCTCCTCGAGCGTGGTATGGGAAGATTGCAGAGTACTTGCAATTCTGTGGATACCTGGCTTCCAACTCGGATTCAAGCTTGTTCGTCAAGAAGAAGGGAGAGCTAAGAGTCTTGGTCCTGCTGTATGTGGATGATATGATCATCACAGGGAACTCGGAGGAGGAAGTAGCAAGGCTCAGGGGAGAGCTTGCTATACGCTTCGAGATGAAAGACTTGGGAGAGTTGCATCACTTTCTTGGTCTGGAAGTGGAGAGGAAGGAGTGCGGGATTCTCATTAGCCAGAAAGGGTATGCTGATCGTATTGTGAAGCGGTTTGGCATGGGCGAAGGGAAGAAGTGCTCTACTCCACTGGAATCTGGGCTGAAGCTTCGACGGGATGAGGGAAGGGTTCTTAATGATCCCTTGGTGTTCAGGGCTCTTGTTGGGAGCTTGATCTATCTGACGATTACAAGGCCGGATATAGCTTATGCTGTTGGCCGAGTAAGTCGGTATATGGCTGAACCAAGGCAATCTCATCTAGTGGCGGCGAAGGGAATTCTGAAGTATGTCAAGGTGACTTCTGAGATGGGACTCCTCTATGGAAGGGATGCGGAGTTTGCGTTGCTCGGGTACACGGATGCTGACTATGGCGGTGATTCGGATGATCGAAGGTCTACTTCAGGTTATGTGTTCACTTGCGGTTCAGCTAGCATCTCGTGGTGTAGCAAGAAGCAGGACTCGGTGTCGGTTTCAACCACGGAGGCGGAGTATAAGGCTTCGGCCTTGGCTGCTCGGGAAGCCGTTTGGTTGAGGAGGCTCATAGAGGATGTTCATGAAGAAGTGCAAGGGCCTACTTTACTCCGGGGGTGACAATGAGAGTGCTCTCAAACTGGTAAACAATCCAGTGTGTCACGCCAGGACCAAGCATATAGAGATTGATCACCACTTCATCAGGGAGAAGGTGTTGGAGGGGTCTCTGCTGGTCGGGCATGTTCGGAGTGAAGATAATCTTGCTGACATCTTCACGAAGCCGCTGTCGAAGGGGCCCTTTGAACGCTTGCGCAGCTTGCTGGGCTTGGTCACCACTTCTCACTTCAAGGGGGAGTGTTGAAATTTGTGAAGTGGAAGTGGGTGACGGGACAGGCCGCGCGGCCTGTGCGGACAGCTTTGGCGGACTGGGCGGACTGGGCGGACTGTGGGTTGCGGCCTGGTGAGAAGTTTGGTGGAAGCCGGTTGTGTTCTGAGCAGGTTGTTGCATGGAGTCCGCGGTTTGGTGCGGCCTGGTATCTGCGGATAGAGAGGCTTGCGGACTGGTGCTTTGCTCAGTGGTCGCGGGTGCAAGTTTGCGCTGTTGGCGGGTTGGTTCGAGTTCGCGGGAAGCCTTGCGGACTGGTGTGTCCGCGGTTGGGGCTGTTGCGGACTGGGCCTTGAGCTTGACTGAGGCCTTGTCGAGCTCAGGTGTTACAGCAGGTCTTGCTGTGGAGACCGGTTGGCGGACTGATGTTTGGAGTCCGGCTTGGTGCTACTGCGTTGGACAAGTGCGAGGAGGAGCTCGCGGACTGGTTGCGGTCTGTGCTAGGGTGTTTGGCGGACGGGACTTTGTGTCCGCCATGCTCGCACTGGCCCTTGATGGTTTTGGACTTGGTCACACTTGGTGTCAAGTTCATGGTGTCCGCCGTATCCGCCAAGTCCGCTGTGACCGGGCGGACTGTTGCTGTTTGCCTTTGGTCGTGGACTTGTGGCGGATTGAGGTGTGGGTCTTGCGAACTGCCTCGGGTTGGTGCGGACTGCCATTAAAGAGGGTGCTGTCCTGAAGCAGTTGGAGCTTTGCGGGCTGGTGCCTTGTCCGCTTAGCTTGGGCGGACTGGAGAGGGTTCGTCATTGGTTGCCTTGCTCATGGCGGTTTCCCTTGGTGACTGGCTAAGTCCTCGCGGACTGAGCGGACTGTCGTTTTGTGTTCGCGCGGGCTGGGGCGGTGTCGCTATCTCATGGGCGGTGACCACACTCCTCACCTGGCCTATAAATAGGACCCCCCTGGCACATCTACAGTAACCGAAGTAGTAACGTGAGTGAACAGTAAATTGGGTTGGGCGAGTGCTGCGGTCTGTGTTTTCCAGTCCGCGCGGATTGTTTCAGGCTGACGGTTTGCTGTGTGCAGGTCGCGCGGATAACTTCAAGGAGCCAGGAGCTTGGCTGTGACTTCGGTCAGTGCTTGGAAGTGTGCGGTCTCTGCGGACTCTGCAGGAGGTCGCTCTGCGGCTTGTCAGTTCTGTTTCAACTTTCCCAGCTTCAATAACCTGTCCGCCGGTTTCAGGCGGGTAGGGGAGTTCCTCAGTTCGGGTTCAGCAGGAGGCGAATAACGGTCTGTCCGCGCGGCCTCGCGGTCTCGGCGGACTCCGTGGTATTCGGCGGTTTGCAGCATAGCTTGGGCGAGCTCAGCGGTCTCGGCGGTCTCGGCGACCTCGCGGTCTCGGCGGACTGGAGTGCTGTCCGCCCGGCTTGTTTTTTGATTCTTTCTGTTTACAGCTGTAATACTAGCGAAATCATGTCTCGCTATGTATGCCTCGGATTGTAATGAAGTGAATGCATAATAAGATCTTCTTGTGCTTCCATTGTTTTGTTGGGTGCAACCTCTAGTCCTTGGGTTTCCGCATGTTCAGCGTGCGAACTGGGTAGTTCCGAAGATATTAATTTGGTGTTTGGGCTATCTTGCTGACCACGTTGAGAAAATTTAACAGACAAGACGGTTAAACGAACATGGGACTCGCCTTGTTGAGGCAGGGCCATTCTAGCAAGATTAGGGGAGCGACAAAGGGATGTTTGCCACAGTTAATGACCAGAATGATAGGATATACAATGTGGAAGCTCGCCAACAAGCCACCAAGGATGACCTCCACCAATTCGCATAGGTGGTGGATATTGTAGGTGAGGCCTCTCAGCTAGAGGAGACAATCTGAAGAAGCAAGGAGAAAATTTGATGGGGAGAAAAGAGCATTCAATAGGAACAAGAAGACCCGCAAGTAGCTCATAGCAGCATCTAGAGGGCTCTCCATCTGCGTCACACGCTCCATTGATGTTGCGGCTAGGGTTGATGTTTTCTGTTTTCCTACTCACTTTTTGACGCACCAGCTTTAAATGATTTATGTGATGTGTGCGTAATTATGACATGTATTTTTTGATATACACACCTAGCTTGTGCTCTCTAGGTATTTCTATAGGGTGAGCCTTTGCTTTTTTATTTTTGTACTCGTGACATCTATAAATGAATGAAGTTTTCCTTCTTTGGCTGGTGTGACTCATTTACCATGGATATTCGCTAACCAACACTCACACTATGATCAGTCTATTTGCGTGGATTAGGTCTACTCGCACGGAGATGGACTCGCTTGAGGTGGTTTTACTCGCATGATGGTGGGTGTCCTCGCACGCGAGACGATTGGGGGACATGGGCTATAAATAGGGGGTTCCTGGATCATTGTCAAAAATGCTTTGCTTGATTCTTGAACCCTTTATTCGAGCTTTAACCCACGAGTATATCACACCCTCTCTAATGTAAAAATGGGCCAGGAGTCCTCTGAAGATGGGTGCACCAACTACATGTGGAATTTCAGATCCCATAACTTTCTGAACTCGCAAACGACTGGCGAGGAGTTAAGCGAGTTCGAGACCAAGTACTTGATGTCTCAGTATACTGCCAGGCAATCTGGTCCTGGCGAGTTCTTCAACATAATGTTCAATGAGGAACTCGTCTTTCCCCTGGCACACATCCAGGTGGGTTTGAGGTTGTCCCTATGTCCTGAGGCGCGACAAGTCTTGCTCTACTTCGGGATGATCCTCGGTCAAGTCAACCCCAACGCTATCAGTTCCCTGGTCGCGTATGCCTTCTACTTGCGCGAGGAGAAGGTATATTTAGCCTAACCGCCTTCCTCAAGATTCTGACTTTGAAGGCAATCGGTGATGGCATCCTCTTCTTCAGTACATCTTACATGAAGCTAACAAAGACGATGAACAAGGTCCACCGTTGGACCGATAAATTCATGATAGTGCGGGGGGGGGGGGGGGGGGGGGGGGCGACAATCTTCCCCATGCTCTGGTCTAGAAGACAAAGAAAGAATATAAGCTGCCTTGCTTAGAGGGGAGCGCATTGGAGCTTTTCAAGTTCCAGCGGAAGAAATAGATGGATGTCATCTTCTTGAGGTGCCATACCGACCATCTCACCTTTGTTCCTCCTCGAACAGGTATGCCCGAGAGAGTACCTATTGGCCGACTTCTCTCCTCAACAACTTACATTTTGACAGTCCTTACCTACAAGCTCCTTCTTTTACAAGAGAGTGATCTCTCCCTGAACATCCACCCTTCGATAATTCGCGAGTACATCCTCGCGAGGTCTTGAGCTAGAAATCCCCCCTCCCTCTAGCCCATCGACCTAGAGGAGGATCAGGTGACTCCCGCTCCCAGCAAGGAGAAGGGCAAGGCCCCTGGATGCGCCTTCCATCGGTGAGGCGAGATGGAAAAGACAAAATTTTAGGAGGGTCATGGCCTCCTGTATGTCAAGCACCCCCAGTTAACCACGTCTCGTATGTCAACTTTGAGTTAGGCATGCGAGGCATCATTCAGAAAGGTGACACTCTAATGATATGGGACGACTCGCAAAACAAATTTCTGATGAGTACCATGCTCCCTTCTTGGGAGGACTTCGAGGAATCGATGGATGATTCCTTCAACCTTCTGTGTGGATTGTATGAGCGGGATGAAATCAAGGTGCACATGGAAATGTCCATCGGCGATCTAGCGTACCAAATTAGTTGGTCAATCCTCCGCTCCGCTCCGCTGAGCTGCTTAATCGAACGGCGAGGTGCAAGATTCAATCAAACCGGAGGCGTAGCGAGATTTTCTTGTCCCTCTAGGACACAGAAGATGAGTTAGAGAGGTCAGAGGAAGAGTTGGAGGCACTGAAGAGAAAATAACCTGCTGATGAGGAGGTATAACCTCTCACTCATGCTGGCATTATTTGTCTATTTGTCTCTCCTCCTCGCTGACACCCTTTCTTTGCCAGGAGGCCAAACTCGCGTGGGTTGAGAAGTTGATTGCTTTGGAGTAGGAGTTAATGAACGTGCGGCGCAAGTTGGACTACTACACATCCTGACTCGGAGAGGCAGAGTCTGAGCTGTTGGAGGCCTGATACCAAAATAGCGTGGAGGTGTCTAGTTCTGCCACTTTACTAAAATTTACTCATATGTAGGTTGAGAAGGCATGCGAGAAGATTGCACAATTCATCGCCGAGCTCAACCTAGCGCATATCTGGTGGCGTAATTCCCTGACCGTGGAGAGACCACTGATCGACCCAAAGGCCCTTCTTCCGAAATTATTGCCCAAGTTGGCGAGTTCCCCAACCGCGATTACTTCAGGAGAGTTCCAGTTTGGCAAGTTCCCATACTGCGAGTACTTTAGGAGAGTTTCAGTCTGGCGAGTCTAAGGGCAAAGACTAGGCCAGCTAGACGCGAGTTCCTTTGTTAGTGATATTTTTCTTCTCTTTTTGCTTATAAACATTCATAACTGCACCTTGCGCTTATATTATATTTGATGTATATTTATGGGCGTACTCACCCCTTATTTTCATTGTGTTGTTTTTTTTTGCTTTCTTCGTGTTCGTGCATTGTTCGTTTACACGTGTGTGCTTCTACTCATTGTTTATTTTTGCTTAGGCTTTATATTCACACAAGAGTTAGGCTAGTCTACTTGCAGTCAACAAATTTGACGTGTATGTTAGGCGGATACTCGGTGTTTGGCGTTATACACGTTGGGTGATTCCCTATCTCCCTATTGTTAACCCAGAAATCGGCGATCCTTCCCAATGTGGCCAGCTGGCTAGTCGCGACCCTTAGATTCTCCCTTTCGATCGCGACAAGTCCCAGCGTAGGCAGACATTTTTCCCTGTCCGCCTAGGTCTCCTAGCAACCGCGTGCCCTGCGGGACGGCGGGCTATTCCCATGGCTCACCCTCGCGGGACATGCGGTTAGGTCCGCTAACCGTGCAGTGCTTTTCCTTGTAGGAGTCGGCCAACAGCACCACCAGGAGCGACCTCCTAGTCAGCCAAGGGGCGGCGGTCTCCTGCCGCCGTCCGCCGAGGCCGCCCACCAGGGGCGGCCTCCTTGTTGCCCGAGGGGCGGCGGCCTCCTGCCGCCGTCCGCCGAGGCCGCCCACCCGGGGCAGCCTCTGCCCGCCAGACGGGAGGACTCCTCCCGGAGTCCGCCCAGGCCGCCCGCTAGGGGGCGGCCCCGGCTTCCGCCGGGCGGACTCCACCCGGAGTCCGCCCAGGCCGCCCGCTAGGGGGCGGCCCCGGCATCCGCCGGGCGGACTCCACCCGGAGTCCGCCCCGGCGGCCCGCTAGGGGGCGGCCCCGGCATCCGCCGGGCGGACTCCACCCGGAGTCCGCCCGGGCCGCCCGCTAGGGGGCGGCCCCGGCATCCGCCGGGCGGACTCCACCTCGGGTAGGCCGCCCGCTAGGGGGCGGCCCCGGCTTCCGCCGGGCGGACTCCACCCGGAGTCCGCCCAGGCCGCCCGCTAGGGGGCGGCCCCGGCATCCGCCGGGCGGACTCCACCCGGAGTTCGCCCAGGCCGCCCGCTAGGGGGCGGCCCTGGCATCCGCCGGGCGGACTCCACCCGGAGTCCGCCCAGGACGCCCGCTAGGGGGCGGCCCCGGCTTCCGCCGGGCGGACTCCACCCGGAGTCCGCCCAGGCCGCCCGCTAGGGGGCGGCCCCGGCATCCGCCGGGCGGACTCCACCCGGAGTCCGCCCAGGCCGCCCGCTAGGGGGCGGCCCCGGCATCCGCCGGGCGGACTCCACCCGGAGTCCGCCCAGGCCGCCCGCTAGGGGGCGGCCCCGGCATCCGCCGGGCGGACTCCACCCGGAGTCCTCTCAGGCCGCCCGCTAGGGGCCGGCCCCGGCTTCCGCCGGTCGGACTCCACCCGGAGTCCGCCCAGGCCGCCTGCTAGGGGGCGGCCTCCGGCCTGCCGGGCGGACTCCACCCGGAGTCCGCCCAGGCCGCCCGCTAGGGGGCGGCCCCGGCTTCCGCCGGGCGGACTCCACCCGGAGTCCGCCCAGGCCGCCCGCTAGGGGGCGGCCCCGGCATCCGCCGGGCGGACTCCACCCGGAGTCCGCCCAGGCCGCCCGCTAGGGGGCGGCCCCGGCATCCGCCGGGCGGACTCCACCCGGAGTCCGCCCAGGCCGCCCGCTAGGGGGCGGCCCCGGCATCTGCCCAGGCCGCCCGCTAGGGGGCGGCCCCGGCTTCCGCCGGTCGGACTCCACCCGGAGTCCGCCCAGGCCGCCTGCTTGGGGGCGGCCTCCGGCCTGCCGGGCGGACTCCACCCGGAGTCCGCCCAGGCCGCCCGCTAGGGGGCGGCCTCCGGCCTGCCGGGCGGACTCCACCCGGAGTCCGCCCAGGCCGCCCGCTAGGGGGCGGCCTCCGGTTCTCTTCAGGGCCTCCTGCAGCTTGGTTCGCTCAACAATGGCGGACGCAAAATCTCAGTCCGCGGAGTCCGCGCAGGTCGTCATGCTGATGTCACTGGGCCCCACTCCTTCAAGAACTTCCCTGGGCCTATAAATACTCCCTGAAGCCTCTCATTCAGGGATCCTGGAGGGGGAGACAAGTCTTGCCAGCAGCCCCTGCGAACTCCGTTTTCCAGTCCGCGCAGTCCGTCGTCACCCTTCTAGCAAGCCCTGCGGACTCAGATTTCCTGTCCGCGCAGTCCTCCACAGCTCTCCAGCAGCTTGCCAGCAGACTCTGCAGACTTAGTTTCTCAGTCCTCCAGCAGCTGGCAGACTCTTTTACTTGGTCTCTGGCAGCTTCTCCTCTGCTTTCTGGCAATTTCTTCTCCCTTAGCCGCCAGCTTCTCCTTGTACCCTTTTAGTGATTTTGTTGTAAATGTGTACTTGTAAGCTTGTAACGTCTCGCTATTAATCAAAGGAAAGCCCATCGCAAGAGTGGCATTTAGGCCGCGACGGGCGAAGTGTGTTGTTGCCGCTTCTAGCGGCCCCCTCTTCTCTCCTCTGCTCAGCAAGTCTTACTCCTCTGCTCAGCAAGTCTTGCTCCTCTGCTCAGCAAGTCTTGCTCCTCTGCTCAGCAAGCCTTGCTCCTCTGCTCAGCAAGCCTTGCTCCTCTGCTCAGCAAGCCTTGCTCCTCTGCGCAGCAAGCCTTGCCCTCAGCTCAGCTCAGCTCTTCTCGGCAACCAACCTGCAAGCGCAACCGTTGCGATTGCTGTCTGCTCGACCGCTCCTGGTCTCCCTCCTCTTCCTCCCTTGATCAACTCTCTCTCTGTTGATCAAGGCTTGCCTCTTCTCTCAAGCCTCTCCCTTCCTCCCACAACCTTCTCCTTCCTCCTCACCTAGTCTGTGAGCCCAAACACCCCATCGGTGATAGTTGTGCCCCCGGTGCCGTTTCCGCGCATCAACATTTGGTGCGGTGAGCGTGGACCGTTCAGCTCACGCGCAAAACCTTCAGATCTGAACAGGCAGTGAAAGCAACAGTTAACCATGTCAGATCTCCAAACAGCCGAGAACTATGCTCCAAGTCCCAGTGAAGATCCTCTCTGGGAAGCCTTTGAGCAGTCACGTCGAGAGAATGCTCAACAGTTCCAGGCTATCAACAAAGTTCTCGCTGCTATAACACAGCGATTGGACGCTCATCCAGCAGCTGCTCCAGCTGCTCCAATCAACCCAACACCAACAGCAGAGCATCAACAAGCTTATTCTCAAGCTTGCCCGCCGTTCTATCCTCCGTACACCCCCAACCTTTCCGCAAGGGCCTGCAGCTCCTTTGCGAACTCAAGATGAAGAGTTTGCTGCTCGCCATAATTTCTTCCGGGAAGCAGCCCGGGGAAGTCCAGCAAGAGTTCTCAACTTTCAGGGAAGTCATCCCTACCCTTCAGCTCCTGCCCCTGCTCCTCCTGCAGCAACTTTTCCTTGTTATCCTCATGCTCCTTTTGCAGCTGCAACTTATGCTCCTTTCTTTCCCTATGCTGTAGGAGAGCAAGAAGAACCTTCACCATTCGCGGAGAATGTCCGCCATGAGCCAACTCCAGCAAACTTCAGAGAGCCTCGACTACTAACCTACACTGGAGAGACAGATCCAGTAAAGCACCTCCAAGCTTTTGAGTCAGCCGTTGCTCTCAAGACTCTTTCAGATGCAACCAAGTGCAAGCTCCTTGTTATCTCCTTTGATGGGCAAGTGAGGGACTGGTTCTATGGCCTTCGTCCTCACTCCATCGCTTCCTTCCTTGATCTTCGAAGGGAGTTCTTTCTCAGATTCTCTACATCAACTAAGAGAAAGGGCGGTCCTGAAGCCCTCTTTGAGATCAAGCAGCGCGGAAATGAGACTTGGTCTCAGTTTGTTGATCGATTCCAAAGAGAGATTTTGGACATCGAAGTTACTAATCAAGAAATGTACCGAGTGGCTCTTATCCACGGTCTCCGTGAAGGGCCTCTCAAATTTGAAGCCAGCGTCCGTGCTCCAAGGACATATCAAGAGTTGATCGCTCTAGCCAACTCATACATCCGAGGCGAAAAGAGCAATACAGGCTTCGTCTCCAAGCTTCTATCCGAGGAGGATCCCTCCCGCAAGCATCCTCCAAGGTCTCCCCGCAATCACTTCCCAACTCACTCAAAGAAGGAGAGAAGGCTTCATCGCCAGCGATATTCCTTCCCGAGCCGCGATGCTCAAGATCCATTGCTGCTGCTAGCTCCGTCTTTGCAAGCAGCAGCTGTTCAACAGCAGCAGGACGATGACTTGCATGAGTCTGATCTCGACGAAATCATGCAAGAAGTAAGCCAAATCATGAAAGATATGGCAAGCTTCAAGAAGCCCTATCGGCCAGCCGATCAGAGGTCTAGAAACTCAGAGCCCTACTGCGAATTTCACAAAGAATCAGGCCATTGAACGGAAGACTACCGAGCATTCCGCCAGCTTGTGCAAAAGATGCTCCGGCAGGGCAAGATGCATGACCTGCTTCTTAAAGAAGAACGCCCTGATCAAGCAACTTCAAGGGGCAAAGAACTTGCAGACGCTCCTTGCTCCTCAAGAAGGGTGAACCACGTCGAAGAGCCTCCTCTCCTCGTTGTTAACAAAGAAGTCGAATGCTTCGATGTCGACAACGAGGGTGTGCTGGGAAGGCTATTCTAAGCTAGCAAGGACTCACAGTCCTCCAAAGCGGTGGACTTCACAGTCCTCCAGAACTCCTTGCAACCTTCAGGGGTTATCTCAACCCTTACCCTCTCTCTCATTTTCAAACATTTTCATTACAACACTTCTCAGTGTTCTTTACTTGCTTTCTAGCAAAGCTTTTATTCAGGGATCCCGTACTGACACAGTTCCCTTCTTGTGATGCCCCTTCCTCTCTCTCTCTCTCTCTTAGCGATCGTTACACCAATGAGATTTCGCCGAGCCTGAAACGTTCCCTCCGTAGTTTGTTCTCGCACAACCGCTACGACCACACATGACGGGAGTATACCCATGTGTGCAGTGGGAGCAGTTCAATCGCGGGAATGGGCTTCAGACTTAGGATCCTAGCCGGCATCTGACACAGAGTGTGTGCTAGGGGAGCCCTATGTGTTATCTCTGCTGTGCGTCTTATAGGATACATTACGGTTAGGATGATCTTCGCTGGACAAGTAATGACGATCAAGCGTAACCTTGTCTCTTTGATCATCCTTCAACTGCGGTGGCCGAAGCACTCTCCGGTATCCTCGATCCGTGCCTTCTCGGGTTCGCAACTCCACTGATCAATATACAGACAAGATAGGCCTCTTGGCGCAACCCGTGTCGTTGATCAGTGATGCTTGTACCCAAGGCGAGAGAGCGTTCCTTCTAGCGGTCCTTCTCAGGACCTTTCCCTTGCTTTTCTCTTTTGTGCCCTCCTTGAGGATGCGCGGCCAGCCCGCTTTGAGCAGGACCATACTCGGAATGATTTTCTCAGGCCAGTGATGCATAAGGCCCACGGGGAACACCTGTGGCAGCATTCAACCTTCTTTAGTCATTCCGAATACGGACCTCTTTTTCTTTTTTCCTCCTTGAGGATGCGCGGCCAGCCCGCTTTGAGTAGGGCTATACTCGGGATGATTTTTCGGGCAAGTGATGCATAAGGCCCACGGGGAACACCTGTGGCAGCATTCAACCCACTTTAATCATTTCGGGTGTAGACCTCATTTTCTCTCTTCCCTCCTTTCACAGGTGAACAGGTTAATCCAACCTACCAAAAGGATTCTGGCATTCATTTTGATCATGTCCATCCAGCCATGTCAACAGCTAGCGCTCGATTCATTAATCTGGACTTCGTGATAATGTTCATCGGGCATTTCTCTTGCTACTTGGTCATATCGACCCTATCTCATCAACTTTCATGGGTTATCTCAAAAAGATTTTCAGCAATCACTTTGCTTATGCTCATCTCATATACTTTGCCTGCTCAAGCTCTATCATATGGAGATTCACAGTGCTACTCATTATTCTTATCAAAGTCTAATGGCGTCAAACATTAATCGAATCATATCAACAGTTTTGGTATGATTCTGGTGCGGTCATCCTCGCGTCTTGCTTGCTTCTAATCTTTCTCCTCACAGAGGTTGGCAAACCCTTGCAAGCCTTCTCTACAGGTACTTGCAAGCTCCTTTCATATGCAAATTGTCTGCTTCTAACTTTCCTCTTTGTAGAGAACAACAGACACCTGTAAACCTCGTTCAGGTACTTGCAGTTTAAATCATTATTTTATCTCTGCTACTCACTCTTCACTTTGCAGTGGTTAGCAGACATCTGCAAGTCATATTCAGGTACTTGCAGCTTATCTTTATGTACAATATCTGCCTCTAACTCTCTCCTTGCAGAGGTCACCGACACTTGCAAGCTCCATTCAGGTACTTGCAAGTTACTTTCATGCACTATGTGAACTCTTAACTCTTCTCTTGCAGAGACCACCAAAGATTTGCAAGTCCCTTCCAGGTACTTGTAACTCATTTTTTTGTCCTTGTATACTCTTTTCCCTTCTCTTTTTGCAGAGATTAACAGGTGCTTGTAAGCCTCTATCAGGTACTTGCAAGTTATTATGTCGTTCTATCCTCCAAATGTTGATGCGCGGAAACGGCATTGGGGGCACAGCTATCACCGATGGGGTGTTTGGGCTCACAAACTAGGTGAGGAGGAAGGAGAAGGTTGCGGGAGGAAGGGAGAGGTGTAACGCCCCGAAACTCAAAGGAGCAAAGGGGGATGTTTTGGGCCAGTTTGAGTTCTGGCTGCATGCACACGGCCTGGGACACGGGCGTGTCCCAGGGCGTGTCAAGCCTGTGTCGACACTAAGGCGGGAAGTCGACACTTTGGTCTCGACATTGTGTCGAGACTGGGCACACGGCCTACGACACGGGCGTGTCGCAGGGCGTGTCGAACCGTGTCGACACTTAGCCGCGAAGTCGACACTGAGCTTTGACGTTGTGTCGAGACATGGCACACGGCCTGCGATACGGGCGTGTCGCAGGGCGTGTCAACCCGTGTCGACACTCGTCCCGCGAAGTCGACACTTTGGTGTCGACAATGTGTCGAGACATGGCAGACGGCCTGCGACACGGGCGTGTCGACCCGTGTCGACACTTAGCCGCGAAGTGTCGAGACCGTGTACACGGCCTGGAGCCCAGGCGTGTCAAGGTGACACGGGCAAGGACACAGGCGTGTCCTAGAACCCGTGCAGTGCTCGGGTTGAAAAAGGGGAAAAATTATGGGGTACACGGCCGGCTACACGGCCGTCTCCGGTGGAACACGGGCGTGTCAGCTCGAACACGGGCGTGTTCGATACCCATGTGAGGTTCCAGGTGATTCGATTTTGACGGCGAATGAGGCACACGGCCCTGGACATGGGCATGTGACAGGCCGTGTTCGGTCCAGATTGGGCATTTCAGCCACGAATCAAAGCCGTTCGTTTTCTTGTTTTGAGATCCAACGGCTGGGGGATGTTCCTGAAGGGATATACCCGTGAGTTGACTTAGAAATCCATCACTTTTCATACTTTATCTCTTTCCAAATCCTTAGAGAAAGAGGAGAGCCAAGGGAGGAAGAAGAGCTAGATCCCGCCATTGGAGGAGCTTCGGAGCTCCGAATCGCAAGCCGACCCCGGATCCACGGAGGCAACGCTAGTGCGGTGATTTTCATCCGGATACTTTTCAATGGCGCCAAAGAGGAACTCAAGGGTAACGATCCTCATCTTGAGCATGAGTCGCTCTCTTTCTTTGCATAGGAAGCCCGCTCTCGCGAGTTTGCGGAGAGTTGGAGGCGTTCCTTCGGGTAGATATGTGAAGTCCCCGTTGTTTAGAGTCCGTAAGCGAGAACGGACATAGGCATGATGTGTGAAGCCTACCCGGACATGTTGGTCTGGATCGGTGATGTTGCATTGCATAAATGCCGGAGAAGACTCCGTGCTATGGTTTGTTTTTCGGGTTTTCTACGCGGTAGATTGCAGCAGGGAGCCTTGGGGATTAACCCAAAGGTGCACCCGGAAAACTGGGCGGATACGAGATCTTGCCAACTTGGTGGCCTGAGAGCCAACTTGAACATAACGGGGTTATGTGACTTGTGATAGAATGGGACTCGGTGGAAGTTTGACCCGCGCAAATGGCTTAAATTGTCATTGCGATGTGAGCACGGGTTAGATGGAACCGTACCCGCTCTATGTCGTTCGGGTTAGAGAGACCTAAGGTTACGTGGCACTCGCCGTTGGCATAGATGTGAGTCTTCGGCGGTCTATGGCTTTAATTGACGTGACCCATGCCAGGAAGACAAATTGCTCATAGGTTTGGCCGTCTAAGTGGCGGTGGTGAGTCCGGAATGTTAATGGCTTTAATTGACGTGACGTCGACCGGTTCACCGAGAATGTGCCCTGAGTGCACGGGGCGTGTGGCCGTGCGAGCCAACGTCTGTGATGAATTGGCTATGGTTATTTACATTGCTCGCTTATGCTAATGAAATGCAGGGAAGGAGCATCGCCGCCCCGAGTTGGGGGCGGGATCGTTATAATTTGGTCAGCATTGCTGACCGTTGCCTTGTTTTGCCACCGTGCGGTGGTTTGTTGCTTGCAGGTGCAGCTGGACCAAGCGGTCAGTAGCGGGCTAAAGCCCTTTTTGCGAAGCTGGCCCTCGAAGGCCCATGTTTACTGCTTTATTCATGTATGACCGGCCTGCGTGCCGTGGTTTGTAAAACATGTAATATTCAAGTGAAACATTTTGTAATGCCTTAAGGCCGGTTTTGGGTATTTTGTATACATTCCTAATTTGTACTAGTGGACATTCGTGCCTTAAATGCTGGGTTCTTGTTTACAACTTTTATAAACTGCTTCCGCTAGAATGCTCTGTGTAGGACGTTGAGATTGGTTGGATGGTTTCCATAAGTAACCACCCGGTATGTCTGTGGTATATGACGTCGGGCCCCGGCCGGACCTACTGCTATATGCTATGCGACGGATATGAGGTGTTACAATTTGGTATCAGACTACTGGTTTTGGTCGGGCTTAAACTGAATTCGTGGGCGAATTCTTTTTAAGGGGTGGTGAGCACATTGTGTGCGTCATCGTTATAATGGTAAAAGAACCCATGAATGTCCACTTAGGAATGAAAATACTCGTGTTTGAGGAACCTGCGTGTTCCTATAATTGTTGTTTGCAATATTTTGTGGTCGCTTAACGGTGTTTTGTACCACTATAAGTGACCAGAAGTGGTGTTGGGCCGTCAGAACGCCGAGTTTCTGAGGCTAGTAGTGCACCGGATGTTGCTCCTGCAACACCTCTGTCGGCTGAAAATATACGATTGGTGGCTGAAGCGGTGTTGGCCGTGATCAATGCGCAGCCTGGAAGGCAAGCGCAGCAGCCCGCTCCTGTGATGGAGCAAGTACCTCTTCAAGAGGCTGAGCCGAGGAGAGTGGAGCAAGTGGTTGTGGAACCAATAGTGCCAAGTAGGGCAACTGAGAGGCAGTTGAAGCATGTAATGAGCTTTAACCCTCCGTTATTCTCGGGGTTGGGAACCCCATCTCAGGCTGAAGAATGGCTCTCCAGGGTGAAGAGAGTCATGACAGCAACGGAGACGGAGGAGTGGCAAATGACCACCATCGCTACGTTCCTTCTGGACGGGGAAGCGAGGATGTGGTGGGAAGGATTGGAGCTGCATCATCTGAGAGGTAGACAACTGATAGACGTTCCGATGGAAGAGTTCTCGGGATTGTTCTTAGCAAGATACCTCCCTTCTACTCAGAGGATTTCAATGGAGAATGAGTTCCTGAAGTTGGTGCAGGGTGAGAGGAGCGTGGATGAATATCTCCACGAGTTTACGCGTTTGAGTCATTATGCTAGCTCCACCATCATGGATGAGGAGCGCAAGACTAATCGCTTCTATGAAGGCCTGAGGGATGAGATGAGATTATTACTTTCAGGACCGATGACGCAGGGTTTCTTAACCTTGGTCAATACTGCCCGGTCCTTGGAGAAGGACATGAAGAGTGTACAAGCGAAGAAAAGCTTGGGTGAGAAGAAATCTGAGTTCAGAGTGCCGACTACTTCAAAGTCCGGCTATCGGAGGGCTTTCAAGAAGCATAGGACTTCGGGTCCAGCTCCTTCTGGTGCTTCTGGGGCGACTACGAGTCGGACCCCGGGCGCGTGTTTTATATGTGGAAAGACGGGGCATTTCGCCCGTGATTGTTGGAGCGGACGTCCTAAGTCCGAGAGGAGGCCGGGAGCTACTTATGAAGAAAAGGGAAAGGCGGTGGAATCGACCGCATCCCATTATGCTCCGGCCCAACCAAGGGTCTACAATCTTGGCCAACAGGAGGCCATTAAACAAGCTGATGTGGTGACAGGTACGGTTTAATTTATAGCAAGTCACTTTCTTTATATGCTTGTTATGCACATGTTACCTTACCACTACTTGTTTAGGATTTGTATTGATTTGTGAAAATCCGGCACGAGCACTCTTCGATACGGGAGCTTCACACTCCTTCTTGTCCGAAGGATTTGTATCACGCATCGGAGCCCCTTCTTCGATGGCAAAGGACAAGTTGGATGTGTTGTTGCCCAATGGGTGTTCGATGCGAGCGGATAGGATCTGCGATGTTAAGATTCGTATTGGGGAGCAGGAGTTTGACCTGCGGGCGTCCTTACTTCCGTTGGTGGAGTTCGACGTCATATTTGGCATGGACTGGCTCTCGGAGCAGCAGGCCCATATAGATTGCGGTAGCAAGGAAGTCAAGCTGGGAGCAAGTCGTGAGATGACTTTTACAGGCTTAAAGGGGTCGAGCAAGACGTTAATGTCTGCTCTTCAGGTGGTGAAGGCGGTTCGTGCCGGAGCAGAACTGTTCTTTACACTAGTGGAGGTTGCAAAGCCGAAGCCCGCGTTGGATTATATTTCAGTGGTATCGGAATACCCTGATGTGTTCCCCGCAGATCTTCCTGGAGCCCCGCCTCAACAGGAGATAGATTTTACGATCGAGCTAGTGCCAGGTGCAAAGCCTGTGTCACGATCTCCGTATCGGCTAGCGCCTAAGGAAATGGCGGAGCTGAAAGTTCAACTGCAAGAATTGTTGGAGCAAGGGTATGTGCGCCCGAGTTCTTCGCCTTGGAGCGCACCGGTCCTCTTTGTTAAGAAAAAGGACGGAAGCTTGAGGCTGTGTATTGATTATCGGGAGCTAAACAAGCTGACTGAGAAGAACAAGTACCCGATCCCTCGGATTGATGATCTCTTTGATCAGTTAGTCGGGTCGACGGTGTACTCGAAGTTGGATCTCAAGGCTGGGTACTATCAGCTGCGGATAAGGGAGAGTGATATCCCGAAGACAGCGTTTAGTACGAGGTACGGGCATTATGAGTTTACGGTCATGCCGTTTGGGCTGACTAATGCGCCGTCAGTGTTCATGGATTTGATGAACAGGACGTTCAGGGAGTACTTGGACCATTTCGTGATCATCTTCATCGACGATATTTTGGTGTACTCGCAAAGTGAGGAAGATCACTTCAAGCATTTTCATTTGGTGTTGGAGACGCTAAGGAGAAACCAGTTGTATGCCAAGTTCTCGAAGTGCGAGTTTTGGCTATCCTCAGTGGCGTTCCTCGGGAATATAGTGAGTGGAGAGGGTATTGCTGTGGATCCGGCGAAGATTGTTGCGATACGGGAGTTGTCTGAGCTTGCTACGGTAGCAGAAGTCCGGAGCTTTTTGGGGCTTGCCGGCTATTATAGGCGCTTCGTAGAGAACTTCTCACGGATAGCGTTACCTCTCACTACTTTGACGAGGAAGGAGCATAAGTTCGTTTGGACGCCGGAGTGCGCGCGAGCTTTTGAGGAACTGAAGTGTCGGTTGACCACGGCGCTTGTGCTGAGTTCGCCGGTTGGGACCGAAGGCTATGAGATATATAGCGATGCTTCGGGCAACGGTTTGGGTTGTGTGCTACTGCAGCACGGAAGCGTGATAGCTTATGGCTCGAGACAGCTAAAAGTGCACGAGAGAAATTATCCGGTCCATGACTTGGAGTTGGCGGCCGTGATTTTTGCCTTGAAGCTGTGGAGACACTATTTGTACGGTGTGAAGATTGATATCTACACCGATCACAAGAGCCTGAAGTATCTTATAGATCAGAAGGATCTGAATATGCGGCAGCGTAGGTGGATGGAGTTCCTGGGGGACTATACTTTCAAGATCCACTACGTGCCTGGCAAAGGGAATGCGGTTGCGGATGCGTTGAGTCGCCGAGCCCCAGCTCAAGCAAATTGGCTATCAGTGCATGATGAGCGGTTGGTGCAGGAGTTGGAGGCGTTGGAGATTGTTTGTGTGGACAGGCAATCTAGTGCTGAAGCAGTTCTGAATTGGACTGAAGTCCAATATGACCTGGCTGATCGTATTCGGCAGGCTTTGGATATGGATGCTCATATGAAGCAGTTCATGATAGAGACTCTGGATGGGTCAAATTCTCAATTCGTCGTGGAGGACGGATTGCTGTGGAAAGACGGTCGTTTGTGCGTCCCAAGTGTGGGCAATTTACGGGTGGAGTTGTTGTACGAGGCGCACCATACCAAGTACTCGATTCACCCGGGGAGCACAAAGATGTACCGTGATGTGAAGAAACTGTTTTGGTGGCCGGGTTTAAAGAAGGATGTGACGCTCTACGTAGCAAAGTGCCAAACCTGCGCCTTGGTAAAGGCGGAGTGCCAAAAGCCGGGAGGATTTCTTAAGTCCTTGCCTATTCCGGAGTGGAAATTCGACGACATCTCTATGGACTTTGTGCACGGTTTGCCAAGGTCGCAAAAGGGGAACGACGCCATTTGGGTGGTTGTTGATCGATTAACGAAGGTGTCGCATTTTATTCCGCATAGGAAGGATGATCCGGTGGAGAAGCTGGCAAAGCTTTATGTGGATAACATAGTACGGCTTCATGGTGTGCCCCGCAGCATCGTGAGTGACCGGGATGGGCGGTTCACGTCCAATGATTGGAGGCTTGTGCAGCAAATGTTGGGAACGAAGCTGAAATTCAGCACAGCCTTCCATCCACAAACGTATGGGCAGACCGAGAGGGTCAATAGAACGATGGAAGACATGCTCCGCATGTGTGTCTTGGATTTTGGAAAGAAATGGGAAGACCACCTTTACTTGGTGGAGTTCGCATACAACAACAGCTACCAAGCAAGTATTCAGATGGCGCCTTTCGAGGCCCTATATGGTAGACGATGTCGCATGCCGTTGTCTTGGTTAGAAACGGGCGAGTCAAAGTTGTATAAGCGATCGGAAGTGGAGGATGCTACTTCTTTGGTGAGGACCATTCGGGAGAGGTTGCTTATCGCTCAGGACCGGCAAGCAAAGTACTATAATGCCAAACACAGGAACGTGGAGTTCGCTGTGGGCGATTATGTATACTTGAAGATCAAGCCGTTCAAGGGTGTCTCGCGGGTGCGGCGATTGAAAAAGCTAAGCCCGAGACACCTTGGACCGTTCGAGGTTCTGGAGCGAGTGGGAGAAGCGGCCTATCGGCTGAAGCTTTCAGTGGAGCTTAGCGGTTTACACGATGTATTCCATATTTCGGTGCTTCGGAAGGCGGTGCAAGAGCCTACGCAAGTGATCGCGGTTGATCAAGTGCCGGTGGATAGTGGGCTAACGACAAAGGTCAAGCCCGTGCGGATTGAGGACTCGGAGGTCAAGCGGCTACGCAATAAAGAGATCAGGATGGTCAAGGTCCGGTGGGACAATTGCGGTCGTGAGGAGCTCTCTTGGGAGCGAGAGCAGACTATGCTTGACAAGTATCCGGAGTTGTTCCGCTCAGGTACAAAATTTTGGTTTTGTACATGTTTTTCCTTTATGTAATTTCGTGGACGAAATTCTTTTAAGAGGGGGAGAGTTGTAACGCCCCGAAACTCAAAGGAGCAAAGGGGGATGTTTTGGGCCAGTTTGAGTTCTGGCTGCAGGCACACGGCCTGGGACACGGGCGTGTCCCAGGGCGTGTCAAGCCTGTGTCGACGCTAATGAAATGCAGGGAAGGAGCATCGCCGCCCCGAGTTGGGGGCGGGATCGTTATAATTTGGTCAGCATTGCTGACCGTTGCCTTGTTTTGTCACCGTGCGGTGATTTGTTGCTTGAAGGTGCAGCTGGACCAAGCGGTCAGTAGCGGGCTAAAGCCCTTTTTGCGAAGCTGGCCCTCGAAGGCCCATGTAGAAGTGTTTACTGCTTTATTCATGTATGACCGGCCTGCGTGCCGTGGTTTGTAAAACATGTAATATTCAAGTGAAACATTTTGTAAGGCCTTAAGGCCGGTTTTGGGTATTTTGTATACATTCCTAATTTGTACTAGTGGACATTTGTGCCTTAAATGCTGGGTTCTTGTTTACAACTTTTATAAACTGCTTCCGCTAGAATGCTCTGTGTAGGACGTTGAGATTGGTTGGATGGTTTCCATAAGTAACCACCCGGTCTGTCTGTGGTATATGGCGTCGGGCCCCGGCCGGACCTACTGTTATATGCTATGCGACGGATAGGGGGTGTTACAAGAGGTTTGAGAGAAGAGGCAAGCCTTGATCAACAGAGAGAGAGTTGATCAAGGGAGGAAGAGGAGGGAGACCAGGAGCGGTCAAGCAGACAGCAATCGCAACGGTTGCGCTTGCAGGTTGGTTACCGAGAAGAGCTGAGCTGAGCTGAGGGCAAGGCTTGCTGCGCAGAGAAGCAAGGCTTGCTGAGCAGAGGAGCAAGGCTTGCTGAGCAGAGGAGCAAGGCTTGCTGAACAGAGGAGCAAAGCTTGCTGAGCAGAGGAGCAAGGCTTGCTGAGCAGAGGAGCAAGGCTTGCTGAGCAGAGGAGCAAGGCTTGCTGAGCAGAGGAGCAAGGCTTGCTGAGCAGAGGAGCAAGGCTTGCTGAGCAGAGGAGAGAAGAGGGGGCCGCTAGCAGCGGCAACAACACACTTCGCCCGTCGCGGCCTAAATGTCACTCTTGCGACGGGCTTTCCTTTGATTAATAGCGAGAGGTTACAAGCTTACAAGTACACCTTTACAACAAAATCACTAAAAGGGTACAAGGAGAAGCTGGCGGCTAAGGGAGAAGAAATTGCCAGAAAGCAGAGGAGAAGCTGCCAGAGACTAAGTAAAAGAGTCTGCCAGCTGCTGGAGGACTGAGAAACTGAGTCTGCAGAGTCTGCTGGCAAGCTGCTGGAGAGCTGTGGAGGACTGCGCGGACAGGAAATCTGAGTCCGCAGGGCTTGCTAGAAGGGTGATGACGGACTGCGCGGACTGGAAAACGGAGTTCGCAGGGGCTGCTGGCAAGACTTGTCTCCCCCTCCAGGATCCCTGAATGAGAGGCTTCAGGGAGTATTTATAGGCCCAGGGAAGTTCTTGAAGGAGTGGGGCCCAGTGACATCAGCATGATGACCTTCGCGGACTCCGCGGACTGAGATTTTGCGTCCGCCATTGTTGAGCGAAGCAAGCTGCAGGAGGCCCTGAAGAGAACCGGAGGCCGCCCCCTAGCGGGCGGCCTGGGCGGACTCCGGGTGGAGTCCGCCGGCAGGCCGGAGGCCTCCCCCTAGCGGGCGGCCTGGGCGGACTCCGGGTGGAGTCCGCCCGGCAGGCCGGAGGCCGCTCCCTAGCGGGCGGCCTGGGCGGACTCCGGGTGGAGTCCGCCCGGCAGGCCGGAGGCCGCACCCTAGCGGGCGGCCTGGGCGGACTCCGGGTGGATTCCGCCCGGCGGAAGCCGGGGCCGCCCCCTAGCGGGCGGCCTGGGCGGACTCCGGGTGGAGTCCGCCCGGCGGATGCCGGGGCCGCCCCCTAGCGGGCGGCCTGGGCGGACTCCGGGTGGAGTCCGCCCGGCGGAAGCCGGGGCCGCCCCCTAGCGGGCGGCCTGGGCGGACTCCGGGCGGAGTCCGCCCGGCGGATGCCGGGGCCGCCACCTAGCGGGCGGCCTGGGCGTACTCCGGGTGGAGTCTGCCCGGCGGAAGTCGGGGCCGCCCCCTAGCGGGCGGCCTGGGCGGACTCCGGGTGGA
The DNA here is from genome assembly GCA_039583875.1 of Platanthera guangdongensis. NCBI lineage: Eukaryota > Viridiplantae > Streptophyta > Magnoliopsida > Asparagales > Orchidaceae > Platanthera > Platanthera guangdongensis. The sequence goes on along the minus strand of CM077160.1, from coordinate 156,023,962 downwards.
GTCCGCCCGGCGGATGCCGGGGCCGCCCCCTAGCGGGCGGCCTGGGCGGACTCCGGGTGGATTCCGCCCGGCGGAAGCCGGGGCCGCCCCTAGCGGGCGGCCTGGGCGGACTCCGGGTGGAGTCCGCCCTGCCTGCGGACTCCGGGGCCGCCCCCTAGCGGGATGCCTGGGCGGACTCCGGGTGGAGTCCGCCCGGCGGATTTCGGGGCCGCCCCCTAGCGGGCGGCCTGGGCGGACTCCGGGTGGAGTCCGCCCGGCGGATGCCGGGGCCGCCCCCTAGCGGGCGGCCTGGGCGGACTCCGGGTGGAGTCCGCCCGGCGTAAGCCGGGGCCGCCCCCTAGCGGGCGGCCTGGGCGGACTCCGGGAGGAGTCCGCCCGTCTGGCGTGCAGAGGCCGCCCCGGGTGGGCGGCCTCGGCGGACGGCGGCAGGAGGCCGCCGCCCCTCGGGCAGCAGGGAGGCCGCCCCTGGTGGGCGGCCTCGGCGGACGACGGCAGGAGACCGCCGCCCCTTGGGCTGACTAGGAGGTCGCTCCTGGTGGTGCTGTTGGCCGACTCCTGCAAGGAAAAGCACTGCACGGTTAGTGGACCTAACCACATGTCCCACGAGGGTGAGCCATGGGAATAGCCCGCCGTCCCGCAGGGCACGCGGTTGCTAGGAGACCTAGGCGGACAGAGAAAACTGTCTGCCTACGCTGGGACTTGTCGCGATCGAAAGGAAGAATCTATGGGTCGCGACTAGCCAGCTGGCCACCTTGGGAAGGATCGATGATTTCTGGGTTAACACCTATTATGGGGGAGCGAGAGGAGAGGTCAACACTCATGCTCGCCCTACCATAAAAGTTCGCACTTGCTTTTAGTGCTAGCATGAGCATCCCTTTGTGTGTCGTTTATCCACTCTCTCTTTTGAATGGGTGATCAACCCTGAGGGGGCAAGTAGGCAACCTGTATAGGAGGAGTGCATTGCACAGGTCTAGCCTACGACAATATTATGCATGAGGGTATCAAACTTATTCGATGGGACAAGTAGCCAGCCTGCACGGGAGGAGGCCAGTGCTTAGGCCTGGTCTATGACATATTTCTTCTCAAGGAGTCCACCTGAGGGGGAAAGTTGCCAGTCAGTAGGGGAGAATCCCAATTCTTAGGCCTAGTCGATGACAAGTGTTAAACCTCCATCACGTTCCTAGGCGCATCCATCTCCATGAGGGTCTTTACTTTATCAAAGTTTGAATCCACTCCTACTAGGGTCAGGAGGTGGACAAGGAATTTTCCTTTCCTTTCCCAAAGACACACTTCGTCGGGTTGATCCTCATCTTAAACCTTCAAAGAGTTGCAAATGTTTTTGTCAAGTCTTGGAAGTATTCTCCCACGCTCTTACTTTTCACCATAAGGTCGTCGACATACACCTCTAGATTTTGTCCCTTATATTCCCGAAACACTTGGTCCATCATCCTTTGATATGTGGCACCTCCATTTTTGAGTCCAGAGGACATCATTATATAATAGCAGCATCCATTGTCGGCAATGAAAGAAACATTCTTTATATCAGGTGGTGCATTTGAATTTGATGGTAGCTCAAGAAAGCATCTAAGAAACTCATTATAGGACAATAACGGCTAAGTCTACCATCTTGTCGATCTGAGGAAAAAAATAACAGTCCTTATGATAAAAAATTTTAGAATTGAAAATTTAATGCACATTCTCTACCTCTCATCCCTCTTCTTAACCATTACAACATTGGATACTCAGCTTGGGTACTAGACCTTCGATATAAATCTCGCATCAATAACCTTCTTCACCTCCTACTGGATGGACTCGGCAAGTGTAGTGGTTGTCACCCTCTTTTTCTGCTGAATGGGGTGAACTCCCTTGTTGAGGTTAAGGTGATGGCAAATGATGTCTGCATCAATCTCTAGCATGTCGGCGATGCTCCAAGAGAAGACATCCACGCTCTCCCAAATATATGCAAGGATCTTCTCATTGTCCTCCTCTCCCATCTCCTTGTTGATTCTCACCTTTCTGGGCCTCCCACCCTTAGTCCTGATCTCCTTCTCCTCCACTTCCTTGACTACATCTAGCCTTGCTACCTCCTCCATGGCCTTGTCTAGATCCATCTCTTTCAACTAGCTGATGGTGTTGACATCATTGAGATATCACCATCTTGCCACCTGGGGGTCACTCCTGATTTTGATCTACGGTCCTCCCTGGTTGTACATCAAGCATTGATGGTAGGAGGATGAGACACACTTATATGTACTGATAAGTGGTCGGTCAAAGATGGTGTTGTAGTTGCTCGGAGCATCCACGATGACGAACCGACAATATTTCGTCGTTCCTCCCCGAGTCAAGACCAGCTCCACTCCTCCTTCCACCTCTTTCATTTCTCTTGAAAAATTCAAAGTGTGGTCCCTCCGTGGAGGTGACTCTTTTCTTCCACCTTCATCGCGTCGAATGCCTTCTTAAACACTACGTTGACAGAACTCCCATTATCCACGAGGATACGAGAAACCTTATAATGTTGGAACTTGTGTTCTGCATCTCTTTTGTTTGAAAATATCAAATCTCAAGTTATATTTGATCATACTTGTATTGGGTATAATGTGCAGGTTTATAGGTATGAAGACACCAGGGATCCATTGTCTGTGAGCTACCGCTGGGTGCTAGCACTACTGCCTGCGCTATCTATGCTGACTTGCAAGCTGAGGACGACAAGTTTCCTCTATAACCTACTATCAGGCGCTAAGACTACCGCACCGCGCTAGCCATATCAACGATCGTCGAGTCGGTAGCGTCGAGAAGATCTAGTAGCACCAAGAAGAGACGATTGACCAGACTACCACATCGTATTTGCAACCGCATCGTATTTGCAACCGCTCCACGCTATTAAAAATACAGCAAGAGAATATTTTTCAGAAGTGCTCGACTCGTCAGAAACATCATCATCTCATGTTGATGCTTTAGGCACTTTCCTCTTTCCCTTGTCTCTACTTTGACTCTCCTTTTCTTTGTTTTGCAGCTTTGGACACTCTCTCTTCATGTGCACAGACTTGTGATTGTAGAAACACTCAAGAACAGGCTTTTCTTCGTCACTCTATATCTCCTTTGACGGTTTGTTCCATCTCCTCTTCTCTTTTGCACCTTTCTTTAGAAATCTTTTGAACTTCCCTTGCCTCTTGGGATTATTCATAAATCTTTTAAATTCTCAAACATAAAGACTCTTTATATCTTCATCATCAGATTCTTCTGCTACTTCCCCTCCTTGGCTGCTTTTAGTGCTAGAGCTTTCTTCTTTGGCTCCCTTGAATATTCCTCACTTTGTATCTTCAGCTCTAGCTCATGGGTCTTTAGATTCCCAATGAGGCTTCCAATTTCCAAAGTGTTGATATTGTGTGACTCATCAATGGTGGTCACCTTTGGATTGTACTATGGAGGAATAGATCGCAAGATCTTCCGCAGTAAGTCTCCAGTTGAGAAGGTCTTTCTGAGTGATCTAGAGGCATTCACAATTTTTGTGAAGCAAGTGCACATGTTGTCCACCTCCTCATCAATCTTCATTCAAAACTGTCTGTATTTTGATTTAAGTCAAAACAGCTTCGACTCTTTTACCTGTGAAGAACCTTCATGTGTTAGCTCAAGTAATCGTCATATATCATAAGCAGTTTCACAATTGCAAATTCTATTAAATTCAATTTTATCTGACACACAAAATGAGAGTTCATAGCTTTTGCATTGTTAATACATTTCAGTTTATCTGAGTCATCCTGAGGAGGTTCTTTGCCACCTCCACTCGAATAGACCCTTGTCCTCCTAAAGTGCAAATGAACAAAGGTCCTTCGCCACCTCCACCCGGACGGACCCCTGTCCTCCTGATTCGCAAACGAACAAAGATTGTTTGCCACCTCTACTCGGACGAACCCCGATTATCCTAAGGCGCAAACGAGCAAAGGCTCCTCTCCCCCTCTGCATGGACGAATTCTGGTTCTCCTAAAGGCCCGAATAAAGGTTCTCCTCCATCCCCGCTCAAAGAATGGGCCAGAAAGGGCGCATCGCCACCAAACCCTTAGCGGTCCATGCCTCTCCGGAAAATGTGAGTAAACAAGAAACACTCAAGCAAGGCGTTGCTCTGCCGAAGAAAATAAGCGCGCACTAAAACACAACCAAAATAAACGGGTCCAAAAGTAAAATGGATCTCCACTCAAATGAAAAAGTGTCGCATGAGCTACATCATCATAAAAAGCAAAAACATACAACGGCGCAAAAACGAGCCTACAACAAGAAAAAAAAGTGCGAGCAAACTTAGGAATACGAAATCTCAAGGATCATCCATCCACGGCAGTATCAACATCTTCATCTGAATCGTCCTCCACGCCCAAAGGTATTCTACTTCGGAAACCTCTGAACCGCTTGAAATCCCTTGTTGAAGCCCAAAAAGTACGCAACTTCGCTCTCATCCTTCATAAGTGGATCAACCTCTATCATCATCATCTCAGAGCACGCCTCCTCCATAAGACAGGACCGCTCCATATCGAAGTCATGGGAAGCTCTGTACTCGGCTACTGCGACCGCACGCACGACCTCGACCTCCGCCCACTAAGAAATCAGCCGAGTGTTCTCCTCCTTCAATCGCTCGACCTCCCCCTCCTGCTGACACAACACAACATCAACTGCCTTAGTACGGTGGACCGCCTCCACAAGAGTTATCTCAGCAGATGCTAACCTCCTGCAAAGATTCCAGATCTCGGAGTCGGCGGCGCTCAGCTTGGCCCAAAGAGACTCCACCTCGGAGTACGAAGAAGATAGTTGGGACTCCCCATTAAAAAACCAAGAACAGATCTCCTACTTCTTCCTCCGGGCCTCCCCCAGTGAATCCTTATATGCGGCCAGCTTCGCTCGCAGTGAAGGAAAATCATCCTTTGTGGTAACATAAGTACTGTTCCACGAAAGTGCAATCTTGCGAACCTCATCAAGCTGCAAGCATAAAAAGCAAGTTATTCTCATTCACAACGCCCGGTGAAAGAAATAAAATACTGGGGGCAACCCACGTAGCTTCCGGAGAAGCGCCCGGTAAGAAGAACATTCTCATTTCTCCCCCCTCACCGTCTCCAATGGCGGTTCAAGAATCACTTGAGAGGCCGACACGATCGCAGGAATCTCCGAAACATCCTCAGTTTTCGCAGGCGGCGGATCAGCACCAGATCATCCGGGAAATCATCAGCAACGTCAAAAACAGCCTCGGGGGTAGCAGAAGACAGGCCGCCTTCTCCCTGCCATTGCGAAAAATCCAGCTTCCTTTGTTTGCCCCGCTCCAGCAGCGCGATACAACTCCGCTCCGCATCCGTCAAAAGGCCCGCAAGAACTACCCGCTTCATGACAATAAAGGCGTTGATCTTATAAAGAATAGCCCCCAACTTGCGCGGATCCTCAAGTCCAGCAACGGAATGAAGTCATGCTCTTTCCCCGTAAGACGATGATAGTGGTCAGAAGGATCCCGCAAAACCTTGGGCAGCTCCCACTAGTTTTTAACAAACCCATACAATGTCCATACATGGAGATGATCAGTCTTATCCTCTAACGACGGCCACCTCTTGCTGCTTCAGACTTCGACGCGATCGCCCGGGCCCAAGCAGACCTTGCACCATTTGCGAAAAAGTAGGATTGACATCCGAGAGTCATGCTCCCGAAAGAATCAAAGTAGCCCCATGATCCTTGTCAGCCCCACTAGAGAAAACTGCGTCACCAGGACGCCGCAAAATCGGAGTATAGCGATCACCTCCTTAGCGGTAGGGATCTGAAAACCCGCCTTCAAGCACCCCTCCTTAATCACAAAGTGGCCCGCGGGAGGGAGTTGAACATGCTCCAATGGGAATGAGCTCACAATCTCGAAGTACTCCAAAATCCTAAAGCGCTTCCTCCAACTACCCATGCAGGCAGAGGTCAAAATGATGGAAGACGCATCAATCTCTGCAGAACACCACCTCTCGGCACCTGCAAAAGAAACGGGCATTAGCCCCAAAGCAAGCCAAAGAAAAAGAATCAACGCGCTTGAAGGACGGTGCGGCCAAGGAAGTGGCCCCCGGGCACAAGCGCAGGCGAACCCGCGCATAGGTAGTCCCACGCACGAGGGGCTCGAGCATGTACCGCTCCGCGTGCGCGGCCGCAACCGCACATGGGAGGCCCCGCGCACGCACACATGCGGTCACAGCCCGCATGCGGGCAGCCCTGCGCATGCCTGCATGGTCGTGCCCGCGAGCGGGCAGCCACTGGCACCCGCGCGCGAACGACCACACCCGCGGCCAGGGCGTCCCGCACCCGCGCGTACGGGCGCCCCCTCCATGCACCACCACGTCCTTCGCCTTCGCGTTTGCCACCTCTTTCATCATCTTCCACATGGCGCCCTTCAATGCATAACTACCATCGGCGCCCTCTCCCGCTCGGTTCATTACTGACTCATGAAAATACTGACAAGACATGACGGCCACAGAAGCTCCGCGAACTCAAAAATCTCTACAACAGTGTGAGAAAAGAGAAGGATAACACTCTCTAATTTATAAGTATATAGGAAATGCTCATAAAGGAAGGCCACCAAATCTGACAGATATTTCTGGCCCGATTTTTCCTATCTCAAGCAGCCAACGAATGAGCAGCAATCTTTGACAAGCATCCCGCAAAACGTGGCAGATAATTTCTCGACGTTTAGAACACGTCGAAAGAAGAAGAAAATTTTCGCACTCATTGCTTCGTGGATCGTGACTCGCGAAAATTTAGGGGCATTTGATGGGGTTCCCCCTGAATTTTATAAGTTAAACTGACAAGACTCGGACCGAGCACTTGCAAGCCCGACCAAACCAATTACGTCCAGCAAAACTACAAGCCCTGAGAGTCCCAAAAGGAAGAACCAAGCCCGCGCAGGTGTCCCCAGCCTGCGCGCAGGTGCCCCAGCCTGCGCGCAGCCGCACGTAGCCATCTCGTGCTGTCGCGGGGCCGCACCCCTGCTCGGCCGCGGTATCGCGCCCTGACACGGTCGCGATACCGCGACGACGCACGACCGTCCCAAGAGCGCCCGCGCACGCGGGAGCCGGCAGCCACCGCTAGCGGTCGTCGCCGCCGCCGGACAACGCTCGCTGTCCCCGACCGCCTCATTCACCGCCGGCCACCTCGGGTCGCCACCACCGCCTTCGGGAACCTTGCCCGAGCCGCCCAAGCTGCCCGGGGGAACGGGACATCTCGTCATTTGGGCAAAAATGGTGATTCAGGTAATTAGAATGGAGCGACGTCATTCGTCAATACAAATCACTCTCCGGCACAATTACCACCATAATCCTCCAAAAAACTATAAATAGGCATTAGGTCTTCATTTGAAGACAAACAACTCTAGAGGCAAGAGAGAGTTCTGAGATTTTCCGGCGAGATCGTGGACTTAGGCCGATTCTCCGCTCAGGAATTCCCTTCGCTCTCCTCCTTGCGCTACGGTTTCCTCACGCTTCAAGTGACGACAACCGCCTCCACGGGAGTGCTCCCATCTAGGCCCGCATCAACGAGATCACTCCCTCCAGAAGCTCCGTGGACTTGAAGATTTTCTAGCCGGAACTCTTCCATCGAGGTTCCGTGACTTCAACGTCATCTCAAGTCTGAAACGTTTCCATCGAGACTCTGAGGACTTAATCGTTTCCTCCTCGTTGGATTTCATTATCTACACTTGTAACGGAGTCGCGACCTATCGCCCTCCGAGATCAAACTTCAACCTCTATAAAACTCCAAGAACTAGAGGAATTTGGCTCGGCACAAATCAAACCGCGTGATTTTTCACCCTTTCAGGATTTTCCACGTCAAAAATCGTTCTTGTCATTTGCTGCAGTTTTCTTTAACTGTTTGCGCGCCCAGTTCGACTCGGAGCTAAGGCGGTCTGATTCTCTGGACCGGAAAAAAGTCGGGCGACCTGCAACAAGGTGGTATTGTGGAATTGTGTCTCCATATGATTTCTAGTATGGACATCGTCAAAGGAATGAGTATTTAGGTGTCAATACTCGTGAGTTTAAATGATAATCTTTATTATCTTGTTTTAGATGTTGGAGTATTGTCGTCCTCTTGGTTTGTAAATCTTGAAATTGAGGGCTAGTGTATTGATGATTCTTATCAGGTTTGAATTTAAATTTTAGAATGAAATTTATTTAAGGAGAAGAGAGTTGTAATATCCCGATTTTCTCAAGTGAAAAATGGTAGCGCCGCAGTAGAAGTTACTGTCGTCAAGCAAATTAATTGGGTTATTTGAGGGTTACCAACGCACGTTATACCTATTGCCGATGGTAGTGTGTGCTCGAGTAAGCCATGTCCTTGAACTCGGTAAGCCATGTCCGGGGAGATACAACAACGCGGTAGTGTCTACTGCGGCGCGATAGCTCACAGACGGACTGAATTGGTTTAATCTCCCGGTTTTGGCCGTTGGATCTCCATCAAAGCCGAACAGATGTCATTGTGGTGTGCCTGAGTGTTTTAATAGGGAAGTCGAACCCTATTTTCCCTCATTCCTTTCTTTTCGTTCATTTGGGTGCTAGATCAAGAGAGGGAGAGAAAAGAGGGTGCTCCTCACCCTTGAGGAAGAAGAACGAGTTGTCGGGACTCAGCCACTCGGATCGATGTGTTGTCATCGGAAAAGAAGTCCTTGAGTCACTAGGGTACATTTCCACCCAAGCTTTAGAACTTTTCATGGATTCGATTCTCACTCCAAGGGTAACAACTTTTTCCTCTCAGTCATTAGGACGCGTATTTATCTTCCATGTGTTTTCTTCGTATTTTTCCCCTTCAATTGCACTTGTGTGAAGCTGGTATTGTGGCTTGTGGCCCGTTTCAGTGTTGTGTTTGTGTTAGCCTTAGTTGGATGTTGAATGGAAAAGATTTGGAGGCTTTATATCTGATCGGGGAAGTGTAAATGCATTTCTGAAGCCTTGTGAAGGCTGTAGTTTCGTGATCTTTCTGCTCCAGAAAGCTACCACCTGCAATAGCTCACAGGTGGCACTGTTTGGTGTGTTCCGGTAACGTGAATTGTTAGTGGGATTCTAGTTAAAACCTATGTACTATCTTAAGAGATTGGTGAACTCTTAGGTTGAGGTTAGTGATTATTCCTTTATTGTTGAAATTGTATAGCGGTGTGATATTGTACTCTGTGTTAAATATAATTGTCGGGTCTTTGAGTGTCAGCATCCCAATGAGAGGATTTATGTGATGGGATAGTAATCCCATGGAGCAATGAGATGTATATTGATGTTATGATGCTTCTAATGGTATGTTGGATGAGGCATGTAGATTCATAATTAAAGGAAAAGAGGGTTGGAGTTCTAGTGGGTATTGAGAGGCCGCATATGACGTGTAAGTATGAACTCGGTATAGAAAAGGGGTCTGAAGACATGACTTACCGTGCTCTTGGTTTAAGGGAAAGTGTCTATCATCATGATTGTCTGTGTGTCTACCGTGCACGCTATTTGAATGAAACACTCTACCCTTCCCCATGAGTGCGATAATGTTTGTGATTATTGATGTATAAATGTGAGAGGTTTGAAAGAGGGTACATTCCGCCTCTCCCACAACATTGTTGATCGATCTGCTACGAGACCCACGAGGGGTAGCGGGACCACCCATGTATGGTTTATGTATCTTGGGATGTGATATTCCATGTGCAGGAGGTTGAAGTCCCAATGGGGTTGAGATCTGATTACATGCGATAGGGGTGTATGAGTTCCCCGTTGCAAGGGTGCGGCGAGCATTGTAGGTGGCATTTGGTTTGTGCTTGTGTTTTACTGGCATTTATAAATACTGTATGATAACGTATAAACTCTTATATAGCTTGTATGAGATGTATTGAAATGTAATGTGCTGCATTAGTGATGAGATGTGAAAAAACTCAACACATAAGTGTGTTTGGGATATGATAGTTTTGGGATGGGTAGGCTCATGGGAAGTCTCCGTGCCACCTCTTTAACTGGAGTTTACTCATCAAATGGATGTTGTGGGCCCTCCAACAACCCATTGTGTCCTGTGTGGGATCGAAGAAGGATCGGATGCTTGGGATGCAGCCTGATAACCAGAACCTGACCATAACTGTTTCACGGAGGGGGCGTGAGTATCTTTCCTAGGACGAGGGGACCTTACAAACTGACATCCAATGTCACCCCTCAATATCAAAATCAGAGGTCTCGTCCGCCGAAACCTCACCCACCGGTCTCTAGTATGACACTCGAGCTTCCGCTGAACCCAATTTTTGGTTTATATGAAAACCGGTCGGTTTTGAGGGAGTTAAAATCTCACTGCCCTAAAACTTACCTCATTACATCGGTTTTCATCCGCCGCTGTTTTCTTCCTCCCTCCCGATCGAGCGAACAGGTCTTCTTCTTCGTTGTCTCCCTCGCATCCACGACGCCAGCGACACAACGCCTCCTCTCCCTCGCTTCCACGACTCCAGCGACACAGCGCCTCCTCTCCCTCGCTTCCACGACTCCCGCGACGACAGCGCATCCTCAATAGGTTTTCTTCCTCATCTTGTTCCTGCAGCAAATGTTGTCAGTTCCGGTTATTTTCACTGTTGTTTGGCACCTGAATAGGTTTTATTCTTCCTCCTGTTCCAGCGACACATCGCCTCCTCTCCCACGCCTCCTCTTCCACGCTTCCACGACGCCAGCGCCGACACCTTCTTATAGACCGAAAACCTTCCGATAGACGAACAAAAAAATTGGCATTTATCAATATCTGAGCCTGAAAACCTTCCTGCAAACGAATAGCAGAATTGGTTTTGACAGAAAACTAAAACCTTCCAGTTTTTAGTTTTCAAACAAAACCAATTCCTACGAAACAAAACCTGTGACACGAACAGGGCCTTCATAAAATCCACTTCACACTTCTCCTAGAGAATCTGGTTAATTTCAGAATTCATGATTTGGGCGCGAGCTTCATCGACATATCTGAAGCGCACCTCCAGGAAGTCGGCAATCCCTTCTTCCTGCAATAAGGGCACCCCGGATCCCCGCAATGTCAAAATTCTTGAGAAAGAAGACTGGCCACTATATATCAGTAAGCATCTTCAGCTCAGTGTCCTGTAGTCAAATCCATTTCTCTGCTTCCTCAAGAAAGACAAAGGGACTCACTCCTGATGCACGGTGTTCATCATATTCCTTAAGAGCACTAAATTTATCTTTCATCCCCACATAATTATCGTTCCAAGTCCTCGTAATGAAGCACAACTCCTCCGCCTGAGAAAACACAAAAGCTGGGATTAGAAATACACAATAATGAAGCAAGCAACAACAAAAAATATAATCATACCTCTGACACATGAGTAGTTGCATAGAGGAAACACGCTTCTTCAATTTCATTGGCGGAGCAGACGCCATGGCGCTAGCCCCGGGTAATTGGAAGTCCACCTGACATCACATTCACCTCCTCAATATCCTGATCGATTAGAGGGCACAATAAGTTAGTTACCCCCAACTGTTAGAAGCGGCGTGCAGCTAGACGGTTAGTCGCGACACACGTTCGAACATCACCGTCCATTCCGCGTGACGCACTCAACACCAACGCGCCATAAATGCCCTCATGCTGAACTTGGTATATGTTCCATCTCTAAAGGGAGGAGCGCCAATTCCGTACTCTAATGCTCCAAATCCACTTCTGTGACAAGTGAAAATGCCAGCTTCCTCTTCCGCACACTTACCAAGGGGAGAGCGCAGCTCGATCTAAGATCAAGAGAGATCGAGTAGCACAAGCTTCTTATCCTGGACGTACGAGCTGATAGAGAAAAGGGCCCAGACAAGTTCCCGTGCATCAGTATTACTGAGGGGGGCGGTGAAGTGATCTTCCTTAGCCCATCAGCCTGGGGAAGCGGCTAGGAAGTGAAGTTCACACATCTCGGGAAATTTCCATTGATTCTTCATTAGTCAAAAAATATCACTCTCATGACAAATGATCGAATATTTTCACAAAAGTCAACCATCGTTTGTTGCTACACAGGTGCATGCCCGACCTGCACGCTGGTCTGCCTGGTTATAGACTTATAGTCCATTACCTGCGCAGGAGATGGCCTATGCACAGGCCATATTCCATGCTTGCGGGCCAAACCCGCGCCTGCACAGGCAAGGTGCTGACTTGAGCCTGCACTGGCCTTGTCATGCGCCTGCAAGATCAATATTTGTCTTGTGTCGAAGCAAGGTAAAAATAATGGACGTCCAATTCGCTGATTTTCAGTGAATGGGAATCAACGAATTGAGCACCCCATTTTCTAAAATTCTGTCAACTGGATGCCCAATTCGTTGATTTTCAGTGAATTTGGCCCCCAATCCGCTGATTTTCTGTGAATTGGGAGCCCACTACGCTGATTTTTCAGTTAAGTAGACGCCCAATTCACTGGCGCGCGCTTGCGCCTTACGCCTAGACTCCAGGCCCGACCAGAGCATATAAGCCCGACCAGAGCACCTACGTATTAGTTCGAGCAAGTACTAGCACGGCCACCTAGCGGTATGTCAATACACAACCAAAACACAGCACATAATAACAAGAATAGAAATAACAAACATATTTAACGTGGAAACCCAATAGGGTGAAAACTACGGGACGATCAGAATCCAACTCGGAAAGTCTCCACTAAAAATGTACGGAAATAATAGGCAATTACAAGGTTTTGTCTTCTCGATCCACACATAATCTTTACTAACTCTGCACCACACAATATTACATAATAAACAATAGCAGAAAATTGCAAGTTACAGATAGTGGTGGACGAGACAGATTACACAAATCATCTCTAAAATGGCTCTTTGAATCTTGCCCAAATCTGCATCAGATTCAATCAGTGTAGGCAAAGTATTCCTCGTCAATGGCGTAGAATGTCGTTTGAAAGCTTTCCCAAATTAAGACAATTGTCACAAATGTCTCTCTAGAAAAATTCAAATACTTGAGCTTAGAGAGAATTTGATGTTTTACCTCTATTCCTTCATCCCTATTTATAGGGTTAAAACCAAGGAGGTATAAGTGGTAGATGACATGTGGATGCAGCTTTCATGAAGCTTCCCTCGGTCAAAAACACATGTCATGAAACTTCCTTTGGTCACTTTCCTAGAAGCTTCCTTCAATAGCACATGTTAGTTAAAAGGTCAAAGGCGGCTACTCTTTTTCACACTTGTCATGATTGAAAAGCATGATATCAAAGTTTGCTAGCCTCTTTCACATTTATGAGAAAATTATCTCAACAAATCTCCTCTTTTTTGACTAACTGAAAAAAACTTGTCCTTCTGACAATCTTTCTTCAAATCTCCAAACACGTCTCCATCTGTGGTCAGCAATACCAAATTAAAGTTAACTGTTTTCTCCACAAAGGATGAGAACTGTACCTAACAACCAATTCCCCTTTGTTTTATGTGGAGGAACCGTCATGCCGGTGATTCTCACCCAGTGCTCGAACTTCCCTCTCGACATGGTCTTTACAAGCATATCTGCTCCATTGTCATCCATGTACAGCTTTTGTAAATCCAGCTCTTTCTGCTCAAGAGTATTGTATATCCAATGATATCGTGTGTCAATTTGCTTGGACCTCGAGTGGAAGGTGGGGTTCTTCCCCAAATGAGTCGTACTCTGACTATCACATAAGAGAATGCAGCGCTTCTGAGTGAAATTCAGCTCCTTGATGAAATGCTTTATCCAAAAAAGCTCTTTCTCTGCCACAATGACTGCAATAAACTCTGCATCCATAGTCTACAGTGCAACGCACTTTTGCAGTCTCGATTTTCATGACAACTCCCCGCAAATAAGATCAAGTATCCAGAGGTTAATCTTTTGGAGTACAAATCTCTAGTCATATCAGCATTAGTGTAGCCTATTAGCTCCGGATCGCTATCTCCAAACCTTAACATCAAATTTGACGTACCATGTAGGTACCTTAGAATCCACTTCAGAACATTCCAATGCTTTCTCCCAGGGTTGGAGAGAAACGTACTATCAGTGTCAACTGTGTATGCTATATCAGGGCGAGTACACACCATCATGTACATAAGACGGTTAACTACAGAAGCATAAGAGACCTTCTATCTCTCCTCTTTCTCGTCAGGTGTGCTCGGGCACTAGTCAACAGTAAGTCTGAAGTCAGCTGCAAGCGGCGTGCTCAACTTCTTTGTTTGATCCATATTGAATCTTCGTAGTACCTTCCTAATGTCTCTATTGCGATAACCAAAGTAACTTGGAGCTTCTATCTTTCTGAATATGCATCCCTATGATGGTCTTTGCAGATCTCAAGTCCATCGTAAATGTGGAGTTCAACTGCCGCTTCAGCTCGGTAATGTAAGCAGTGATCCTCCCAACTATCAACATATTGTCAACATAAATGAGTAAAATAATGAAATCATCTAGAGCATATTGCTTCACAAATACGCAGTGATCAAGTATGGTTCTCCTGAAGTCGATCTCCCCTATAAAAGCATCGAATTTCTTGTACCACTATCGCAGGGTCTACTTTAGGTCATACAAGTTCTTCTTCAGGAGACATACCAAACTTTTCTTCCAGAAGTCTCCCCCAAAGACGAGTGATCCTCAAATCAATTTCCAGAAGTCTCCACCAAAGACACTTAAGTGCCCCGCATCACCTAGATTTCCAACCGAAACTAGGTTGAAGCGAATGTCGGCTACATGTCGCACATCCTTCAGAATCAGCAAACCTCCCATGTTCGTCTTCAGGTGCATGTATCCCCTCCCAATGACTTTAGATGTGTCACCATTGCTCATTCGAAGAACTCCACAGTCATGAGTCGTGTTTGCAGCAAACAACTCTCTATTGTGGGAGACATGTGCAGAAGCACCTGAGTCCACAATCCAACTCCTATCAGCGCACGAGAGTGCAGCTGTGACGTCATCTCCAACAACAATAACATTGTCCTCCTACGCAGAGATGGTGGCAGGCATATGCGTATCCAATTTCTAATTTGAGGACTCTCCCTACTTCTTCCGGTCATTCTTTAGAGAATAACAAAACTTTTGAATATGACCCTTCTAGTGACAATAGTGATACTCCACATTTTGATAGTGCGACCTAAACTTCCCTCTACTTTGGCTCCTTTCACTATTGTTTTCTTAATTCTTGCTCTTGTCCCTCCCTCTGGGCTCAGTGTAAAGTACATCAGCTCGTGAAGAAAAGCCTAAATATCCTTGAGATTTTCTTCGTATCTCCTCGTTTAAGAAATCACTTTTGGCAATCTCCATAGTAATGATGCCTTCGGGAGAGGAGCTGATTAGAGAAACTCTAACCATCTCTCAAGAGTCTGAAAGAGACTTCAGCAGGTATAGTGCATTGACCTCATCCTCGAAGGTCATATTCATCATAGTAGTGAGTTGATCAATAATACCTTGAAACTCATTCACATGATCTAAGATAGGTGAGTCATCTATATACTTGAACTCTCCAAGCTTCTTTAGTAAATATAGATTGTTGATGCGAGTACTCTTGGCATACAACATCTCAATAATCTTCCAAAGGATCTTCACATCAACAATGCTCGCAACATGATTGTAGACGTTCAGCACTACAAACTTCCTGATGAATCAACATTATTTCTGGTGTTCCACCTTCCACTTATTTGGATCAGTATCTTTAGGCATCTCCTCAAAAATAGAAGCATGTCAGCTATTCACATAGATAAGATTCTCCATCAGTAAGTGTCATTGGTGGTAGTTTGCGTCGTTGAGTTTCATCATTTGCTCAGATCCTGAACTTGAAGTAGACTTCATAGTGTTTTGCCACTAGTCGGGCTGACCTCAGTTCTTTTAGCTAATTATTTCAAAGAAAACAATCAAAGAGGATAAAAAGTGGACTGATGAACGTCACCTACCGCACCCGATTACCAAACTGAAATATCCAATCGGCTCGTATCGAATCTCAGACAGGTCAGCCCAATAATTACTCTAACAATCAACCTAGCTCTGATACTTGTTGGGTTAAAGAGCAAGCAAACCCGACCAGAGAACTTGCAAATTAGTTCGAATAAGTACCAGCATGACCGTTTAACGGTATGCCGATACATAACCAAAACATAGCACAAAATAACAAAAATAGAAATGACACACATATTTAATGTGAAAACCCAATAGAGTGAAAACGACGGGATGATCGGAGTACAAGTCTTTCTCTTCTCCATCGACACATGATCTTTACTAACTTCGCACCATACAATATTACACAATATACAGTAGCATAAAAATTGCAAGTTCCCTACAGTGGCGGACGAGACAGATTACACAAATCCTCCCTAAGATACTTCTTCGAATCATGTCCAAATCTGCTTTAGATCCAATCGGTGTACTCGGAACCTCCCTCTGATACTATTTGTTGTAAAATCCAGTACAAACGCAGGCACAACTATAAAATTTGCAGATACTCAAGAAAACGAAATAAAGGCTCATATATTGAAAATATAAATTCAAATACAAGAAAAATAGGAGAAAAATGACCGTCCGGTGAGTACGTCGTGGATGCTCCGGACACACACGATCCGCGGCGAGAATCTGAGATCAGGACTGCAATCTGCCTCGCGGACGCACAAGGTTTACCGAACCTTCAACGTCGAAGTCCGACGTTCAACTGCACCACAATCGGAGAACAACGTCATCACTAGAAAGAAATCACCGTCGAGGCTAACTGCACCAACGCACGCCGTCGACACCACGTCTCTCCAATCCAAAGAACATCCACTGCAACGCCGGCGACAAACTTTAACAAGTCCGGTGGCAACTCCCTCTCCCAATGCCGGTGGCTACCTCCTTTAAGACCGGCGACAACACCCAAGGCCAGCGGCCTCTCCGAGTGCACGAGCGAGAGAGAGAAAGGAAGGCAGAGGTGGCACATTTCCTCTCACATGCGGCTCTCCAAAACTCCAGGCGGTTCCTACAGTTCTCACGGTGGGCAGACTCTTCAATATATACACCACCCAATGACAATAATTGCAGGCTATTCATTGTTGTACAAGCCCTCAAAAAAGGAATCAATTAATTCTTATTCCTTTATTGCCTTCTCAGGAATAAACTCAAAATATAAATATATTTTTTCCTTTTTCCCCTTGATTTATGGTTCCAAATCAAGCCTCAAAAAGCAACAATCCAGCACTTTGTTTCGAGATCCGGAGTCACCACCTACACGAAACATTTTATGCACGAAGCACCATCTGCACCGGACAACACTCCACGTAGCACAGTCTATACGAAATACCAGTCTGCACAAAGTACCACCTCAAGGACCTGAGGCACTAGCCGACCTACTCCAGTCGACTCATCCCTGCTCTGGCTCAACCTCTGAATGACGATGCAACTGGATCGCTGAATCTGACTCACCTAGTCAGACCACCAGAAGGGCGATCCCCTGCACTAACTCGATCATCAACTCTGTCGGACGCAGTAATCATGGGCACACCACCTCGCATCGTGGTCCCCATCAGTCGGTAAAGACTACCGCACTGCATAGCTCGCATGACCATGATGCGTCCTCGCGTCAACGTCAGAACTCCACCTCTCGCCGCAAAACTGCATCATCTGGAGTCTAGTCTGCCCAGTGATATCAAATTTCTACACAGCTTGGGTACCAGGTGTACCCGTTCAAGCCTACGCATTGCTCCATCATGGATCCTGATGTCCACCGTCCCTGTTCCCGTGACCTCACATGCTGAGCCGTCACCCTCACCCTTGTTGGAAACGACCCAGTCGTCACCTCCAGTGAACTGAACATCCCTGCATCCGAGCAAATGTGCTGCAAAATACCAGAATCCAATATCTAGATATCGAGTCAAATGAACTCTCAGTGATGAGGAGAGATATATCCCTATCATCTGTCGTAGCTACCGCCGCCTTGCCCCGCACCCTAGACGTCCACAGAAATCTGCTCACGCTGCGGACAATTTCTCCTAATATGGTCACTCTGTCTGCAATGGTAGCACGTCACTGCCTTTCTCGATGCGGATCTGGCCCGTACACTTCCAGATCCCTTCTCGAACTGCCTCCCTCGTCGTCCTCCTACTCCCAAATCATGCTCACCCTCAGGAGCAGGGTCTGACAGCATCTGACTGGACAGTAACGCAGACGTGATCTGCTCCACGTCTATTGTATCCTTCTCATACAGCAAAGTGGTATGCATGTGCTTATACGACGCCGGGAGCGAGATAAGAAGCAATAAGGTCTTGTCTTCTTCCTCCACCTTCACACCAACCATATGCAATTGGTTCAGAAATCCATTGAACACGTTGAAGTGTTCATGCAGGTTATCACCCTCCTGCATCTTCAGGTCATACAATCTCTGCTTCAGTAACAACCTTGTGGTCAACGACTTGCTCATGTAGAATCCCTCCAGCCTCTCTCACAGCGTGACAATGGACTCTTCAATACCGATGTTGAACAACACTTTGTCGTCGACGCACATCCTGATAGCGCTAGTGGCGCGCCATCCATCTCCGTCCATTCAGAATCCTTCACTGGAGCGGGCAAAGAATCACGCCCCTGCAGCACTTGGATCAACCCCGGCTCAAACAGTATATCCTTGACACAAATCTGCCATACGCAAAAGTTACCGCTACCGCCAAATTTCTCCATTGGATATCTGGCCAACACGGTGTTCTTCCCTGTCATAGCTGCCTGGATGATCTGATTAATTCACAAATCAGATCTGCGAAGATAGGGAGTAGACCGATGTCGTCACCTACTGTTGACCCAAACCTAAAACCGCAACATCCAATCAATCACCTATTCGGAACCTCCCTCTGATAACATTTGTTGTAAAATCTGGTTTAAACGCGGGCACAACTATAGAATTTGCAGATACTCAAGAACACAAAATAAAGGCTCACAATTTATATAATAAAAATATAAATTCAAATACAAGAAAAATAGGAGAAAAATGACCGTCCGGTGGGAACGCCGTGGATGCTCCGGACACACACGATCCGCGGCGAGAATCTGAGATCACGACTGCAATCCGGCTCGCTGACGCAAAAGGTTCACCGAACCTTCAACGTAGAAATCTGACGTTCAATTGCACCACCACCGGAGAATAACGCCACCACCAGAGAGAAATCACCGTCGAGGCTAACTGCACCAACGCAGGCCGTCGACACCACACCTCTCTAATCCAAAGAACGTCAACTGCAACGTCGGCGACAAACTTTAACAAGCCCGGCGGCAACTCCCTCTCCCAACGTCGGCGGCTACCTCCTCCAAGACCGGCGACAACATCCAAGACCAGCGGCCTCTCCGAGTGCACGAGCGAGAGAGAGAGAGAGAGAAAGGAAGACAAACGCGGCGCGTTTCCTCTCACGGCGGCTCTCCAAAACTCCAGGCGGTTCCTACATTTCTCACGGTGGGCTGACTCTTCAATATATACATCACCCAATGACAATAATGACAGATTATTCATTGTTGTACATGCCCTCAAAAAAGGAATCAATTAATTATTATTTCTTTATTGCCTTCTCAGGAATAAACTCAGAATATAAATATAAATTTTTCTTTTTTTTCCCTTGATTTACGGATCCGAATCAAGCCTCAAAAAGCAACAAAAGGAACTCCGATTTTCAGAAGCAAATGTCATACCTCCCGGCTCAGCCGATTTTCTCATACTTAAGGCTGGAAAACATGTCTTGAACCGCATCTAGGGTCCGACTTTACTGATCATTCAGACTTACTATCGATCGAGTCATTACGCCCGGATTTTGCTTGAGAATCTCCAACTCTTTTTGTGATCCTTAGATCTCGTTGCGCCCGGCACCAGCATTCTCACAACCTGAATCGTAGGATTTGATACCAGTGATAAGATTGGTACCAAGAAGAGTTTGGACCATCAAGATGCATATAAGTTTGTATGATGTTCATTTAAAAATCTAAATAAAATAAAATATTCTAATATTCTAATCCTAACCCGTGTTACCCTACCCTAGTCAATGGTGATTCCTCTCCCAGTCCGACAACTTCCTTCGTCTGGAGTAGCTTCGCCGAACTCATCCGCATGAAAGGGAAACGGAATCCTCGTCAACGACCACTTCAAAACGGCTAGCGGTGTCCGATGACCAGCCCTCTTACGTCGTCTCGGTCCATGTCTCGGTCCTTGGCGACCGAAATAGCCTTCAGGCGGCAACCTCTCCTATTGGGTTCAATTTTCAGTGGATTTCATTTTCCTAAATGAGGTTTTTCAACGTGCATTGCTTTTATGGGCATTAAATGTGATCGGGGATGGCAATTGTGGATATTGTGTTGTTACGTGAGCTTTATATATGAGTGAGAATTGGGCATAAGTATAATTGCATCTTTCCAATAAACTAAAGGTTAAATTGAGCATGCATATAAATAATTTGGGAATGAAATATTGCAAGAATTGATTTTCTCTTTCAATGTAATGAGATACCAGACTCTCAATCCCAAATAAATGGATATCAATGTCGCGCACAAGTGTTGTGGTGGCTTCGCTCTATAATATAGCTTTAATCCAAATTTCATAGTCTTGCATTTTTTTTCATTAAATTCTTCGCCGCCGTCTACACAAGGGCTAGTTACAATGATCAGTTGCAGGATTTTTCTCTTGATAAATATCCATAAGATGAGTTAATATGTTTCCTTACAATTCCTATATATATTTTAGAATTTTTACGTACTTAATTATTGCATTAATACGCCGTTAATTTAACTTAAAGAAAACTATAAGCATTGCCTTTGTTTCAGGAGCTCCATAAAAGTACTCCTTTGTCTCTAAACGTCAACTATTTTATAATATAATTTTTTTGTTCTGTCTTCAAGTTAGAGTCCTTTCCTAATATAGAAGAAGAAGAAGAAGAAGAAGAGATGCAGACATGCAGTGAAAGAACTTACCGATGGAGAAATCTGAGCCGCCCATCTTACAAAGAGGATCCCCACCGGAGCACTTGGAGCTTAGTGGAAGCTCCGCCATGGCCTGGTAGCCGGCAGGGAATTGCTCGTATAGCAGCCCGCTGTTGAATGACTCTCCGACTCCCTGAGGCTCCTGAAGAATAACATCAAAATGGCCGTTGCTCCCCTGTCGCAATGTCGGAGGGGGGATTGTCTTCTCATCTCCGGTGAAGCCCAGGAAGAATTGGGTCGAAGGGAGCTCCATCTTCATGGAGAACAGTGAAGATTGAAGCTGAGGAGGCGGCGGCACGCTGAGCTCAAAGTTCCCGTGCAAGTAATCTCCGCCACCGTCATTGCTGAACAGAGTGGACGCCGGCGGCGAAACAGAGGTGAGGAAATTATTTTGGTGGTTCTGGTTTTCGAGTAGCATGAGCGACCCTGGCCTTTGGTTCATAAACGCCACTCGACGCTGAATTTCCGGCGGATAAAGAGGCAGCCCCGCCCTCTGCCGGCGTTTGATCCTCGTGTTCCAGTAGTTCTTTATCTCGTTGTCAGTTCGCCCCGGCAACTAAACCAACAGGAATCAAAAGCAAATAAGAGAGAAATGCATAGAGAGAAACAGAGAGATATAAAGAGATTAATTAATACTTGGGCGGCCATGCGAGCCCATTTGTTGCCGAGCTTCGCGTGGAGCTGGAGAATGCGAATTTCCTCTTCCGGCGAAAAAGATCCCTTTTTGAGATTGGGGCGGAGATGGTTAGCCCACCGGAGCCGGCAGCTCTTGCCGCATCGTTGAAGGCTGCTGTTCTTCTGAACAGCGTTCCAGTTTCCCTCCCCGTGTTTCCTCACGTACTCCAACAGAATAGCGTCCTCCGATGCTGTCCACGGCCCCTTTTTCAGCGACACATGTCCCTCCACAGCGCCAGAGATGGCTCCCCCACCGGCTGCGGTTTTTTCTGAAGTGATCACGGCCGTTTCCTCCGGTGCTCTCATCTTTTAAAACAGGGGAAATCAATTTCACTGCCATGATTCTCCGCAGTGAATCGAACCGATTATTTATAGTAAGCTAATATCATAAAAAAAATCTATTCTGTTAAAAAAAATGGTAAAAATCCTGCACGCTCATTCACAAATCACAACTCACCCTCCACCGCAGAGCACGGCCCTTCGCGAGCTATGCCCACCGATCTTAAATCCCGACCTCCAAATTCACTAAATAACTGCCGAAATAATTAATTTAATTCCTAAAAGAAAATTAGCTAATTTCCCTCCTTTTCCCCGCGAACGCGGGTTCTATCTAGCAGCGCCAGAGCGTAATCATGTAAAAATTAAGGGTTTAAATATCACCGGATAGAAGAAAACCCCCAGTAAGCAGCCATCGCGCTTCCCCTCCCCCTCCGGCGGCCACCGCCACCCCTGTTTTTTGCTCTTCATTTTATTCTCTCTTTACCGTCTACCGTTGTAGGCAGAGAAGAAAAATCTCCGCCATTATATCAAATAAATAAATAAATAAATAATCGGTTCAATTTCACTGCTATGATTCTCCGCAGTGAATCGAACCGATTATTTATTTATTTATTAATCAAATAGCCCTGTTTTAAAAAATTAATCCGATATTGTTCTCGTTTTTTTTTACAAACATGCAAGAAATGCATTTAAATTAAATAATGTAAGCAAAACAAAATTTTAAAAACATACATTACATAGATTTTATCATTTCTTACTCATTTAACACTTAACAAACATATTTTTATCAAATAATATGCAGGTATATAGTTTAATAAATTATTTTATTATTATTATAAGTTCTAAAGAGATTCCAATAATGTATACTTCTATCAATTACAAAGCTACATAATATCAGATTAGAAGGTTATACATATATATTTCTAAAGATTAGAGGAGTTATTTCTTCCGAACACTCGTTTGCCCCTAAACACTTGAGTTGATAACAATCCTTGGTATCTTCCACAGTAAAGAAGTTTTAGGGCTAGTGGTGGATCCATGTCTTGTTTCGTTGTTTCGAACTTGGAAGACTTAATCACCCCTCATTTTCTCGAGTTTTTTTTTAGATTCGGGCGCAGAACTCAACTGTCATAGCGACTAAACGCATTACAAGATTTCATGCAATTAATGTTGGCGGCTGAGCGCTTGCAGGCCGTGCACTATAGGCCCCGACAAAACATGCATTACTAGTTCATTTATTTCATCACTATCATTGCTGCTTATTAATAACTTCTCAAAAAGAAGTTATATAATTCTTTATTCTGACATAATATTGATCATAAATAAAAAGAAATGATTTAAATGAGTATAAATATACATAAATTCATACTTATTTTATTTAAGGTTAATTAAGCTATTTTGCTTATGTTTTCTTACTAGAAATGTCGTGAAAATCAAACCGGAGAAGTAAAAAAGCTGGACTTATATTTTAGTTGTACAGTTATTACAGCAACCTATTTTTAGTTGTTACAATAAGTTATTGACGGATTTAAAATTTAAATTTCGAATTTTGCGTCAAACTTAAATATGGAAGGGGGCATCAATTGGGAAAAGGCTGCACATTTTTAAGAGGAGAATCTCATACCTAAAAGGGAGATGAAATTCATTAGAGAGAAGAGTTCTAGAGAGCTATTATCTTGGAGAAGTAGAAAGAGGCTAGAGTTTGAAGATGCTGGCAAGAAGGAAGAAGACTTTGAAGTGAGATCTAAACACAAATTCCTGCAAAATTTAAACTTCTATAATCATGTCTAGTAAAATCTTTCTTATTGTGTGGTTTAATCCCTCCATCATGAACTAAATCCTAGGTCTTGTATGTTGAGAGTACTTTGATTTATTGTGATGAAGTGATTTTAATTTCTCTTTTGTGATTGTTTGAATAGCTATTTTTGTTGGTATTATGTTTTATTTTGTTGAATCTTTTGATTAAGTATTTTTCTTCTAAATTACGTCACAAGATTCGAGATAGGAGTTACGTTATTTTAGAGTTGAATCGTTTATTCTACGCGCAAGATTCAAGAGAGGAGTCGCGTAAATCTTTAGCCAAAATTCCATTTTTATGTTGCGCTGTAAGATTTGAGAGAGGAGTGGTGTAAGTGTAGCATAAATATCAATATAGCATAAAGAGAGAGATTTCATTTTATGTTAGCAGCATTAGTTTATGTGCTTCATGTTATTTTTTTTTCTACCTAAATTAGAGATAACTAGAAGAATTAGGGTAAACAGATTTCTAAGATCGAGAGATGATGACGCCCAATTTCAAATGATTGCAAGCTAGTGATTTAAATATTTCATGAAGGTTCACCCTAAAATCTCATCACAATAGACAAAAGAAACCAACGTACAAGACTATTTCTCTAACTTGATAAAAGTAATCATCAGTAAGCGTATTTAGTCTTATTATTGTTTTTTTTTTTATTTTTCATTAACAAGTTCACTCTAATTAATCCGTTTGAATTTAAAGAAAAGATAGAATTAGTACTTGCAAGCGCTAAATTAGTCACTTCTCCGTGGAAACGATCATAACTCGCAATATGTTACTTGATCTGACACGTGTACTTGCGTATAATACATAAATCTATTTTGAGTGTATCACTTATTCTATATTCTACCAATAATATTGAAAGGGGGTAGCATGTCTTAGTATTGAAATATTTGGTTAATCTCAGTTCTTTCATTGCCCAGGTAAAGAGAAATGGATGGAAAGCTGATACATTCTGAACATTAATGTTTACTCATATTCATTAGTGAACTGTGTAAAACATTAATGTTGTATTAATATATTTGATTATACTTGCAAACAAAACATGTAGTAGTCATGTTTTTCATATGGAAAAATACAGCTTTCAAACAACTGTTCAACCAAATGGTTTAAATGAAAAAGTTTTATTCGATCAGCAATTAAGCACAGATTCTCGAAACATTTGGCAGCTTTTTCATCACTGTTTTTCAAACAGCTCTATTCGACCGGTAGCTTTTTCATCAACATCAACTGTCTCAAATAAAGCCTAAGGAACATGTTCTCATTTTGATTAGATGATTCATACCATAAATAAGTTATGTTTTGCTAGATATCTCTGGACTCTGAGGAAAAATTTACAGAATTGTCAGCTTGCTTGAAGCAAAATGATGGCTCGTGTTTGACTACTCATCATGTGTAATGTCGTTAATGTTTGCTGAAGAGCCACAAAATTTTAATGGGGGAGAAGTTATGGTAGACGGCATATCCACACCTATAAGTGTGAGCGATGTTGTTAATTCATTGAGCCTACAAATTTAAGAATGAGTGCACAACTTATATGACACATTAGTGATAAAAAGAAAGATGCAGGTAAAAAAGTGGTTAGATATGAAAGAAGAGAGTAAAAATAAACAAATAGTGTCCTATATGAAATAGTTGGGCTGTTTTCAACACAAAATCAATCAATAATTTCAGCACCTGTTGTTCCTCCAAACTGGGAAGCGTACCGCAAACTTCAAAAGATATCAAGAAGCATCAAGTGAGTGGAAAAAACATGTCATTGTACGAGACACGTGCAACAAACAGTATACAACAACAACACTCAAGCCTTTATCCCATTATAATGGGGTCAGCTATATGGATCCTTTGTCACCATTGCACTATCTTTTGCCATAATCTCACTAATGCCTGAGTACATTACGTCTTTCCTTATAGTTACATTCCAAGTCTTTATTGGTCTACCCCTCCCTTGTTTAACATGGCTAGTGACTAGACTTTCACAACGCCTAAAATGTGCCTCTAATGGTCTCCTTTGTACGTGTCCAAACCATCTTAGTCGAGCTTCTCGCAACTTCTCTGCAATTGGTGCTACTCCCGTCTTATCCCTGATACATTCATTCCTAATTTTATCTAGTCTCGTGTGTCCATACATCCACCTAAGCATTCTCATCTCCGCAACTCTCATTTTTTGCTCATGTACACAATTCACTGCCCAACATTCAGAACCATAGAGCATCGCGGGTCTAATTGCAGTACAGTAAAACTTGCCCTTAATATTTAGTGGTACTTTACGACCACATAAGATTCCTGACGCGCCTCTCCACTTCAACCAACCCACTTGGATTCTATGTGTCACATCTTTATCAATACCTTCATCTGGTTGAACTATCGATTCAAGATATTTAAAACCCTCATTACGAGAAATATTTTGAACTATCGATCCAAGATATTTAAAACACTCACACATGCAACAATATGATTTTAAAAAATAAGTCGTTACTGTGGTGGATATAACGGCGATATACGACTTTATCCGTAGTCCTCCACGTACGAATCTAATTTTGGTGCATGTGATGATGATGAAAATGTTGTATAATCTAAAGCTTTTGATTATGATGATATATATACTCAAGTTGATGATTTTAATGAGCTCAATATGCAATTGAATCTTCAAATTGTGATCAAGTTATAGGTGCCGCCTATCATTGCAGGAGCTGAATGAATAAACTATCTTTTTGTTGAAGTGCCCAATTTTATCTTAAATTATTGTGCTTGAAATAATCAATATTCTTATTTAAATAGTAATCTCACATATTTTTAAAGTTCTTATTTAAAACAATGTAAAAGATAGTTTAGTCTTTTTTAAGCTAATTTAGAGATGTACTACAACATTGTTCTTCCCAAAAAAAACTTAAATAAACTTTGGAATGCCTTAAATAGGTTTGATTGAAACTGGCACTCCAGCACTCATGCCGCCTCGCTCGAATATGGAAGACCTTCCGCGGTAGAAAAGAGCAAAAGATAGGCCCCACATCGCCCCCGAAACCGAAGCAGGAGCCACAATGGCAGTGTGTGTACATCCAAACAAAACCTCCTTGTTGTGAAAAATTACTCTACCACTTTGCATAATTTCATGGACCTTCCCTCTATTTTTTTTAAATGATCAAAACCTCTTATGTAAGCTTTACATTGTTAAAAATAAAAACATAGATGAGATGTCATTGTAATTTTTAAACAAACAGCGGAGAGGTCGGTATAATTATGCGAAATCAAAGGGAAGGTTTCAGTAAATAACACAAAACAAATCCTTCATTGAACTACTTTAGGCTAATATTACAGTGAGGGAAAAACTGACCGGCTAAAACTGTTTCTTTACGTATAATGTTAGTCTATATTCTCTCCATTGCTGACAGGCTACAAGAACCTCCAGTAAGAGGAAATAGATAATTAGATAGAGGTGTGGGAAAATTTATCCATCTTCCCTTCTTCACCCAGCCTCTTTCTGCTTCCCCTTCTTTGACCTGGATGTTCTCATCCTGTGGCCATTGTCTATGATGCCCACCCACTTATAATCGCCTGGAATTGCGAACGGATCGACGTGTTCGGCCGCCTGTGGGTTGATGGTTTTCGGTCGGAAAACGGAGGATTTGGCAGAGGAGTTGCTGCTCCATTTCAGCCATGACTTCTGCGTAGGGCCATTGGCACTTCTGCGATCTTCTTCATCTTCGGGGGCGGAAAGATGTCTCGGGCTAGAAAAAGGTGTGAAGAACTGCTCGGACGGTTGGGTGTTGACGAATTTGGTGAATGTGATGATCATCCTCACGGTTGGGACGATTGGGATGGCAACCTGTAAAAGGCGAGGACAATTAATTGATACTCAGAGATCACATAACAAATGTCATAAATGTGTTTGCATAGTACTAAAAAGTATGGTATAAGATGGGAGCAAATATGACTTGTGTTTGTTGGAATTTGAAGGTACTTTGTTCATAGAGAATCAAAGCATTGGAGAATGTGGGTCTCTCATGATCTTTGAGTAAGACAGATCGACATTTGAACCCAAGAACTAAGAGGGATGTTCTGCCCAAAAATACCAAGCGCTGACATCGGTTGGAGAGAGAGGAACGAGGAACGAGTGCGGTCTCAATTGGTCTTCGAAGCGGCGGACGAACTCAAAAGTCATAGTCGTACCCTTCTTCCTGGGGCCTCTTCGAATCATCTATCAAGCTCCTTGGTTAAGGCTTCGTTTGTTTCGGCGTTTTCGCCGGGCGTTTGGAGCAAACGCCGCCGGACGGCAGGTAAACAAACGGGGCGCCGGCGGCGTTTGCACCCGCCGCAAGAAGAAAAAGCCCCTCAAACGCCGCTTTTCCAACCCCGCCTCCCCCCCCTCCGGTTCCAATTCTCCATTTCGACCCGCCGGGAGCAAACGCCACCGCCGTACCAAATGAAGCCTAAGCTAAGTTTTCACACGTAGTTACGTGAAATATGTTCTTTGATGCGGTATAACATGTATGCTTCTCAATTCCAAGTCATCTATAAAGTTGGTCCAACATTATTTTACTCACAAAAACATAATGCTCTCTAAAATTACATTTATGAAACAATTATTTAAATATGTTGACGAACCAGACAAATTTATCGGCTAATAATAGGACACGAATCGATGAATGTTAGCAAACCAAACAAACCAACAAGATGAGAACCAACATGGTGCTTAAATGCTTTAATAATTGCCTGATTAGTGTCTTGTACCTGCAAAAGTACTAGCATGTTCACTTGACTTTAGGAGCATATAACCCATGTGAAAAAGCTTTCTTTCAACCACAGAGTGTATGCAAGGAAAATATGATATAGTTTCACATCAAAAAAACTCATGTAGCCTTGTGCAATTCATATTGATCTTGAGGCCCTCGGCCGATTGCAAATGGGTTTTAGGTGTTGGGAAATAAGCATAATTATGGAATAATTTCTTCTAATATCAAACACATGAGTTATAGTAAATACAAATTTGAAAGAATGAAAGAATTCAACTTCGTTGATGTAAAATTAAATGAGTAATAAAATAATAATAAACTAAAAACACCCACACTCCAACACAACCGGCCGGATGCAACACCATTTCAACGTTAGGTCACAAAATTGTTAGCACGCGATGGACATCCACCTTAATTCACCGTTGAGATGAGAAGCAGAACTCCTCTCAAGTCTCTAACTGTGATGAACTACAGGGTCTCCTAATTCATTCCTCTTTGCAAACAAGAGCAAGAGAAGAGACATGGAAGGCTTCTTCCTCCTTGGAGGTACAAATGGGCGAAAGTGCACCTCCTTGCAGCACACATACAAGTGCACCTCCTTGCAGCACACATACGCTTTAGTGGAATGAACAAGAAGAGGAGCAATTGCTCTTTGCCTCGACCTGGAGAGGCCAGTCAGGGACCTTCTCCACATACGCTTTAGGAGTTTCTAGTCGTTTTTAAACCAATTTGGTGAATCGCCTTAATCATACACACATGTTCACAAGCAGAGTAACATTAGATAAAAAATGTTGTGTAGGCATGGTAGGGACCTTCTCCCGTGTTTGATAGAGGCGCACTATCCTTCTCGTGGATTGTAGTATACCCTATGAGTCAAATTGTTTGGGGGATGTATCCCGATTTAGAATATTAGTAGATTCAAGTCTGTGTCCGTGAGACACTATAACACTTGAGTTCGTTAGTAAGACTCGGATCATTAGACTAATATTGCGCGGTAGGAGCTACCCTGCCTAGAACTTTGTCGAAAAACAATCATAAGTGAAATTAGAACTCAAGTTTAGACCGAACCCTAGAAACTCCTAATTAACCAAATTATTCGGAACTTGAGTAAACTTCATACATTATGAGTAATTAGAACAGTCATTTATTTTGCTACTTTTATTTTTAGAAAATTATGCATAGTACACTAGCATACAGTTTTTCTATAACACATTATTTTCAAAGCATGCAGAAATTTCCTTCAAAACAATTTTAGTGTCACTAGAAAGAATAATTTTTCTTACTCTCCCTTTGGGATGACCCATATTTAACATGTTTTTATAGGGGAGCCAAGTGGAAAACTGCGCCTAGGATGAGCGTGTTTTTGGGATCGCTCCTATAGTTTGTTTCCTTTCAGTTGTTGTTCTACTTTTACTACATTATTGTTACGTTCTGAACTCTTGTAATATTAATGTTTAAAAATTTGTGTATGTACCAAACATTGTGTAGTATTTCAGATATTCAGTGGTTTGGTTCTTTTTCTTTCTAGTGACTCTGTGAATTCAGTTTGATGAGATACACTTTTACCTTTAGTTTCATAATCAACTTCCGTTGTAAGCTTATATTTCAGCTCTTTTCATGTATGTCTGTTATGTACCAGTTTTAATATTGTTTCTTAGTTTACTTCTTATCGCTGGACCCGGCCGGATGGCTGATTGGTTGTTAAACTAGGTTATGTACTATGCAACCACCGCCAGCCCCTCATCCAACTAAAGCCCCTTCAGCCGCCCCATCTTGACCCTTCCCTGCACCGCCGGACTGCTCTCTGTCTCCATGCAGCCGCCCCCTTATATGATGTTAGGGTCGCCATCTTCATTCCAAAATTTGGTGAAAGTATTCTCGGATTCCAACGATCCCGCCACGGTGCCGACTCTGTGGAACCCAAGGTGACGACTCCAAGGCACATATCTCCTTCCCCAAAGTTTGTCTAACTCTAAGCCTCTTTTCCCCCTCCCAAGCCCTCTACCACAGCCACCCAATTCCTCCCAAACATCGTCGTTGTTGCTGTCTAACATTCTTGTTTTCTTTTTTGTATTAACTGTTCAACGAAATTAACTATTCCTAGCCTATAGTTTCCCAACCCTGCTCCCACGTCGGCCTCAGATTTTCTCTTCCAGCAGGCCTCCCATCCACCTCTAACCCGTCCAACCACCGCCAGCCCCTCATCCAACTAAAGCCCCTCCAACCGCCCCATCTTGACTGTTCCTTGCACCGCCGGCCTCCTCTCTATCTCTCTGCAGCCACCCCCTTGTAAGCACCTCAATACCTTGCCTCTAACCCTCCCTCACGTGAAACTACCATCCAATTTCCTTCTTATCCTTGATCAGTCCAGATCCGAGAATTTCAGACTCTGATTCGTCATTCCCTCCACATGTACCTCATCCCTTAGCCCGGATCCACTATCAAACATCGGTTTCATCCATCCCTTGCCCGGATCTACCCATACGTGGTTGAATCTATCCATCTCCGGTCAATATATTTGCTTGGACATATATTGTATTGCAGTGGTTTGTTTGAATAAATATTGTGATTTGCAGAATTCATTCGCTGCACGTTCAAACTTTGGCCCTCCACGCAAAGAAAAGTCTAAACTTGTTTTTACTCTAATAAAATATTTTGTCTTGTTGTGAATTATTTGCATGAAATGTTAATGTTTAATATCTAATTTGTGATTAATCTGTCGGGCTTTGCATAACATGTAGGATTAGGTTACCGATATTCCGCCACCTATAGATTTGTCATGCGTCAATTGGCATTAGAGCCAGGTTACGCGCTCTTTTGATACGCAGTCGCAGAGTCTATATGTCATCATATCTATGTTTCACCAATATTCCCCTTCTCAATTTGGAAGTCTCGAGTTCACTTGCACCTGCTCTCACAGAGCCCTGTCAGGGACTTAGTTATCAAGGCGCGCGCCTAGGCAATCCTGAGGCGCCGGGCGCACCAGGCGCAGCCCGTCGCGCCTCAGCACAGCTGAGCCGGGCGATGTGCCCCAGGCGCACCTCAGGCGCGCCTAGGCGCGCGCCTTACAGGCTTCCAGGAGCGCCAAAGGCGCTCCCGGGCCTTTCAAGGCATTTGTTTTTAAAAAATTTCGATATATGCAAAAACATGATCTTAGACGCATCCGAGGCACCCCCTAGGCGCACCTGGGCGCCCAATTCGCTGAAATTGAGCGAATCGGGCTCCCGATTCGCTGAAATTCCGCGAATCGAGCGCCCAATTCGCTGAAATTGAGCGAATCGGACGCCCAATTCGCTGAAATTCCGCGAATCGAGCGCCCAATTCGCTGAAATTCTGCGAATCGGGCGCCCAATTCGCTGAAATTCCGCGAATTCGCTCAATTTCAGCGAATTGGGCGCCCAAATCGCACAATTTCAGCGAATTGGACGCCCAATTCGCTCAATTTCAGCGAATTGGGAGCTCAATTCCCTCAATTTCCTTTTTCCCCCAATTTTGCGCCTCACGTGCCTCAGGAGCGCTCCTGTGCCTTGTGCCTAGGCTCCAGGGGCCCTTTGCGCCTCGGTGCGCCTTTGATAACCTAGGTCAGGGAGATCCTCATGTTATTATGACGATCATTCTCGTTCGCAACACACCACTTTCAGAGATCGTGTTGACCCATCGATACAACCCCACTATGTTAGAGACGATCAGTATGATGATTGACGTAGTTCATATCCTTGCACACGAGCAGATCGTGTTGACCCTCTGATACTACCTGATTACCATAGGAATGACTATTATGAGGATCGTCGCTTTGAGAGAGATCTTGAGAGTCAGTTTCGTACTGTTGCCCTTCCTTTGACGACTCATCGAGTCTGAAGTCTTTCAGTTATTGGCTCGTAGATACGGAGTATTATTTTGATCATTTTGAGTTATTCGGTGAGCGTCGCGTCAAGTTTGCGAAAATTAGACTTTTAAATCAGGCGAGGGCATATTGGTCTATCGTTGAGAGGACCCGTGAGCGAGACAGTCTTCTTCACATCACTAGTTGGGTGGACATGAAGTGTACATTATGTCAGAGGTATCTATCTTCGTCGTATCGGAGTCGCTTACTCGACCAATTATTTTCCCTTTAGCAAGGATCCATGTCTGTCGCTGAGTACATGGACCATTTTAATGAGTTATTGGTGAGGAATGATATCCAAGAGGACCCATCCATGACCATTTCCTGATTTCAGTGTGGACTCTGGTCTGACATACGTACCGAGGTGGTTTGTCATAGCTCAAAGTCCCTCGAGCAGACATATCAGCTCGTCCTTCGTTATGAACAGTCTTTGAGATCCGTAAGAGTTGGCCGATTGAATTCTCACTCTGAAGTCCGTAGTACGAATCTCTCCCATACTGAGGTCATCATTATGCCTACCACTGTCCTGTCAGCCACGACAGAAGTGATACCTGATGCGGATTGCTCTCACCCCAGTGAGGTGCTTAGCCCAGTGAGTGACCTATCTTTTGTTTCTGACGCTCCTCCGGTGACCCCGACTGAGAATGAGCCAGAGCGACCTATTGAGTCTATAGTATTGTATCCCTCACCTACACTTTATGTTGTCAAAGGCACAAGGAGCACCGAGGCGCAAAGGCCCCCTAGAGCCTAAGCGCAAGGCACAGGCGCGCGCCCAAGGCACGTGAGGAGCAAAAATGGGGGGAAAGGAAATTGAGCGAATTGGGCGCCCAATTCGCTGAAATTGAGCGAATTGGGAGCCCAATTCGCTGAAATTGAGCGAATTTGCTCAATTTCAGCGAATTGGGCGCCCAATTCGCTCAATTTCAGCAAATTGGGCGCCCAGTTCGCTCAATTTCAGCGAATTGGGCGCCCAAGTGCGCCTTGGGGTGCCTCGAGTGCGTCTAAGATCATGTTTTTGCCCATCTCAATTTTTTATTTTAAAAAAAACACCTTGAAAGGCTCAGGCCCGCCTTTGGTGCGCCTGAGAGCCTGTAAGACGCTCGCCTGAAGCACATCACCCGCCTCAGCCGTGCTGAGGCGCAGAAGGCTGCGCCTGGCGCCTCAGGCTTGCCAAGGCACGTGCCTTGACAACACAGCCTACACCCCCACTTCAGTCATGTCCTGGGTTAATTAGCACCCCTACCTTAGACTCATATGTTGACACTGTGCCGACAGACCTATTCTTAAGAGTAGATCTATGTCCCTCTCTCATTATCATTACTCTGAGTCACATCACGACCGAGAGCCCAGAGCCTGGAGTTGAGCTCGCAGTGGCTATGTCCCCCATTCACGGGGACACTATCCCTTACGATGGTACTCATCTGGAGGACCTTGACCCTAGTGACGAGTTTTATGGCAAGCCCCCAGTTGAGCCTCCTGATGATCCTCCACATCCTGGTGAGAATGAGATTCAGGAGAGCCCTGCATGTATGAGTATTGATTTATTGACGCATCTTCCATTATCGTCCCTGATCTTGCCCTAGATGATGGATCTTGTATGGAGCATCCAATATTTAGGTCACCACCTGCTGACACATCGCACTCTCGATGAGTTTTGGGATGCACCACCTACTGACCCACCAGACGAGCTCTTTATTTTCGGAGACATGCACCACATTCGAGAGTCACGTCTTCTAGACAGTGTACACGACTTTAATTCAGTCGGTCGTCACATTCGCGATGACTTTTCTTACACAACTTCAGGTGAGCCCACTGATGTGTCACGTTCCCTGAGAGACATTTGACTCTTTATGAGCTCTACCTTGAGTGTAGATGCTTCGCACGGTCACCTGAGCACTTGCACATACGGGATGAGTTCTTCTACTCCACCGAGAGAGCTTCCTGATAGGTCACTGCATCGTAAAAACACCCCGGTCACTATTAGATTTTCTCATAGAAAGCATGCAATGCTTGTCGTGTTTTATTTGCATCATTTGCATGAGTCTGTTGAGTCATCTCTTCATCATTTGTAAGAGTCTGTTTTGTTGTTTGTTCATCGTTTGCATATGTGACATGAGTCTGTTCGACGGAGAATCCATAATAGTAACAAATCTTGTAAATCACATGCGGATGTTCACTGACAAGTACATGTATTCGCATCAGTGAGCAAGTGATGGTGAGAATCTGCATTGTGAGGCTCTGTGCGAGGCTTGCTAAAAGTTTAAGCGTTCGGCGAATGGGTCCCTACTCAGTCCTGCAACGCATCGGGACAAATGCTTATGAGTGGACATCCACGCGAGCATGGGTATCCATACCGTGTTCAATGTCGAGGACCTGGCACTATACTTTGCACCTCACGGGTATTCGGGCCCACATCTTGGCGGCCCTCCTGAGCCTTTACGACATACCACTCAGCCTACCCCCGAGCCTTTGTCACCACATTCATTGTCCCGTGCTCAGCCCGCCTCTGACCTCCACCTACCTAGGAATCTATCCCCAACGGCTTCACCATTAGCACCTCAGATCCCACCGGATCTTTCTACTAGAGTGTTGAGAGATGAGCTTATCACTGAGATCATTACGCATGAGTCTGTCCACTCTACAGACAGTCTTGTGTGTCGCAACCTGGTTCACTGGCGCAGACAACCCTTCACCGACGACACATGAATGCTACATGTGGAGCTTGATTGACTCGCCCCTGGACTTCGACTTCAGTACGGTCACATTCGTTCATCAGAGATGGAAGCTTTTCAGTTTGGAGGAGTTGATTGGCGAGGACACTTTTTCAGCGACAACATAGGACGACCTCTGGTGGACCTCATCAATTCTTGCTTGACGTTCTTCGAGAGAGTTCTAACTCCTATTCATCGGGAGATGAATTCTTTCAAGCTGGGGAGAGTGATGTGATGTAGCGACTTACCATATATGGCGTGCCCAGATCGACGATCCGACTCTATTGATGCATACAGATTTGTGTTGCGTATCAATTTCATATATAACTTTGTATTTTTGGATATTATTTCATGCAATTTTGGCCCTGAGACCAACGACCAATCATACTCGTTGATTATGGGTGCCCTAATTACAGATTATTATATATATTAAGGTTGCCGTCATCTTCATTGCTAAATGTTTGGAGAAGAAATCCCTTCATTCTGGTGATCTCGTCCACGTTGCTGGCTCTGTGGAACCCCTTGGTGACCACTCTTTGGGTAAGGTTTTTGTATCTTTGTACTTTTCCTCCTCCCCCACCCTCTACCGTTCCATTTTTGTTGTCCAACCCCTGCAAACAGCAGCTCCCCATCCGTTTTCCCCTTTTCCCAGCGTCCACCACATCAGGCCCCCCCTGCAACCCAAACCCAGTCAACAGCCTTTTCCGCCATCCAGTCCACAGTCGGCCTCCCATCTCCCCCCAAGTCCTTCCCACCTCCCCTCCTTCCGAACTTTCCAAATCAGGCAATCGCCCTTGGTAAACCCCGGACAGTAGCCTTATTATTCGTATTGTGTTTTTGTATTGGTATTCAATTGTAAAACATTATTATGGTATGGTTAGTGATGCTTGCTTGGGATCATGGTTTATTAAGATATTTTCTCTTGAGAAATCTCTGATTGCAGAAAGGTCTGATTCGCCACGCACTCGTGTTTTGGCCCTCCACGAAGAGGAAAACCTAAGTTTGTTTTGCCCTAATAAAATATTCTACCTTGTTGTGAACTATTTGTGTGAGATGATATTATTTATTATTTAATTATGATTCAGCTGTCGGATTTGCACGGCATGTTAGGTTAGGTCACCGATTTTGCGCTGCTTATAAATTCATCCTGCGTCGGATATATATCGCTAATTACATAATGACACACGGTGATAGAGAGAAAACAACAGTCCAAGAGAACCAGTTTAGTCCTAGTTTTGAACGACCAAAACGTAACATCATTTTGGTTCAAGATCCTATTGATCACACCAAATACACCAAGGCGATCGATATACTCGAATCAATAAAACTCGAGCCTACCTACAATTTGCATACCATCTCTGCAACAAAGCTGCCACCACGCCGATCGAGTACTAACTCGTAAAAAAAGAGTTGTAGAAGTTTGATCCACTGCACATTAATTATCTCTACCATCCAAATCTTTACATGGCATAAATCATAGAAGCACTGCCTCGCGTTGTATATTTCTCTCCTTTCAAGAACATGATGCGCCAAATGCATCACCTTCAACTCCATCCCCGCTGAAATCACAGCATGTAAACTCTAACTTGTCCAATGACATACTATTCCTGCTCATCATAAATAAAAATTGCACCCATCAAGTTTGCAAATCATGTTAGATGGTACATATGAAAATTCATTGTTCATTCACTAATGCTGCCGGGTTATCACCCAAATAGACGGTGGCAGTTCTCTTAACCAAAACAATTGGAACAAGATGCATTCGAATAAACATGTCATGGGCTGCTAAAATCCAATACCCAACCATCAATA
The DNA here is from genome assembly GCA_039583875.1 of Platanthera guangdongensis. Lineage (NCBI taxonomy): Eukaryota > Viridiplantae > Streptophyta > Magnoliopsida > Asparagales > Orchidaceae > Platanthera > Platanthera guangdongensis. The sequence continues at coordinate 155,987,203 of CM077160.1, read as the reverse complement.
TAATATATCTGGGAGTTTGTGAGTACATCATCTTTGTCATAATTATATGAGTGCCAGAATTTTATTATCTTGAGTATCATTCATATTTTCTCTATGTTGCAATCAATTTATTTTGAAATGATCTGTCCTCTTACCCTCTTTGATGCAGATTGAGCTCATGAAATTCTCGACCATTTACTAAAAGATTTTTTTCAACATCTGAATTAATAACAGTGACTGTTAAGCACTAACTAGGGAAGAAGAAGAACTAGAGGAAGAAGATAGAGATTAGGGTTGAAATGAGTGGGAAGGAAAATACCTTGGATATTACTTGCATGCCTCCAAAAGAGAGGGGTCCGGGTATATATAACCCGGGACCCAAGGCCGGCCAACCAAGGGGCCCGGCCGGCCCCCATGGGGCTGAACCAAATGTGGTTCAGCCCCCCCCCCCCCCGAGCCGATCTTTTAAGAAGAGGGGGCTGAACCCATTGGTTCAGCCCCGTTGTTGCCTTGCACGCGCCGTTGCCGCCGCCCGTAATGTTGCCCAAATAGCCTAGCCTCGTCTGGAGGCCTAACATTCTCTGCTCCATCAAAAGCCAGCTTGTCCTCAAGTGGGTAATCAGGGTAAAGCTCCCGGAACTCCAGCAAGTCCACCCAAGTATTGGGCTCCGCGGAGAGATCCTTCCACTTAATTAACAGCTCGGGACAGTACACCGTGCCCCGACGTTTCCACTTGATCAAAAGTACATCTGCCGGAATGGGGCGAAGCTCGCCTCCAGAAGTAGCCTCTGGCAGCACAGGAAAGATCGGAACAGCCTCACCCAGCTTACGCTTCAACACGGAGACATGAAAGGTAGGATGAATCTGTGAGCCCTCGGGCAAAGCCAAGGTATACGCAACTGGCCCGACCCGTCGTGTGATCCGAAATGGTCCATAGTAGCGGGGTGCCAGCTTCTGATTTGTCCTCTGTGCCACAGACAACTGCCGGTAAGGGCGAAGTTTGAGGAAAACCTCATCCCCCACCTGGAACTCCCTTTCCGTCCGATGTCGATCTGCATGTGCTTTCATACGATCCTGCGCCGCCCGAAGATTGTCGCGCAAGGTGGCAAGGGTCCGATCACGATCACGGAGCGCCCGATCAACTGCTGCCACTGCGGTACTGCCTGACTCATAACTGCTTAAGGAGGGAGGTGGCCGACCATAGACGACCTCAAAAGGGGTGAGTTTGCTAGCGGAGTGATACGAAGTGTTGAAGCAGTACTCCGCCCAATGTAACCAACTGACCCACGTCCTTGGCTCATCCATGATAAAGCAACGAAGGTAAGTTTCCACTCCCTGATTCAAGACCTCCGTCTGTCCATCGGTTTGGGGATGGTGAGCCGTGCTGAAACGTAATGAAGTCCCCTGCAAGCGAAAGAGTTCCGTCCAAAATCTGCCAACGAAGGTAGGGTCCCGATCGAAAATGATCGCCCGGGGAACCCCATGCAATCGAACAATCTCCCGAGCAAATAAAGCCGCCACAGACTCCCCTGTGTAAGGGTGGCTCAGAGCAAGGAAGTGCCCATACTTGGACAACTTGTCCACCACCACTAAGATAACTGTTTTACCATGCGACTTGGGCAGCCCATCAATGAAGTCCATCGAAACCGTATCCCAGATTTGATGCGGAATCTCTAAGGGAGTGAGTAGCCCGGCTGGAGATGTAGTCTCATATTTCTGCCGTTGGCAGACATCACATTTCTGAACAAACTCCTGAATGTCACGGCGCATTCCCTTCCAAAATACATTTGCCCGAGCCCGCTGGAGAGTGCGAAGAATACCCGCGTGACCGCCCGTCGGCGACGAATGGAACTCATGCATCATCACCGTCCTCCAAGCTGACTGCCCAGGAATGACCACTCGTCCCTGATAATATAGCCGGTCATTTTGTAGGTGATAACCGGGGGTTACCTCACGATCCTGCCGCAGGTTCTCCATAATAACCCGTAACTCGGGATCTCGCTGCACCTCCTCCTGAATCTCATCCAGCGACTCCAACTGTGGCATAGAAATGTGCGCCAAGGCCCCCTCTGGTAAGCGCGATAGGGCGTCAGCCACCCGATTGTCCTTCCCCGGCCGATACTCGATCTCATAATCGTATCCCAACAACTTGGTGACCCACTTCTGTTGAAGAGGGGAAGAAATCCGCTGCTCGAGAAGGTGCTTCAAGCTCTGATGATCTGTCCGTATTTTAAAACGATGTCCCAGCAGGTATGGCCGCCAGAGGGCCACCGCATGAATAAACGCCAGCATCTCCTTTTCATACACCGATAGTCCCAGTGTCCGTGGAGCCAAGGACTTACTATAGAAGGCGATCGATCGTCCCTCCTGCATCAAGACCGCTCTCATTCCCACGCCGGAAGCATCCGTCTCCACCACAAACTCCTTAGTGAAATCTGGAAGTGCCAGCACTGGAGTCGTCGTCATCGACTTCTTCAACGCCTGAAAAGCGGTCTCGGCCTCCTGCCACGAGAAAGCATCCTTCTGTAGCAGTTGCGTAAGTGGCCGAGCAAGCTTCCCATAATCCCGCACAAAACGTCGGTAGTACCCGGTGAGGCCCAAGAACCCCCTCAGCGCCCGAATGGTCAGGGGCCGTGGCCAAGCAATCATACTCTCGATCTTCCGTGGGTCGGCTTTCACCCCATCCGCTGAAACGAGATGCCCCAAGTACTCCACCTCCTGTTGTCCAAAAGAACACCTGGACCTCTTAGCATAGAGCTTATGTTGTCGAAGAGTAGAGAAGACCTGAGCCACATGACGTAAATGATCTTCCCAAGTAGCGCTGTAAATCAGGATATCATCAAAGAAAATCAAGACGAAGTGTCGCAGGAATGGGCGAAAAATCTCGTTCATATTGGCCTGAAAAGTAGACGGTCCCCCCGTCAATCCATTCGCCATCACTAAGAACTCATAGTGCCCGTCATGAGTCCTGAAAGCCGTCTTATGCACGTCCTCCTCCTTCATAAGAATCTGATAATAGTCGGATCGCAAATCCAGCTTCGTGAATCTAGTCGCCCCACTCAACTCATCCAACATCTCCTCAATCACGGGAATCAGAAACTTGTCCTTCACGGTGACACTGTTTAAGGCACGGTAATCTACGCAGAAACGCCAAGATCCGTCCTTCTTTTTAACCAGAATAATCAGTGCGGAGAAGGAACTGGTACTGGGCCGGATAATGCTAGCAACAAGCATTTCCTTCACACTACGCTCGATCTCTGCCTTCTGCATGTGGAGGTACCTGTAAGGACGAGTGTTGGGCGGCTCCGCCCCAGTCTGTAGCACAATCTGGTGATCACGGAACCGTGACAGTGGAAGCGTCCCCGGCTCCTGAAAAATGTCCCCATACTCCTCCACTAATGCCTGCATCTGGTCAGGAATCTCCGTCGGTCTATCCTCGTCAGACCTCACCCCCAACAGGACCGTCATCAGACTATTGGACTCCTGAAGCCGCTGTAAGCTGCGAATGGAAATCTCTTTGACCGGAGAAGATCTGAGCCCTTTCAAACAGAACTGGCGCTCCCCTTGCGAGAACTCCATCGTCATCCGGTCCCAGTCAAAAGTCACCCTCCTCAACTGCAACAGCCACTGCACTCCAAGCACCATATCTGAGCCTCGGATCGGTAACAGATAGACATCCGTGCACCCCACATAACCCTGCATCCGAAACTCCATCTCCTTCAACACTCCCTGGCACTGTAGTTTGCTGTCGTCTGCAACCATAACCTGGAACGCGACTCCTACGTCAATCACGTGCCCCACCTTTTGTTCCACATCTGGATGAATAAAATTATGAGTACTCCCACTGTCCACCAGAATGGTCACCCTCTCCTGCCGAATCCACCCCGCCAGCCGCATAGTAAGCGGAGGTGGATTGCACCCTTCCATGGCATGTAGGGACACACCCAACTCCGTCAAGTCTAAGTCCCCCCCAGACTCCAACTCCTCCGGAAACTCGTCCTCCTCCAGCCGCTCCTCCTGATGCAACATAAAGACCTGGACCTTCTGGCACTTGTGTCCTGGCGTAAATTTCTCATCACAATTAAAGCAAAGGCCTTTCTCCTTCCGTGCTTGTAACTCGTTCCACGACAACCGTGTCACCGTCGGTCGGCCGGCCACTGGAGTCTCTCTCCTGGCCACGGCCGGTGTAGTAGTATGCCTTGCCATACTGCGGGCTCGTTGCCTATTTAACTTTTCCTCTTGGATGCGCGCCAAGCTGATCGCGTGGTTCAGACTACGGGGCATGTAGGCATGAACCTCATCGCGTAAGTGATCCTTCAGTCCTGATACAAAACAGCTGAGGAGTGTCTTTTCTTCCCACTGAACCCTGTTGGCCAACTTCTCAAACTCCGTTCTGTACTTCATCACTGTACCCTTCTGCCGTAGCTTCTGTAAAAGCGCCTCAAAGTCTTCAAACTCCAAAGGCCCAAACCGAGCCGTGAAGCCTTCCACAAATTCCTCCCACGGAACATACTCTCGTCCCCGCAAGAACCACTGTGTACATTGGAATGCGTCGTCCTCCAGATGGAAGGACGCTAGCTGTACCCACTGAGCCTCTGGCACCTCCTGATAGCTGAAAAACAACTCAGCTTTTTGTACCCACTCCAAAGCGTCGCCCCCGCCATTGAGGCCCCATGACGGAAAGGCCCCCCTTCTCCCCACTGCACCCCTCTTCCAAAGCCTGGTGGTTGCCCTCTTCCTACTGGTGGGGGTAACAACTCATCCCGACCTTGCCTCCAAGGAGCGTGGTCGGTAAAAGTCTCAGCCCTTCCGTCAACACCAGTTGCGAATCTGCCACCCCTGCCAGCCATGTCCAGGCCTGCCGGCCCAAATCCGGCCCTCCCGGTGCTTGCCCCGGGGGGTCCAGCCACTCTGAAGCCCCCCCCCCCCCAGCCATGCCGAAGCCACCCGGCCCAAACCCGCCGCCCTGATGGCTCGCCGGCCCCGATCCGAGCCCAACAGGGGCCGCTGATGCCCAGCCGATCCCGCTGGAGCCGCCTGCGACATTTCCCGCCCCTCCGTAGCCCGCCGGGACAAAGCTGACCCCCTGCGTGCTCGCCACCCCCGATCCAGCCCAGCCACCGCCTACAGCCGCCGATCCGGGCCCCTGCGTGTGCGCTGAGGCCGATCCCGACCAACCGACGCCGCCCCAGGCCGATCCGGCCCCTCCGTGGTAAGCCGCACCCGATCCAGCCCCCGCCTGGCTCGCAGCAGCAAATCCAACGCCAACCGCCCCCGATCCGGCGCTTCCCGCACCCGATCCACCAAGTCCGGGCATTTCCGGTCTATTCCCTGTAGATCCGCCTGGTTCCTCCTCTGCCACCGCCTTGCCCTTCAAATTTTGCGCTAATAGCGTCATGATATCGTTCAAGCGGTCGTCGATTCGCTCTTCCAACCTTTGAGTGGACGTTTTGACATTCTCTTCGATGGCGGCTACCGAATCGGTAAGCCCCATCAAATTCTCCTCTAGGGTTTCCAAGCGGCCATTCTCCTCTTGCGAGCGTGTAGTCACCATGATGGAGGAAGGAATCCTCTGATACCAATTGTGAAGCACTAACTAGGGAAGAAGAAGAACTAGAGGAAGAAGATAGAGATTAGGGTTGAAATGAGAGGGAAGGAAAATACCTTGGATATTACTTGCATGCCTCCAAAAGAGAGGGGTCCGGGTATATATAACCCGGGACCCAACGCCGGCCAACCAAGGGGGCCGGCCGGCCCCCATGGGGCTGAACCAAATGTGGTTCAGCCCCCCCCCCCCCCCCCCCCGAGCCGATCTTTTAAGAAGAGGGGGCTGAACCCATTGGTTCAGCCCCGTTGTTGCCTTGCACGCGCCGTTGTCGTCGCTCGTAATGTTGCCCAAATAGCCTAGCCTCGTCTGGAGGCCTAACAGTGACACAGTGACCTCCTTCAGGTTCATCATATCCTTCACAAACATAAGCATTGTCACTTTATAATTGAATGAATTGTGAGCCAATGTAAGAAGCAATAAAATTTTCTATTTTTACTCCATCTTCGAATCGACAATATATAGTTGGCTCCAAAGTCCGTTAAATAAATTGACGTATTCATGCATGTTGTCACTTTCTTAAATCTTCAGTCCATACAGCAGCTGCTCAGGAATAGCATTGTAATAACAAACTTTTCCATATATAGTCTCTTAAGATTCTTCCAAAACCTATGTCCGATCATGTCGCATTCATCACCTTTCACTGCCTCTATCTTATTTAACTTTCCTAAGAAGAATCATTGAATACCTTGTTGCACCAACGCATCCTCAATCACACAGCCTTAATCCATTTCTACTATAAATCGATAATTTCCTTTTCCTTTCGACTTCTCAACATTAAATCAATCCATATTTTTGTGTTCTTCACTGTTATCGTTTGATCTTACAAAATTCAAGACATCTAATGTACAAGGATCATGAGGATGATAGTGAGCTAATCTTGTTGTCACCTATCATTTCCCAAATCTGTAATATTCGGCAAAACCTAGACCTATCATGCTTTTATACAACAGAATTCCCCAAAGATCAAGCACAAAATAAAAAACAGAAAAAAATACAAGAAATTGACAAAAAAGAATGAAAGAGTACAACTTAAATGACACAATAGTTAATGAGAAATAAAAATCAATAAACTGAGGATGCATGCACTTAGGAATAATCTGTCGGATACAATACAACTAAATGGTCACCATGGACACACAACAGAGCACTATTATGAACCACCACCACCACGAGATCAGAACTTCTATCAAATCTCATACTCATGAATACCAACTTCCTTTCTCTTCGCAAACAAGAACAAGAGAAGACAATGAAGAGGGCTTTTTCATCCTTGGAGATACAAATGGGCGGAGCCCTCTTCCTCACAATGCATGTGCTCTCGGGTACGACAAACAAGGAGACGGATGCTCCTTGCGCTCGGACTGACAAGTAGCCCATGTTCAAGGCGATATATATCGTGAAATGGAAGCACATGCTCAGTGATAAATGGAGAGCAAAACAGCTGTCCATGCAACCCTAATCAGTTTAGAACTTGAATTAACAGCTAATAATTGGTTGGAAGTGTAGGTTCTAATATGGTCTCAAAGCAATCTAGACAAACTACGCACATCCACATTGAGCAATTAAAAAACAAGTTTGTTATAGAGGCCCAAGAACTCTTCCAAAGCAATGTTAACAATATATCCTACATTGAGAAACTCATATAGTCTTGTGCACTTAATATTAATAATGGGTCCCTCCACTATAAAAATTGGTTTTAGATTAGATGTATATGTTCTAACAAAATTGAGTATTCTTGTTGCATGGCTTCTTATTTAAACACTATCAAGTGTTTCACATGATTATAAACTTAACAACGAATGCCAAATGATAAATGGGTGTTTAGATTTCTTTTCATTTTTTATCAAAAAGTTTAGGATGGCCTTGGCTGGGAAATATAAGTTGGATTTACATATTCTCCAACAAAAGGCAGTTAGAATATATGATGACTGTTATGAAGAAGGTGGGAGAGAGAGAGATAGATCTAGAGACCTAAGAGACTAAGAGGAGAAACTAGGGTTAGGAGGGAATACCTGATAATAATCTTGTGTGCCTCCGCAAGAGGGGGTCCAGGTATATTTATACCCGGACCAAGGCTGGCCGGCCCCAATGGGGGCTGAACCGGGTGGGTTCAACCCCCCCCCCCCCCGATCCGCCATTTAGGTAGTGGGGGCTGAACCGGTTGGTTCAGCCCCGTTGTTGCCTTCAGACCCCTTGCGTCGACGTGTGTATTGACTCCCAAATAAACGGGCGCCGTCCGGAGGCATAACATTCTCTGCCCTATCAAGAATCAGCTTGTCCCCAAGGTGGTAGTCAGGGTACAGCTCGCGAAACTCCATCAGATCCACCCAAGTGTTGTCCACTGCAGTCATATGTTGCCACTTAACCAATACTTCAGGACGGTACTCGATCCCGCGATGCTTCCACCGGAGCAACAGGACCTCCTCTGGTAACGGTCGTAGTTCGCCCGCAGCTGTAGCCTCAGGCAGAAGAGGGCTTGCCGGGACGGAGGCGCCAATCTTCTTCTTCAGCAGGGAAACATGAAAGGTCGGGTGTATCCGCGACCCCTCGGGCAGTTCCAACGTGTAAACGACCGGGCCAACCCGGCGAACAATCTGAAAGGGCCCATAGTAACGGGGGGCCAACTTTTGATTCGTCCGCTGGGCGACAGACAATTGCCTGTAGGGACGGAGCTTGAGAAAGACCTCGTCATCCACCTGAAACTCGCGGTCTGTGTGATGTTTGTCCGCCTGGGCCTTCATACGATCCTGTACTGCCCGCAGATTCTCCCGTAAAGTAGCAATAGTGCGATTAAGATCTCGGAGGGATCGGTCCAGGGCGGGAAGCGTCGTGCTACCCGGCTCATAGCTGCTCAAGGAGGGCGGTGGCCGGCCGTATACGACCTCGAACGGGGTCATTTTGCTGGCAGAGTGGTAGGACGTGTTGTAACAGTATTCGGCCCAATGTAACCACCATGCCCAAGTACGCGGCTCATCCATGACAAAGCAACACAAGTAAGTCTCCAGCCCCGGTTAAGAACCTTTGTTTGGTCATCCGTCTGCGGATAGTGAGTTGTGCTGAAACGTAGTGACGTGCCCTGTAAACGGAAGAGTTCTCTCCAGAATGTTCCCACAAAGGTCGGATCGTGATCCGAGATGATCGCCCGTGGGATCCCATGCAACCTGACAACCTCCCGGGCAAATGTAGCTGCAACTGAAGGGCTGGTGTACGGATGGCTCAAAGCGATGAAGTGCCCGTACTTGGATAATTTATCGACGACCACCAAAATAACGGATTTGCCCTGAGACTTGGGCAACCCATTGATGAAATCCATGGAAACGGTATCCCAGACCTGATGAGGGATCTCCAACGGTGTAAGCAATCCGGCTGGGGAAGTCGTCTCATACTTCTAGCGCTGACATATGTCACACTGTCGAACAAACAACTCAATATCACGCTGCATACCCTTACAGAAGACGTTTGCCCGCGCGCGCTGAAGGGTGCGGGCGAGACCGGCATGGCCACCCGTCGGCGAGGAATGGAACTCAAGCATCATAACTGTCCGCCATGCTGACTGAGAAGGAATGACCACACGGTCCCAAAAGTACAACCGGTCATTTCGAAGATGATAACCCGGAACCGTCTTCAGTGCCCGTCGGAGAGCGTCCAAAATAGGTCAGAGCTCTGAGTGGCGCTCCACCTCTTCCTGTATCTCATCCATGGAGTCCAGCAGGGGTGTAGAAATCTGAGCGAGTGTGCCCTCCGACAAGCGGGATAAGGCATCAGCAACTCGATTGTCCCGGCCTTGGCGGTAGACAATCTCATAGTCGTACCCCAGAAGTTTGTTGACCCACTTCTGTTGGAGAGGAGAGGAGATCCGCTGTTCCAAGAAGTGCTTCAAACTCTGATGGTCCGTCCGAATCTTGAAGTGTCGCCCCAGCAGATAAGGTCGCCACAGAGCCACGACGTGAATAACGGCCAACATCTGCTTCTCATAAGCGGACAACCCCAATGTCTGAGGGGCCAATGCCTTGTTGTAGAAGGCTATCGGCCGCCTTTCCTGCATCAACACAGCACCCAGACCCACTCCCGACGCGTCCGTCTTGACGACGAACTCCTTGGTGAAATCCGGAAGTGCCAAGACTAGCGTAGTCGTCACACAGCCCGTTTGAGTGCCTGGAAAGCCGCCTCAGCCTCATCCTGCCACGAAAAAGTGTCCTTCTGCAGTAACTAGTTCAGGGGACTGGCAATCTTGTCGTAGTCTCGCTCAAAACGCCGGTAGTAGCCCGTGAGACCCAAGAAGCCCCGCAAGGCCCGTATTGTCTGGGTCCGCGACCAAGAAACCATGCTCTCAATCTTTCGAGGGTCGGCTTTAACTCCTTCAGCCGAGACTAAATGGCCCAAGTACTCCACCTCCTCCTAACCGAACGAACACTTCGACCACTTGGCATAGAGCGGATGCTTGCGCAGCAGGGAGAAGCCCTGTGCGACATGGCGTAAGTGTTCTTCCCAACTAGCACTGTATATGAGGATGTCATCGAAAAAAATCAGCACAAAGTGGCGAAGGAGCGGACGGAAGATCTCGTTCATATTAGCCTGGAAGGTGGACGGTCCGCCAGTCAACCCGTTGGCCATTACCAAAAACTCATAGTGTCCATCGTGAGTCCTGAAGGCCGTCTTGTGGATGTCTACTTCCCACATGAGGATCTGGTAGTAACTCGACCGAAGGTCAAGCTTGGTGAACCGTGTCGCCCCGTGTATCTCGTCCAACAGTTCTTCAATCAAGGGAATCGGGAACTTATCCTTCAGGGTGGCGCTGTACAGTGCACGGTAGTCCACACAAAACCGCCACGACTCATCCTTCTTCTTGACCAGAATGATTGGGGCCGAGAATGAGCTCGTGCTGGGCCGGATGATTCCCGCAACGAGCATCTCCCGAACGCTGCGCTCAATCTCAGCCTTCTGCATGTGCGGGTATCGATATGGTCGGGTATTGGTAGGCTCCGCCCCTGCCTTGAGTACAATCTGATGATCCCGAAACCGTGACGGCGGAAGTGTGCGTGGCTCCTGAAAAACGTCAGCATATTTCTCCACAAGGGACTGCATCTGTATGGGCACCTCAGATGGCCCGGCCTCATCCGACCTCACCCCCAAAAGTACCGCCATCAAGCTTCCTGCCTCCCCGAGTCGCTGCATGCTCCAAAGAGATACTTCCTTAACTGGCGAAGATGTGAGTCCCTTCAAACCGAACTATTTCCCCTGTTGCATGAATTCCATCATCATCTGATCTCAATCAAAAGTGACCCGTCCCAGCTACTGCAGCCACTAAACTCCCAGTACCACGTATGTGCCCCGAATGGGTAAAAGATAGACATCCGTGCAGCCCACGTACCCCTGCATCCCAAGTGCCACCCCTTTTAGCACATCTTTGCACTGCAACTTGCTGTCGTCCGCCACCACAACCTGGAAGGTAGCCCCCGTATCAATCACATGCCCAACCCGCTGGGCCACGTCAGGACGGATGAAATTATGCGTACTCCCACTGTCTACCAGAATAGTCACTTTCTCTTGCTTTATCCTCCTCGCAGGCCGCATAGTGAGTGGAGGAGGGCTACACCCTTCCATAGCATGCAGGGAAACCCCGAACTCGGTCAAATCCAAGTCTTCAGCGGGGAGCTGCTCCTCTGGGCTCGACTCGTCCTCCACATCGTCATGTAACATAAAGACTTGTACCTTCTAACATTTATGCCCCGCCGTGAACTTCTCATCACAGTTGAAACAGAGTACCTTCTCTTTTCTTGCATGTAACTCACCCCACAACAGTCGCGTCACCGTAGGCCGTCCGGCTACCGGTGGGTCCCTCATGGCAGTCGCTGGTGTAGTAATGGGCCTCACTGTAGTACGGGACCGCTTCCTGTTGAACCGCTCTTCCTGAATGCGGGCCAGACTGCTGGCGTGATTCAAGCTGCTGGGCATGTACGCCTGAACCTCATCTTTTAAGTGGTCCTTCAACCCAGAGACGAAACAACTGAGGAGTGTCATCTCCTCCCAGTGCACCCTATTTGCCAACTTTTCGAACTCCGTCCTGTATTCCATCACAGTGCCCTTCTGGCGTAACTTTTGCAAGAGAGCCTCAAAGTCCTCAAACTTCAGGGGCCCGAACCGAGCGGTGAACCCATCGACAAACTCTGCCCACTGCACATATCCCGTCCCCGCAGGAACCACTGCGTCCACTGAAAAGCGTCGTCCTCCAAGTGGAAGGACGCCAGTTGCACCAACTGTACCTCTAGTACCTCTTGATAGCTAAAAAACAACTCCGCCTTCTGTACCCATTCCAAGGCGTCCCCTCCGTTATAGCGTGGGAAATTCATGCGTGTCAGCATCGGGGGCATGTACACCCTTGGTGCGGCTTGCCCTTGCCACCCCGGTCCTTGCCCGTTCTACGTCGGCCGTCTTGGGTTCGTGCCTTGATAGGGCTGGCCTTGATGCTGCTGTCCCGGAAAGCCTTGATAGGGCTGGCCGCCCCAAGGAACACCTGCTCCAACCCCTGCAGCACCGCCGCCTCGCGGCTGGGAAGAATCCCCGGCGTTTCGATTCCCGGAGCCCTTTCGTAGCCTGCCTGGTCGACGCCGGTCCGCGTCCAGGGCAGACGGCCTGCTCCGGTGTCGTGATCCCCAAACGGGACGGATCCCGTCCACGCTGTGAGTTCGCAACCTCCCTAGCCTGTCGTAGCCCCGCCGCCTCCATTGCCAGTCGATCCAACTCCACTCCGAGTCAGATCGGCCGATCCCGCCAAATCCCCGCCATACGCGGCCGGGTGTCGAGCCGGTTGAGATTCCGCGGCGAGATTTGATCCTCCGCTGCTCTCCTCCTGCACTGGTGATTTCCCCTTGAGATTTTGCGCGAGCAAGACCTAGAGTTCTTCCATGCTTGAATTGATCCGCTCTTCCAAGCGTTGGGTGGACGCCCTCATCTCTTCTTCGATGGCGGCCACTGAATCCGTCAATCCGGCGTAGTTTACCTCTAGAGTTTCCAAACGACTGGCCTCTTCTTGTCCGCGAGTAGCAACCATGGTGGAGGAAGGAACCTCTGATACCAAATGTTATGAAGAAGGTGGGAGAGAGAGATAAATCTAGAGAACTAAGAGACTAAGAGGAGAAACTAGGGTTAGGAGGGAATACCTGATAATAATATTGCGTGCCTCCTCAAGAGGGGGTCCGGGTATATTTATACCCGGACCAAGGCTGGCCGGCCCACGGCCCCAATGGGGGCTGAACCGGGTGGTTTCAGCCCCCCTGATCCGTCATTTAGGTAGTGGGGGCTGAACCGGTTGGTTCAGCCCCGTTGTTGCCTTCAGACCCCTTGCGTCGACGTGTGTATTGACGCCCAAATAAACGGGCATCGTCCGGAGGCGTAACAATGACATTTGTCTTTTTTACCTAACCATAGAACAAAGGGATTAAGATATCCACAAGTGTTGAAAATTCAAGAAAGAGCATAATTGTAATCTCAAATTACAAAGGCCAACTACCAAATTGTTCTCATTTCATCATTACTTCTCACGAACTCATTATCAGCTTTCTGATAATTTTTTTTTTGTTAGAAACTGAATGCAAGACGGCCAGCATAAAATTTAGTCAATCTTATGAATATAGATCATTTGAGAAATTATGCAAAATCTAGTTTGTTCCGACCCCACTATACTGGGATAAAGGCTTGAGTGTAGTTTTTGTTGTTTGTTGTTGTTAGAAACTGCATGCTCTCATTAGAAAGAAAACAACAACACTCAAGCATTTATCCCACTATAGTGAGATCGGCCATATGGATCCTTTGTCGCCATTGTGCCCTATCTTTTGTCATAATCTCACTAATGCCTAAGTACACCATGTCTTTCCTTATAGTTTCATTCCAATTCTTTATTGGTTTACCCTTTCCTCATTTAACATGCCTAGTGACTAGACTCTCACAACGTTTAGCAACCTCTAATGGTCTCCTTTGTATGTGTCCAAACCATCTTAGTCGAGCTTCTCGCATCTTCTCTGCAATTGGTGCTACTCATGTCTTATCCCTGATACATTCATTCCTAATTTTATCCAGTCTCGTGTTTCTACACATCCACCTAAGCATTCTCATCTCCGCAACTCCCATTTTTTGCTCATGTACACAATTCACTGCCCAACACTCAGAACCATGGAGCATCGCGGGTCGACTTGCAGTACAGTAAAACTTACCCTTAAGTTTTAGTGGTACTTTATGATCACATAAGATACCAGACGCGCCTCATTAGAAAGAAAAATGAGAACAAAATTCGACGAAAGTAAAAAAAATAAAAAAGATTTAGATGATTCAGAATTCCCTACTATAGTGATCGTACTAAGGTTTCTTATTAGATTTGCTATGATAAGCAATTACAAAAATTATCCTTCATATAAATGTATTTTAGGGCCCATAAAAGAGAGAAAATCAATAAAATCTAAAATAAAATCAGGTCAGAAACTCCAACTCTGATCCCCCAACGAAAAAACAAGGTGTAATCATCACACCTTTAACAATTTTCCAGTTCAGTTCCATAGGAAATATTAATAACTCCTAAAACAAAAAAGGGTGGCAAATCATATGAATGATATCATATATGATATATCTCTTCTTCCTTCATAGGGGATGAAATATAATGACTTCACCAAAACATCAGATTGCTTCATTGTGTGCAATAACTGCTGAACAGCCATCCTTCATGAAGCATCCATATTGAAGGTGATTTTTATACCTCTTAAATGTAAAGTTAAACCTAGGGGAAGAATACTAAATTCCTTTTTCCATATAAAAAGAACATGGGGAGCCAAACATAATGAAATTACAAAAGGTAAAAAATGTCGAGAAAAATAAATTAGCATGTGATTAAACCAACAATGCATCACAAACTCAAATCATAATGCCAGTTACAAATGTTCTTTCAAAATATATTCATGTGCAAAAAAATACTAGGCATGAGACTCAAATCATAATGCCGTGTAACAAATGTTGAATCACAGTATATTCATGAAAATAAATTGTTTCAATTGATGTCATCTACTGTGTGATGTGGTCTTATGAGCAGATGTCAGTAGTTTGGTTTGGTAAAAACGTTACATAATAAATTAATAATCATGTAAATGACATTTAAGTTATTTTGACATCTAAATGTTGGGCTACTTGATAATTAAAATAAATAATGTAAGAAAAGTGTAGAAAAGTACAAGAAATGAGAGAGAAAATTATTTTATTAATTTCTTCAAAGAGTCTTCCATACATCATAACAATAATTTGTACATTTGTACATTTATATAAGAGAAAAAAGAGAGGAGGAATCCTATCCTAAGATGTGGGACTAAACAAGCTAACAACATGGGCCTCAAGATGGGCCTATCTTTGGACTTTTACATATATTCTTTAACACTCCCCCGCAAGCTGGAGCATACAAATCGTAAGCACCAGACTGGGGCAAAAGCTGATATTATAGCGGCCGAGGTAAAACCTTGGTGAGAATATCAGCAACTTGCTCAGCAGCAAGAACATGTTGTAAATCTCTTTTCTTCAATTGAACCTTCTCTTGAATGAAATGAAATGACAATCTATTTTCTTCAATGTGTTTTGATGCTGATTCGGGTGAGAGGGGGGTGAGGCGGCAGTAAGAACGGGAAGGGAGAGGGAGAGAAAGAGAAAGAGAGGGGGAAAAGGGAAGAGAAGAATTAGGGTTAGAGTGGAAACATGAACATTCATCACAGACGCAAAATACAAGTTTCACACGCCCTCTTATAGAGGCGAGGGCAAATACAAAAGGAAAACCGAAATTAGGAAAAACAGGAATTACTAAAAATGAGACGGCCAAACATAAAACAGAATAAATATTAAGTATCCTTCGCGGTCTCGATGAGCCCCTGCAGTATACGCGCCCGGCGCATGTAGACTTGGCATTTGGGCTCGTCGTCATGAAGTTCCGTAACAATGCCACCATCTAGAAAATGTGTCTTGTCCTCAAGGCAATAATCGGCAATCTAGCGGCGGAAATCATCCCGATGAAACCACGTCACGTCTAAGTGGTGGCGACCGGTCCAAGCCACAAGAACCTCCTCTGATGTATGGTCCCCCGGAATGTGGCATCGGCAATCGAGGATCGAGGTGGTATAGCATGGGGTCTCTCCGGAAAGGTCGAGAGCAGTCGGGAGGTGATCCGTGGTGGCGTGCTCGCCCACCACTCTCCGAGCTGCGAAACATGGAAGACTAGGTGAATAAGGCTCTCGCTTGGGAGGAAAAGGCGGTAAGCGACCGCCCCAATGCGGGCGAGGACCTCAAGTGGCCCGAAGAATTGGGGGCCAATTTTAGGCACGGTCGGCAGACCACTGAAAGCTGACGATAAGGGTGGAGCTTCACGGAGACCTTCTCTCCTACTTTGAAGGAGAGGTCCCGACGTTTCTTGTTGGCGAAGGAAAGTATCTTTTGTTGGGTTCGTTGGAGGTGGTGCTTCAGATGATCCAAAACAGTGTCCCTGTTGCGAAGAGCGATGACCAGGCTTTCCACCAGGCATTCCCCTGGAAGGTGTCGGACGATGGACGGAGGAGGCCGGTCGTAATGACCTCAAACAAAGTAGTGTCGGTTGTATGATGGTGGGCGGTGTTTTACGAGTACTCGGCCCACCCGAGCCACTTGGCCCAGCTACACGGCTGCTCCCCCACGAAGCAGCGAAGGTAAGTCTCCAAGCATCGGTTGTGGATCTATGACTGGCCATCAGTCTGGGGATGATACGTTGTACTCATGCATAGCTGGGTGCCCTGCAGGCGGAACAATGTCGTCCAGAATGTACTCAGGAAGAGCAGGTCCCGATCGCTTACGATCGATCGGGGAAAATCGCGGAGGCGCACGACCCCCTGAATGAAGTTGTTCATGACTGTGGCAGCCATGTAAGGATGACGGAGGGGAATGAAATGTGCATACTTCAAGAGACGGTCCACCACAACCAGGATGCAGTCGAATCCCAGAGAGCTGGGCAGCCGAGTGATTAAGTCCATGGTGACGTCGTCCCAAACGCGGTCAGGAATCGGAAGTAGCTGAAGTAGACCCCCTGGAAAAACGGCTTCGTACTTGGCCTTCTGGAAAATGATGCAAGCGGCCATGAAGGTTTTGTCCTGTCGGAACATGTGACACCAATAGAGTGAGGCTGCCAGCCGTCGATATGTCCGGTATGCCCCGGCATGTCCCCCTGTCGGAGACGCATGGAACTCAGCAAATAGCAGAGGAATGCTCGGGGAGGATGGGAGAGTACGAGGCGGCCCTTGAAGAGCAGACGGTCGTCGACCAAGGAGAGCGGTGGGTGGGCGGTGGCATCCGTGATCAGGGTCGTCTGAATCCTGTTGAGCGCATGGTCTGTCTTCACTTCCTGTTGGAGGGTATCCGCGTCCTCCCAGACTGGACGGGAGATGGATGCAAGTATGGGGTAGCGCGAGAGAGCGTCGGCGATGCGGTTTGCCTTCCCTGGCCGGAACTCAATGCTGAAGTCGTAGCCCAGTAGCTTGGTCACTCACACTTGTGGAGCGGGCGTGGCAATTTTCTATTGCAGGAGGTAGTGAAGGCTATAGTGGTCGGTGTGGATCACGAATCGAGGGGCCGGGAGGTAGGGTCGTCAGTGTTGTACTGCAAGAACGAGGCCCATGAGCTTGTTCTTGTACGTTGATTGACTGTGGATGGTATTCGAGAATGCATGGCTGAAATAGGCCACAAGGAGGCCGGCTTGCATGAGAACGGCTCCCAAGCAGACGCTCGACGAGTCGCACTCCACGAGAAATGGCTGGGAGAAATATGACATAGCTAACACCGGGGAGCGAACCAAGGCCTGCTGGAGAGCGGTGAAGGCGGTGGAGGCCGTCGCCGACCACTCGAAAGGTCCCTCGACCGACTTATTTAGGAGCTGGGTGAGGGTTCGAGCTATCGTATCGAGTCGTGTGTCGTGTCGTGTCGCGTGTTGCGTGTCGGTGTCGGTGCAACATAGCATGCAGGGAGAAGTGCGCCACCGTGCATCTCCCTGCTCCCACCTGGATCGAGCCCTCTGCGCACAGATTTTTAATTTTGAGCCCCTCCCTCTCGAGCCCCATGCCACCTGTGGGAAAACAACCCGGTTCACACCGGTCCAACTTCCTGGAACAGCATGCCTGCCGCCTGTCATTTCCCCCCATCCGGTCTCTATTTATTTCATTATTTTTTTCTTTTCTACAAGTCCATCCGCAAACCCCTTTTCCCCTCCTACACGTTATCTTTATTTTATTTTATTTTACTGAATCCCACCACCACTCTCTTCCCCTTCTAACAGTCTCATTCACCCACAAAATATCTGCCCTTTTCCCCTTCTGATAGTCTCATTCACCCACGACATATCTGTTTTTCCCCTTCTGACAGTCTCATTCACTCACGCCATATCTACTTCTTTTTTTTATTATACTTTCTTCTCCTCCTATACGTTACCTCTCCCTTCTTTTTTTCTTTATTTTTCTCCTAAACCCCTTCTTAATCAATTAATTTGATGAACCTTACTATTAGTGTCACTGATGTGGTCATCCTCCACTCGATGCTGCTGAAGTGGTCGATATCTTTTCAGGACTTCATGTCTAGCTGCGACTCCAAACTTAACCAATTGGAGAGGTCGGGATATTTTAAAGTTCTGCCCCCTCCGGCGCAGCCTCCATCCCCGACAGTGCATATGGCCACTCCTTCCATTGCAGCTTGGCCAGTTCCACCACCGCATCTGAGTCTGCCACCGCATCCACCGACAATGTCGCCACTTCCGCTGCCAGTCTTTGCTCTGAAGGTACCTGCTCTACCGGCTTACGCTCTCTCGTCGGCCACTTTGGCCACATTGTTGTTGCGGCCTCGCACCGCGATGTCGTTCCTTCCGCCGACCATGGGTCCTTCGGCCGTCTACCAGCCGTTGTTCTCTGTCATACCGATGGTCCCGTCGAACCCCTTCTTCGGTCGGCCACTGTTCACTCGGTCATCCTGCCATTTCTACCTCATGTTGCTCCGCCGGACTAGCCAAACTCAATGCTTTAGTCGATCATCCTTTCGACAGCGCCGCCGCTACACCTTGTTGCCAATTCCACCGCGAAACGCCACAAGGCGCTATTTTGGCGCGAGATCAAGGAGCCAGAGGAGCTGAACATCCTACTGGAGTTTGAGCTTCAGGACAAGCTCAATTTGAAGGACAGGTGGAGTGTTATGATCCTCCATCAGTTATCTTATTATCATATTATTATTTCCATATATATTTGTTGATGTTATGGTCCAACGTCAGTTATATTATTATTTTCATATATATTTGTTGAGTCAAGTCAATGTATCGAGTTCTATCATAGTGAGTCATAGTCGTCGTTATTAGAGTCATTGTGACGTTTAGATGTTTTTAATATTTTATGTCTTATGTAATTATGGGTTTGCCACCCATGGTACTATAAATAGGCTCATAGTGTCATGTAGAGAGAGGAAGCAATGAATGAAACTCTCTTTATCTCTCGAAATTCCTCTCTCTCTAATCCCCTCCTCCTCTAGGGTTTCCTCTTCTTCTTCCCCCCAAGCTTCTTCTAACTTCTCTTCATCTACCACCATTTTAGGGCTTGCCCTTGTATCCCAGATCTCCAACAATCTTCTACAAAACAAGCCAATAACAGACTCCTTACCTTATTGTGATGCTTGACAAGGCGCATAGACTGATAATTGAGGTGTAAGTCTCTGGTGCCAAAGAGAGGATGTTGTTTGAATATTGTTGTAGAGGGCTCGATGTTGTGATTCACCCATGGTGAAAAGGTAAACTCTGTTCTTAGTCATTGGGATGGCAAGAATTTGTTGTCCTGATGAATCATGAATGATGCAACATCCTTCTTGATTGAAGATGATGGCGTACCCCATTTGAATGAGTTGACCAACGCTGAAGAGGTTTTGAGCGAGCTTGGGAATATAGTGAACCTCTGTGATGAGTCTTTGTTGTCCAATAGTAGTAGTGCAAGAGATCATCCATTTTCCTTCAATTACCTGAGCTTTCCTGTCTCCAATGTACACTTCAGATTTGTAGGTTTCATCAAGATGGATGAATGAGAGTTTATTGTGAGTCATATGACCTGAGCACCAGTTGTCCACATACCAACAGGTAGTGTTTTTTGTCTGCATTGTACTGGTTGAGGTAGAACATCTGTATTGGATGGGTTTCTTCAAGAAATTTTGCTTCTTCTTGGTACCAGCAGTCACGGTCAGTGTGAGTTGGCCTTATGCACCGTTTGCACTTAAACTGACAATCTTTATTGTCATGTGACTTGCTTTTGCATAGGGAGCAATAAGGGGTATTGGTGTGAATGTTGGGTGCAGGGAGCAAGCCACCATGAGATTGAAATCTCCCTCTTCCTCATCCATGAATAGGAGGTTTTCAGGGTGATGCAGGATTGAGAGGGGCAAGATTTGGTGAGCAGAGGGTATGCTGAGGAAATGTGGAATGGGGCAGGATTTGCAGATATGAGTTGGATGAGTAATGAGGAGTGGGTGTGTGAATGTTCTGGTGAGCAGCTGAGTGTTGACTGTTGTCTGGATGACATGGTGTGGAGGTGTAGTTAGTGGTTTGAGGGTGAGCAATGGGTAGATGTGCCTGCTGATTGTAGTTTAGAGGGAAATGAGGAGAGGTATTGTTTGAAAAAAGGGGAGAGGTGTTGAGAGAACATGTAATGTTTGAAAAGTGGGGAGAGGTGTTGAGAGGAGAGATATTGTTGGGTGTTGAGTTGGATGGTGACTGGGTGAGAAGGAGTTTCTCTTAAAAAATTTCTTCAATGCTTGCTTGAGTGTTTTGTATGCGATCTTCATGAGACAGGAGATAATCCCATGAGTTGAATGAGAGGAAGTTGGTCAAGATCGTGAGCTTCTTCAATGGCAGCAACCACATGAGCAAAGTTTCTGGTTAGGTTTCTCAGAATTTTGAGAACATTTTGATGATCGGTGTTTATTATTTGAGAAAATGAAAGTTTGCACACTTTCATTTTCTTGCATTCTGAGGGCTTCAAACTATCTCCGCAGAGTTTGAACTTTAATAGAGATCAGCTTCTTAGATCCTTGAAATTCTTCTTTTAGGGTGTCCCATGCCGCCTTGGCAGTAAGGGCCCACATGATACGAGGGAAAATGGTGTTGGATATTTCGAACCGAATGAGTTGGAGTGCATGGACATCCTTCATGATCTGCTCCTTGTTGATACGCGCCTGATCACAATGCCACCATCCACAACTTTGGAGGTGGACGGTATCCTAGTCTCAACTATCACCTAGGGTCTTGAGAGAGAAAGGTTGTTTGTTAGGGGTTACACGCCGGCGCCGGAAGGCCGCCGGTAATTAGGGAGGAAGGGGAAGAGGGAGAGGGGAGGATCAGAGAGAGAGATAGAGATAGAGAGAGAGAGAGGGGGAGAGGTGAGAGAAAGACAGGAGTCAATATACTTCTTATTAAAATCCCATAAAATCCATAATTGCAATACAAGAATATATATATCGGGCATTCCCGATATGACCGTTACATCAAATATTTAAGCATTAATATCAATACAGCTTCCTTCCAGATGTTGCCAAGTGTCCGGTCCACTGCTGTTGATTGATTCACCGCCTTAATCTGATGACGCCGCGTGTAACAATCTTTGCCGCAGGATTAGCAAATGCATGAGCTGGCGAAATCACAACAAATACCTCGCTGTTTTAAAAGCGATGCCCACATCGTTCTGCTTCATTCTCATCGCCCATCTTCTTACTTCTCTTAGGGTTTTTTTCCCTACAGTGGCTTGGCTGTGGCGGAAGCAAGCGGATGACTCGGGGCCTTTGAAACGTTGACTCCTGGAGTGGAGCTTGCCGGATTTGCTTCTTTGAGTAACGTATGGTAACTCCCTTCTGCTCTAGTTGCTGGGGCTGGAGCTCGAGCGGAACTGCTCCTGTTCCTGACCTGGGGGGTGTCGATCGGAGAGGTGATCTTCGTTTTTTGCTTGTCTAGT
The DNA here is from genome assembly GCA_039583875.1 of Platanthera guangdongensis. Classification (NCBI taxonomy): domain Eukaryota; kingdom Viridiplantae; phylum Streptophyta; class Magnoliopsida; order Asparagales; family Orchidaceae; genus Platanthera; species Platanthera guangdongensis. The sequence continues at coordinate 155,965,606 of CM077160.1, read as the reverse complement.
TTAGAGCGTTTATTTTTTTGTCCCCATCCGGTAGGGAGAACGTTGGTAAGCTCATCACTAGAAGGGGGTAAGCTTTCGTGGGTTGTTTTTTGTAGATCTGCTGGTAAAGAGTCAAGGTCTTCCCATGTGCTATCTTCGGGTGGAAGATCCTTCCACTGGACCAGCCCTTGAGGTATATTCTTGTTGTCCCTGACAACATATCTCAAACTGACGACGGCTAATGGCATGTGTATGGGCATATTGTTGTAGCTGCTTGTTGGAAGGGGCGTAATGCGTATGTTCTCCTTTTGTTGGTAGGTTTTGAGTAGGGAAACGTGGAATACGGGGTGTATTTTGCATCCTTCTGGTAGTTGTAGTCTGTATGCGGCTTCTCCCACGACTTCCACCACTTGGAAGGGTCCGTAATAGCGGAGAGCCAATTTCCTTTTGTCTGAGCGTTTGCCGTCTGCATACATCTTCATTCATTGCTGAGAGCGTTGCAAATTTTCCCTTAGCTGCTGTAATATTTCATCCCTGGTGCGCAAAGTCAGCTCCACCGCTTCAATCCTTGTACTCCCTTCACAGTAAGTTAAAAGCCCAGGGGGCGGACGACCGTACATGGCCTCAAAAGGGGACATGCCGGTCGAGGTGTTAAGTGAAGTATTAAAATGAAATTCAGCATAGCTTAAATAATGAGACCACTTTGTCGGTTGTTCATGTGTATAAATACGTAAAAACTGTTGTAGGCATCTATTAGTACGTTCAGACAGCCCGTCCGTTTGCGGATGGTATGCTGAACTGTAATGCAATGCAGTCCCTTGTAATGTAAACAAGTTAGTCCAGAAATTGCTCAGAAATGTGGAGTCACGGTCTGATACGATAGTTGTAGCCATACCGTGCAATTTTCCAACTGTTTCCCAAAAGACCTTAGCCGCCGATGGTGGGGTAATTGGGGAAATCAGGGGAGCAAAATGGGCGGCTCGTGTTAGTCGATCAACGACTACCATGATATTCGAATAGTTATTGGATTTAGGTAAGTGCGTAATAAAGTCCATTGTCAGGTCTGACCAAATCAAGGTTGGGACCGGTAGAGGTTGTAGCAACCCATATGGTGAATGGTTGGAAGGTTTAGCCTTCTGACACAGATCACAATGGCTGATGTATGCTACTATATCACGTTTCATGTGATTCCAGTAAAATTGGGACTGTATTCTGTGCATGGTTGCTCTAATTCCTGAATGACCCCCGTAAATGCTATCATGTGAGTTTGTGATTATCTTATTAATGATTGAGGAATTCTGTGGAATGAATAACCTGTGCTTATAAAACACATTACCTCCCTTTTGGCTCCAAAGGGGTCGGGAAGAGGGATTGTGTATAAGGTCTTTTAATAGTTGCTGGGTAAAGGTGTCCTCGGCATATGCTTGTTCCAAACCTTCCAACAACGTGGATGTGGCTTGTGTGATGGATAACGTGAAGATCTGGGATGTTGGAATTTGATTTATTAAATTGTCGTTGGGTATGCTTTGATGATCTACACAGGACCTAGAGAGGGCATCAGCTATAACATTTGTTTTGCCGGGTTTATACTTAATTGTGTAATCATATCCGATTAATTTGGCTAGGAATAATTGTTGCTCCGGTGTGTGCAAATCTTGTGTGAGTAAATTATGTAGGCTCTTATGATCAGTAAGTATTTGAAATGGGTGCCCTAGCAGGTATTGCCTCCATTTAGCGACTGCTGCCGTAACAACGTACATTTCTCGTACGTAAGTACTCTTCCTTTGCATAAGGGAAGTTAATTTCTTGCTAAAGTAGGCTATGGTTCTCTTATTTTGTAGCAGAACTGCCCCTATGCCAGTTCCAGAGGCATCCGTTTCTATTTGGAAGGGCTCTTCAAAATTGGGTAGGTGGAGAATTGGTTTAGAAATTAACATTTCTTTAAGTGTGTCAAAAACTAATTGAGTATCGTTATTCCAAGTAAACGTGTTTTTTTTAGTAAATCCGTCAAAGGGGCTGCGATGATGGAAAAATCCTTGATGAATTTTCTGTAGAATCCGGCTAGTCCCAAAAAAGCTCGAACCTCTTTTTGTGTTATTGGTGTGGAGTAGTGTCGGATTGCTTCTATGTTGGTATTAGTTGGGTAGACTGTGTCATTAGATATATTGTGGCCTAAAAATTCAATTTCTTTTTTGAGGAAAAAACACTTTGAATGTTTAACCTGCAGTAAATTAGCATCTAAGAGTTTCAGAACTGTGGCCAAATGTGAAAGATGATCGTCTTCAGTTGTACTAAAAATAAGAATATCGTCGAAGAATACAACAATGAATTTACGTAAGTATGGTTGAAAAATCGTATTCATTAACGCTTGGAATGTGGAGGGAGCATTTGTAAGTCCAAAGGGCATGACAGTAAATTCGTAATGTCCTTGGTGAGTTCTAAATGCTGTTTTGTGAATATCTGCCTCGTTCATACGTATTTGGTGGTACCCGGAGCGTAAGTCCAGTTTCGAAAAGTATCTAGCATGAAAAAGTTCGTCCAATAACTCATCTATGGTGGGTATGGGAAAATGGTCCTTAATGGTTATATTATTGAGAATCCGGTAGTCGACACAAAATCTCCAAGTACCGTCTTTTTTCTTTACTAAAATTACGGGTGAACTAAAACTAGAGGTGTTTGGTCGGATATGACCGGCCTCTAACATCTCCAAGATTAATCGTTCTATTTCATTTTTCTGAAAATGGGGGTACCTATAAGGGCGAACATTAACTGGGTTTTGGTTTGGTAAAAGAGGTATGGTATGGTCTATTTCTCGACACGGTGGAAGTGTGGCTGGCTCTTGAAATAATTTTTTGAAGGAACGTAAAAGTGATTGAAAACGAATGGGTAATGTTTAATTCATTTTGAATTCCATATTGGTGTTGTGCTTGGGTGGCGGAAGTTCTGATGTCAGGACACATAATGCTGAGGCCTGAAGTGACATGAGTCTTGACACTTGCGATGATGAAACTGATTTTTCCGAGGGGGTTAATTGTCCTTGTAGCTTAACTGGGCCATGGTCGGTGGTATAAGAAATCGTAAGAGTAGAGTAGTCGGTGGTTACCGGGCCTAAGGAACGTAGCCATCGTACTCCTAGTACGAGATCTGCACCATGAAGAGGAAGAACATATAAAGATATATTATATGTATTAGTTTGTATGAGCAAGCTGACATCATTGCACTTGCCTTGGCATGTGACTGACATCCTGTTACCCATAAAAACTTGGAATGGTTGAATGGCTAAAATTGTAAGGTGTAAGAATTTGGCCATGCGGTCGGAAATAAAATCATGGGAACTACCACTATCTATAAGCGTCTCTACGGGTTGATTAAGTAAGTACGAGGTGACTCGAAGGCAATGGCCGGGTGGTTCGCCTGTGAGTGCATAAAAACAAACTAATCCAGTATTATCTAATGCTTGCTGTATTGGTTCAGCCGTGGTCTCCTCAGGATCGTCTGGTTCATCCGATCCCTCAAAGTAGAGCAGGGTTCCGGACCCCTTACACTTATGACCAAAACTATACTTGTCATTACAATTGTAACATAATCCTAAATCACGGCGACGTTGACGTTCTGTTGCGGATAGTCGTCGGATAGGAAAGTTGTGTGTTAAAGGTTGTTTTGGTTGTGTAGTGGTGATGGGTGGGGTAGTTGGATGCCACTGTAAACGGGGTATATGACGCGTAACAGGTAGGTCATTCATTGGTAAAGGCTTATGGTAGTCCAAACGGGGAAAAGAGGGTAATGTTTGAGTAGTTTCTATTTCTTGATCTTCGACCATCCGGGCTAATGCGAAAGCGGTGTGAAGGTCGGGTGGGCGTTGCATTTTAACGATTCCTCTGATACTCGATTTAAGTCCGAAAAGGAAAATGCTAGTAATAAAAGAAGGAGAGAGTCCTGGAATGCGGGTTAAAAATTCTTCAAATTGAGTTTTATAATCTAAAACAGTCGTTGTTTGCTGCAGTTTTACTATTTTTTCAGCCGGGTCGTCGTAAGACGATGGGCCAAATCGTTTTGTAAGGGCCTCTACGAAGGATTGAAATGCGATAGTCGGTTGATCGCGCATTGTGGCTTGGTACCACCTAGATGCTGGCCGATCAAGATGACATGCAGCAATTAGGAGATAATCGCGAGGGTTCGTATTATGAAATTGAAAATAAAGGTGCAAATTGTATAGCCAGTCAGTGGGATCCCCCTCGTTAAAGCGAGGGCATTGAAATTTAAAATCGGGAGATGAAGGGAACGAGACGACCTGGGTGTGCGCCGTGTTCGGTGCAGGACCAAGAACACCGTTGGGGGTAGAAGATTGACCCGTTTCGAAGTAGATTGGCCGCCAAAATAACTAGTCAAGCGTCTGCTGGACGTTCTTGAATTGAGCCATCATGTCGTGACGTAAGACGTCGATCTTGTCGGTGGATTCGTTGCGCGTGTCGACAATTTGCTGAATGAGGAGGGCTTCTTTAGCATACAAATCATTGCGTAGATCTGTGATTTCTCGTGTGGTGGCCTCCTTGTCTGCCTGAAAGGTGGAGTGCAGATCTTGATAGAAATGCTGGTTATCCTTCGATCTGGTATGTTCTGCCATCGGGAGGTGAGGACAGGAACGAGAGCACCAAATTGTTAGGGGTTACACGCCGGCGCTGGAAGGCCGCCGGTAATTAGGGAGGAAGGGGAAGAGGGAGAGGGGAGGATCAGAGAGAGAGATAGAGATAGAGAGAGAGAGGGGGGGAGAGGTGAGAGAAAGACAGGAGTCAATATACTTCTTATTAAAATCCCATAAAATCCATAATTGCAATACAAGAATATATATATCGGGCATTCCCGATATGACCGTTACATCAAATATTTAAGCATTAATATCAATACAGCTTCCTTCCAGATGTTGCCAAGTGTCCGGTCCACTGATGTTGATTGATTCACCGCCTTAATCTGATGACGCCGCGTGTAACAATCTCTGCCGCAGGATTAGCAAATGGATGAGCTGGCGAAATCACAACATTGTTCTCATCTTTATGCTCAGTATTCATACATTTCACCATCAAAAATAAGCACAGAGGTAGAGTTGCTTGTGGTAGATGATGAGGTCATGTTTGACAATGATGGCACAGTCCACAGATGGTCGGAACTTATGCTCTGATATCACTAAAGAAAAACAAAACATCGCAAAGAGGAAGATGGAGATAGAAGAAGAGACATTGCAGAGTTCTCATTGACTTAATCAAAACATTACAACAGAGGCCATATATATTTAGGATAATACAGAGAGCCGACTAATTAAGACAACATTAAAATATTGCATGAAACAAGATGTCAAAACAAGTGGAGGCAGTGAAGAAGAGAACCAGGTTGCATGTTGCATGTATATCTTGCAAAAATCTTGTTTTTTTTCGAAAACCATGATGATGGAAACTGGTCCAATTCACTCGCAAACAAAGTAATCATGCTTATGTCAAAATTAAGGGGAAAGCAATAATTAACATATTTTTTACCTTGACCGGAAAGGTCCCCGGCGGGAACTTGGTCGTGAGAAGCTCCCTGAGTTGCTTCACAACCTTGATCTTGTTGGCGAGTATATCCAGCATCGGCAGAAGCTCCTCAGTCTTCAATGGGAAATCCTCAGTAAGCCAAACCATCGGCTTCAAATTCTTCACCACCTCCTTCTCCTTGCTCTTAAACGCACAACTCCCCATTCCCAGTTTCTCCGGCACCACCGAGTCCACACTTCTCCGGCGACCCATCTCCACCACTTCACCACGACCGAATCCCCCTCGCTCATACGAGCTGTGGCGGGCAGGCACATTGGGAAGCTCCGCAACCAGAAACCCTTCTTCCGCGTCCTCATCGAGCTGAAGCTCCGGCAATTCCTCTTCAAACGCGGTGGCCAGCGTCTTGAAGCTGAAGACGACGTTCTGCAGCTCGTAGACCCGCGTTTTCCACTCTCCGACAGTCTCCGTCCGCTCGCGGCGACGCCAGTTGGTACACGGTACCAGGCGGGCGTTGGCGATGTCGACCCCCGGGCGATACGCGATGGAATCGGCGGCCATGGCCTCGGCCTCGTCATCGGCGCCGTCGAAGGCGTCGCGGATTTCCTTGCGGTCGCGGTCAAGGACAAGGAGGGAGCCGAATGGGAGGTTGGGGGTTGCTGGCGAGGAGAGGAAGAGGAAAGAGAGGCGGCGACGGCGGTCGGCGCGGAGATCGGAGGAGCGTTTGGAGAGGTGGAGGTCGTCGGAGGGGATCATAGACCGGGGAATGAAAGGGAGGAGCGGGGATTCGAATCGGAGTGAGATTTGGAGGTTGAAGTCCGGGAGGCGGCTGAGAGCAGGGAGGAGGGATGGGAGGCGGCGGCGGAGCTTGGACCACGCCGATAGTCGGTGTTGGCGGAGGAGGAGGGTGGCGAGTGTGCGGCGTTTGAGGGAGACAGCGAGGTGGACGGGTGTCCAGCCGGAGGTGTTGGGGAGGGAGGGATCGGCTCCGGCGAGGGTTAGGGCGGAGGTGGCGGAAGTGGCCGCGGAGAGGGGGAGGAGGCGAACGGCGAGGTGAAGGGGAGAGTCACGGAGGGGTACGTCGCGACGGTCGACGACTGCGGATATTTTGTCGGCGATACGTGATTGCAGGAGGGAGTCTGATTCGGTGAGGATGGCGGATGGATGGCAGAGGCGGGGGAGGGAATCGAGGAGGCGGCGGAGGCGAACGAGATCGCCGGAGGCGAGAAAGTAGTGGGCGGGGCTATGGGCGTAGGCCTCTGGACGAAGAGTCTCTTCCGCCATTGCAGAAAAAGAAAATTCTAGGTGCCAGTCTCTCTCTCTCCCCCTCTCTCTCTACTGCAACATAACGGTAGGGAGGGACCGGAGAACTGGGCAGTGGAGAAGGAGGAAGGGCGAAGCGCCCGAAGCCCGAAGGTCGTTTTAACTTTATTCTTTTTCTTTTTTATGTAACGCTTTATTGGGCCTTCATAGTATACAGTATACACTGCAATTATGTTGTTATTTAATTAAATTTTTTTGTAATAGTATTAATTAATCAATTACTAATAGTTTTTGTGGATGATGTTGAACTACAATTAATATATTTAAATTTAATACTTTAAATAAATTTAAATTTATATCTATTTATTTAATTATTTCTCAGGGAACTTTTAATTTAGTGTCCGGAAGATTTTAGTGTAACAACTGCATTTCTATTTTCTTTTATCAATTTCATTCACATGCATTGATATTGAATTACTGATTTTGAGAATATGACTGTCATTTCTCTTATTCATGCTAACAATTTTAAAGTGAAATTGACTTTTTGGTGAAAAGTCATCGATATTCACAATAACCTAAAAACTCATCAATTTAATGTCTATCTCCAAGTGAAGATATTAAGATCACCAACTCTGATTTTTCAAAAGAAGAGCATTTTTTCGGCCTGAAAGTATTTTTTCACCCAGACTCAATTTTTCGTCGGGACGAAATTTTTTTGTTCGGACAAGTTTATTTACATGGGCGCGATTTTTTCGCCCGAACGTAATTTTTTCTCTCGTACACGTTTTTTTCACTCGAACGGGTTTTATCGCTCAAATGCGATTTTTCTGCCCGGAAGCGATTTTTTCTCCATGACGCTGTTTATTCGCCCAGACACATTTTTTCTTCCTAGGCTGATTTTTTTCACCTGATCGCGAAATTTTCGTCGGGATTTAATTTTTTTGCTTAGACGTTTTTTTTGGCCCGGACATGATTTTTTCGCCCGGACGCGATTTTTTTCACCTCGACGCGTTTTCTTCGTCGGGATTGTACAACCTCGTATTCACGAAGAGAAGGCCCCAAACAAGGCATAAGACTTGGTGCACGTTTTTAAGTTTTTGGGAGTTTTGCACTCCTACAGGCCAATTTTAGGTGGACCTGCTAATATACTAGTAGGGAGAAGAAATATTTGTCTCCCCCCCGGCCCTTTAGAGGAGTCGCTCAGGCCCCAGTTCGCCAGGCCGCCGCCTCGCCCAGTCTGCCGCCTCACCCAGGCTGCAGCTCGTCAGGCCGCCGCCTCGCCCAGGTCCCAGTTCGCCACGCCGCCGCCTCCCCCAGGCCGCAACTCGCCAGGTCGTCGCCTCGCCCAGGTCCCAGTTCGCCACGCCGCCGCCTCGCCCAGGCCGCCTCCTCGCCCAGGCCCCACTTCGCCAGGCCGCCGCCACTCCCAGGCCGCCGCCTCGCCCAGGCCCCAGCGCGCCATGCCGCCGCCTCGCCCAGGCCCCAGCCTGCCAGCCCGCCAGCCCGCCGCCTCGCCCAGGCCCCAGCCTGCAAGCCCGCAGCTCGCCCGCCCGCCTTTTCGCCCGGCTTGAGGGTCTGCCCCTGGTGGACTGCGATTAGCTGCTTAAAATAGCGGGATTTGGCTGTTGGCAAGCCAACCCGGGGGCATTTCGGTAATTTTTGGGCAGCAGAGATTGGTTATTTGCAGGTCATTCCCAGAAAACTATAAATAGGCCATTGAGGGTGCCTTGGAGGGCATTGCTTCTGGGCACTGAAATCCCCCTCCTTTCTTCCTCCAAGGCACCTAGCTCAAGCATTGGCTAGGGAGGGGAGACCCCAAAAGTCTTCCGGGTGTGAGGTGGGACCACCGCGCTAGAGTCGAGGGTCTGTTCCTAGTTTCCTGAGCCTTTGGTCCGTGACGTTCGCCTGAGTGCAGTAAGTGTGATGTCACCCCTTTTTAGGGACCCCGAACTCCACAGAGACCGATTTCTCGGTTTCAACTGGAATGTGATTTTTTCGCCCGTACGTAATTTTTTCGCCTGAAAGTGATTTTTTTGCCCTGACATGATTTTTTTCACCCCAACGCGATTTTTTTCACCGGGAAGTGTTATTTCGCCCAAACGCGTTTTTCCGTCCGGACGTGTTTTTTCGCCCAGTCGCAATTTTTCTCGCAGATGCGATTTTTTCGCCCAAACAACTTTTTTCGATCAGACGCCTTTTTTCGGACACCTTTTTTCGCCCGGACGCCTTTCTTTCGCCCAGAAGCGTTTTTTTCACCCAAATGTGAATTTTTTCTCCTGCACGCGATTTATTCGCCCCGACTGAATTTTTTTGCCTGTAAGCGATTTTTTCTTCCGGACGTGATTTTTTCACCCGAACGCGATTTTTTTTCACCCGGACGTGTTTTTTCGCACGGGCGCAATTTGTCGCGCGTAAGTGATTTTTTCGTCCGGATGTGATATTTTCGCACGGACGCGATTTTTCGCCCAAATGGAAATTTTTCGCCTGAAAGCGATTTTTTTCGCCCGGACATATTTTTTTCGTTCAGACGCGTTTTTCCCCCTGACGCGTTTTTTTCCCGGATGAGATTTTTTCGTCGTGACGCAATAAATCGCGCATACGTGATTTTTTCGCCCAAACGCGATTTTTTCGCCCAAACGCCTTTTTTCTGTATGACGCCTTTTTTTCGCGCGGAGGCGTTTTTTCGCCCAGACGAGCTTTTTCGATAGGACTTGTTTTTTTCGCATGTAAGCGTTTTTTTCGTTTGGACGCGTTTTTTCGTCTTGACGTGATTTTTCCACCCGCACGTGATTTTTCCAACCACACGAGATTTTTTCGCTCTCACGTGATTTTTAGCTCACACGCCACTTTTTTGTCGGGACGTGAATTTTTCGACCGGATGCAATTTTTTCACCCGGACGCAGTTTTTCCGCTTCAACCCTGATTTTTTGGGGACGGCCAAAAATTTTATGTCGTTCGAAAATTTCGCATCTGAACTAAAAAAATCGAGCTTTCGCGAAAAAATCCCATCGGGACGGAAGAAACAACATCCCGGTGAAAATTTCTCGTCTGGACAAAAAAACAGCGTCCCGGCGAAAATTTCTAGTTCAGGACAAAAAAATTGAGTCATGGCGAAAAAATCGCGCCCGGGCGAAAAAATCGCGTCCGAGCAGAAAAATAGCGTCCGTGAGAAAAAGTCGCGTCCGGACGAAAAAATCACGCTCATCGCATCCGGGCCAAAAAATCGCGTCTAGACGAAAAAACATAGTCACGACGAAAATTTCGCGTTCTGGACAAAAAAAATTGAGTCATGGTGAAAATATCGCATTCGGACGAAAAAATAGCGTCCGGGGGAAAAAATCGCATCCGGACGAAAAATCTCGTTCTTGCGAAAAAATCGTGTCCGGCGAAAATATCCCGTCCGGGCGAAAAAAATCGCATCCGGGTGAAAAAAATCGCATATGGGTGAAAAATCGTCTCCGGACAAAAAATTTGCTTTCGTGCGAAAAAATCGTGATCGGACGAAAAAATCACGTGCGGGTGAAAAAATCGCTCCGGGGCGAAAAATTCGTGTTCCTACGAAAATTTCGCATTCAGGCCAAAAACCGAATTTGAGTGAAAAAATCGCGGCACATCGAAAAAATCGAGTTCGGGCGAAAATTCCACGTCTGGGCAAAAATTTCGCGTTGGGGTCGAAAAAATTGGGTTCAGGCGAAAAAATTGCGCCCTGACAAAAAAATCACGTGTAGGCGAAAAATTCACGATCGGGCGAAAAATTTGAGTTTGTGATTTTTAATTGTGATCATTAACAGCATTGATCAATGTCAATTCTTATGATATAAAGTCTTTCTACCAACGAACAATAAAAAGTGATCAATATCAATTCCTATGATAGAGCGGACAAACAAAAAAATGGATTTAAAACTCAATGTCATTTCTCATGTGTATTGATATTGGATTGAAAGTCAATAATTCAATATCAATGTCGTTGAAACGAACGGACCATAAGAGAACTTTAATTTATGCAATTGTTATGTGCAGATCATTTTTAAATTTTATGTGAAGATTAAATAATTATAATTACAATTCTAATTGTTAGATCCAAATTGTAAGAATTTGGAGGGAAAGGTTCAAAGTTGAACCGGTGCAACCGGGTCGAACCTATATATATATATATATATATATATATATATATATATATATATATATATATATATATATATATATATATATATATATATATATATATATATATATATATATATAGGCCTGCCCAAAAGGCCCGGGCCCAGTGGGCCGGCCCGAGCCCGGCCCGGCGAAAGCCTTTTTCGGCACAGCCTAGAAAAAGCCCGGCCCGGGCCGCGACCGGGCTCAGGGCCCTTACAGGGCCCTGGTTTTGGGGTCTAGCCCGGGCCGGGCCGGGCAAAGCCCGAAAATCGGGCCGGCCTGGGCCCGAACCCGGGCCCGGGCGAAGCCCGGACCGGGCCCGCAGGCCGGCCCGGACCTGCTGCCAACGGCTCTAAGAGCCGTTGGAAATCCAACGGCTCTTAGAGCCGTTGGAACTGCAGCCAGCAGCCAGCAGCCCTGCTGGCTGCAGTGCTTTGGCCTAGGGCCTAGGCAAAAGCCTAGGCCCTAGGCCATATTTTATTAAAAAAAAAATTTTATTAAATTTTTTTTTATATAAACCACCCCCCCCCCCCTCTACCCGATCCCCTCTCTCTCTCTCTCTCTCTTCCACACACACACACACTCTCTCTCTCTCTTCCACTCACTCACTCTCTCTCTCTCTTCCACTCTCTCTCTCACTTATTCTCTCCCTCCCTTACTCTCTTACTCTCTCTCGTTGCATGGCATCGTCCTCCTCAACGCCGGCGTCGTCGACTCAAAGCACGGCCGAAGTGGTGGAGCATAATCGGAGGGCGCCCGTTTGGGAGCATTTCGACAAGGTTAAAGTCGGCGACGAATTCAAGGCGCGGTGCAAGTTGTGCTCAAAGTTGCTAACTCTTACCGGCAACTCAACACTAGCGAGACACGCTAAGTCCTGTTTTGCAAAGCAAGCTCCCGAGTCCAGTCAGGGACAAATATCAGCATCAGGACAAATTTGCACGTACGATCAAGCAAGACAGCGAGACCTACAGGTGAAAAACGTCATCAGACGTGGGTTGCCATTCAGTCACTACGACAACGATGAGACGACGGAGTATATACACCAAGGGCTTCAGCCCAAATATCAACAGGTAAGTAGATCCACTATTAGACGCGACGCACTTAAATTATATTTTGACGCAAAACAAGATTTAATAAAAAATTTTGAAACTTTCGAGGGACGTGTGAGTTTAACGAGCGACGTTTGGAGTAGTAGCGTAAGGGTAGGGTTATCTTATATTTGTATAACGGCTCATTGGATCGATCCCGTTTCAAGGGATTTAAATAAGCGCGTAATATGTTTTGAAGGTTTTGAATTTTCGCACACGGGTAAGGCTATATATTCGGTAATTATTAAATGTTTGCGTGAATTTAAAATAAAGGATAAAATAATGAGTATTTCTTTTGATAACGCTAGTAATAACAACACTGCAGTAGAGTGGTTAAAACGTGAATTAAAACCAATGCTCAACGGTGCGTTTTTTCACACTCGATGTGTGTGTCACGTTTTAAACTTAGTGGTACAGGATAGTTTAGAAGCTATGGAACCATACGTTGAGAAAATTCGTATTATGCTTATATTTATTTATTGTACCAAACAGCGAAGTCAAGATTTTCGAAAATTTGTGATCGCACAAGGTCGAAAATTTTTGATCGCACAAGGTCAAAAATATTTGAAACCTCAATTTGATATGCCTGTAACATGCAACTCCACATATAAAATGTTAAAAAGAGCGTTTCAACAAAACACTTCTTATGAAATATTACACTATGACAAATAATCATAATTTAACTGATAACGATTGGGACGTACTATTTCATTATATAGATTTATTAAAATGTTTTTATATGGAGACTGTTTTTTTATCTGATGTTTATTATCCCACTAGCTCGTTAGTAGTTGAAAATTTTGTAAATATCGCACAAAAACTTAACTATTTTAAGCAACACTCCGGATGGCTTCCTTTAATTGAAGTAATAGAAGAAAAAATTTTAAAATATTATAGAGAAATGCCTCCTGCATTTTCATGCGTCGCCGCTTTAAACCCGTAATTCGCTGTAGACGGCGTAGAAAATTTAATAGATGAAATTAACGTTAACTTAGACATAAATATAAGTTTCGATGACGTTGACGACGTTAGTACTACTAAATTTAATTCTATTTTTATCGAATGTTTTAATTATTACGACAACTTATATGGCTCACGACCCCAAGAAGAAATAACACAACCTAGGCCAAAAGATTCTTTTACAAATAAAATTTTAGAATTAACTTCCAGGAAAAAAGCACGCACATCAAGTAGTTTAAACGAATTAGGACTGTATACAAAAACGCAATTTCGTGATTTTATGACTACGGAAGAGATCGAAAACTTCGATATCTTAAAGTGGTGGAAAGGTAAAGCTAATACCTATCCTATTTTGGTTTATATGGCCCGTGATTTACTAACAATTCAAGCTAGTACAGTAGCTTCGGAGTCCGATTTTTCTCTTAGTGGCAGGATTTTGAACACGCGGAGGAGCCGACTAAATGAAGAATCACTCGAACTATGCATCTGCTACAAGAATTATTTGGATGCTACGAATAGGAAACAACACATTTCAGCGTTGGAGGAGAGCTCCGAGGAAATTGAAGAGCAGATGGACAACCTGAATTTGTAAAAATGTAATTTTTTTTATTATCATTTAAAATAATAAATTTCATTTTTTTTCTTTTTTTTAAAGTGTAATTTTGTTTTTTAAAATTTCAATATTAATAAAATTTTTTATTCTAATTTTTATTTCATTTTTTTTATTTTTTTTAAGTAGCTTTTTTTTTCTTAAGAGGGCCCGACCTGGGCCCGGCCCGGCCTGGCCCGGGGGGCCGGCTCGGGCCCCTTCCCGGGGTCAAAGCCCGGGCCCGGCCCGAGCCCGATAAAGAAAGGGCCCGGGCTCGGCCCGGTTTGCAAAAACCCGGGCCCGATCAGGCCCGGGCCGGGCCGGCCCGATCGGGCCTTTTGGGCAGGCATGTATATATATATATATATATATATATATATATATATATATATATATATATATATATATATATATATATATATATATATATATATATATATATATATATATATATATATATATATATATATATATATACGAGCATCTTCGCACGGGCTACGCCCATGCTCGATGCTCTTCGCATCGACACTCCCCCAGCTGCGACGGTACCTCCGCTTAAACTCGGCCTCTCTACGACACTCGATCAATTGACATGGCACAGGGAGCCTCCGTGCCCTATGTGGCAGTACACCCGCCTCAACAGTGTCGCGGCGCGTCGGCGCTCCTGCAACTCGCACAACCCCGTGCACACGCCCACTTTGCCTGGTGCTCTTCCCGTAGCTATTTTATCGTGTGGACGGGGGGGGTGCGCGTTGCAGGAGCGTCGTCGCGTCGGGACACTGTTGAGGCGGGGGTACTGACACGTAGGGCACAGAGGCTCCTTGTGCCATGTCAATTGATCGAGTGTCGTAGAGAGGCCGAGTTTAGGCGGAGGTACCGTCGCAGCTGGGGGAGTGTCGATGCGAAGAGCATCGAGCACGGGCGTAGCCCGTGCGAAGATGCTCGTATTTGTATATAGTTACTGTTATCACAACGCCGAAATAATCTAGAAAGGAAATATTGAAATCGCAAAATAGTATGATGTCCATTAATAGCATCAAGCACGGGCCGAGTTTGTGCGGGCGGCGACAGGATGCGGGATAAGATCGTCCGAGAGATATAAAAAAATGTAAGGACATTTATAAAGACTTGCAGAGAAGAAGATAACATGTCCTGTTTGAAATGCAGCCTATATCACCAAATATACAACAATATTTAAACAACGAATCTTTGACCAAACATACACATTTAATTTGTTATGCGTGTGTACAGATGGTAGGAAGATATCTAGAGGCATCGCACACACTTGTCTGCCATATAAGCAGATTATATATATATAATGCAGCGTATATATTTGTATGTTTGCTACTCAAACTATATTACAACATATAAGTGGCCCGTGGTAAGAGTGGTTGGCTTCTTGGATCATAGTTAAAGAAGGCTCTCATAGCAAAATTGCTCTTAGAGTGAGTCTCCTCTAAAGAGTTTGTATGCAGTATGTCTAGATAAGCTGTATATCGTGTTTTAATACAATTAATGTTTGTCATCGATAATGGAGTCAATCATTTGGTCTGATATGCCGCTTTGTTAGGCTTCCCAATCACTTGGTAAGGTTGGTAGATGTCGAAATGCCTTCAAGGAATGGAGAGGTTTAAGAGAGTCTGTGTAGCCCTTTGATCACGATCTCGGTCACGGCGGCCACCGGGATCAGAATCTCCGTGAGGAGTTTCGACAAAATGGCCGCTCCCATTTTCAGATCCTGCTTTCCCTACACCTATGGTCTTACTCCCACGGAGATCGCCGCTCCCGCCGCAAGATCGTCGCACGTCACCAGAAAGAGGGAAAAAGGGCTTCGAGGGTTTCAAGGGTTTCCAGCTTCTCCACACACTCATTATAAATATAGCACTCCCCCTCTTCGCTATTTCTTGGCTTTAGCGTTTTTAACTGCGCCACCGCGATAGTAAAAAAACATTTCTATTAAATTACTGTTCTTATACGATAACCTCCTATTCACAATTAATCCTACATCTATTTTTTTTTTTGAAAATGTTAGAAGTTCCATTGTTGATATAAAGAACCAAAAACTACGATTCTAAATTATTACAGATACGTTAAGTACATGAGTAAAAGAAATGAATCACAATTTTTTTACCTATTGAAATTAGGAATACTGACTTTAAAAGGTTTAAGGTTAGATGGAAAAAATATTTTTTAGCATACAAAATTCCTTATAAAAGCACCCAAAACATGACGATAATATATAGCTTTTAATTAGGATATGACTTATCTGACAGAGCTCACGGTGCTCTAGCTTCTCTCCATAATATCTTCAATCTTATTATGGCAAACTGTTTCATGTCTGCAGATGAATATAAAAGTGAATGAAAGTGAATGAAGTTCCTTAGGTGGGCGTTAACGAATGACAATTGAACCCCCATGTTTGTGACCGCCACCACCGTGCCAAACGGAGGCTAAGTAGAAATATTACGCGAGGAGTAGAATAGACGGCAGTATCTTCTATAATACTATGGCCTAGTTTGGCATGATGGTGGCGGTCGCAAACGCAAGGATTAAGGGACCGTTTGGGGGGACTTATTTTCACCTCTTGATAAATCAACGGAGGTAATGAGGAAAAAAACGGTTGGAGGCGACGATTGCGAGCAGCGGGCATTTCCCGCTATCGACCATATGGGGGAAGCTATTAGATGGAGGGGGAGCTATGTGAGGAGATCGGGTCGAAGACCTAGATTATTTGAAGAGCTGGAAATGGCTTTCCCTGCATCGCAGAAGTGTACGATCGACAGAGATGAGAAATCTTCGTCGGCGGAGGTGGAAATGGCGTTCCATTGTAAATAGCGGAATCAAAAGAGGCGATGAAAAAATTCTAAGCAAGAGAATCCGATAATACCTGTGAACCAGAGCTTTGGAAGGAGAGAAATCTGCGGTAGATAGGTTGGAACTTGGAGATGATGAAGAAGACATCCAACTTATTTGTTCATCAAAAGAGAAAGATGACCTAACCTGGAAAAGTGCCGGAGCTATCGATCCAATCAGCAGCATCGTAATTGAGGGGGGATTGGATTACGGAGAAACCTAGGCTAATGGCAGCTCCCTGACTGCTTCACGTGAGGGCGGGGCTGTTTGAGCTTCGAAGAAGCAAGGACGCGACAGAGTGGATCTCCCAAAAATTCCCAAAGTAGCTTCTAACGGAAGTAGATTAGGAAGGTAGGGCGGAGCGGATGAGCGAAAACCTGAGCGAAAACCTGGCTGATGCTGCTTAAGAATGTCTAGTGGGAGAAGAGCTCTGCACGGAGAGGTAGAAAGGGACGACGGGCAAAGAGGAAAAGGGAATAACCTTGATCCATCAAGAAATGAAGAGCGGCGAGGTCTTCTGTGGCACGCGGCGGGGGCGGCACGCGTCGGGGGCGGAACGCGGCGGGTGCGGCACGCGGAAAGAAGGGGCGTGCCAGGTTGCGGGCGATGCGGCTGCGGATGAGCGGTGCGCCGTCGACGCGTGGGCGCAGGTGGAGCGGAGCGGTGGGGGCGATGTTCCGCGATTTCGGCCGGCGGACACGCGTGGACGCAGGGGAGAAGCGGCGGGAGGGCAGGTCGGGGATTTCGCGTGACCGACGCCTCCTGTGCTAAAATCCTTATTAATATATATATATATATATATATATATATATGTTAGAAAATAAAAATAATTAACATTATCTTAGAAATTTACCTATAAATTAATATTTATTATCATTATATTGTGATACAAATAAAATGATGTATACATTATGACATACTTGTACAATTTCGTTTTGGGTGATGTTTTTGCTCCGATGAGTTTGGATAAAAACGACATTGTAATAGGATAATAGAATGAAGATTTTGCATGACAATGTTTAAGACCACAGTCGAAAAAATAAAACTAGTTTTTTACTTTTGAACATAAAAGTGTATGAAGTTTCTTAAATAAGGTCGAACGTTCAAGGGCGATGGTTCATAACCACCACTTGATGACGTGCCGACATCGCGGTGTCAAACAGAACATAAATTTTACTCGAAAGATAGATGTATGCATATATTAAAAATATATATAAACTTTATTTTTAAAAGATCATTTCATATATTAAGATAATAATATATCTAAAAATATGTAATATATATATATATATATATATATATATATATATATTAATTATATATGTTTATTTTATATATACGTTAATATTTATATGTATATAATATATTATAGGATAAAATCATAAGAAGCAAATGGCTAGGTGGTTTCATGTTCTCTTATACTGGTGAGGGTTTGAAACCTCCCACCTACAATTTTTCTACTATTTTAATATTGAGTCTTTGGCCCGCCCGGTTGCGTAAAACCGCGCCCGGTTCCAGGCCCAGCGGTCCGCCCGCCCGGTTCCCCGATTCTTGGGCAGTCCGTGGATGGTATGGTTTGCGTACCTGGACCGGACTGGCTGGGTGCCCGAATCGCGGTTCTACTGGTCTGATTGGCCGGTCCGGTCCGATTTTTAAAAGCTTGTTACTTTGGCTTTTCTTACTCAACATTTTTTGAAAAAAAAAAAACATCGCCATTCAAAGAGGGTTTGATTCGCATTGCAGGAATGTTTTTGGAATGATCTTCCATTTTAGAGGATTCATGGCTATCAGTGAGCTTCAGTTTTCCGCCGTTTTCTGCTATCCGTACGGTCGACAAAGGCGGGATGACTCGCAATTCTGCTTTTAGTTACAACAATTTAGTTACAACAATGCTCGAGGTTGAGAAGTTTCTTGAATCGGAAAATTGAATTTGACAAAGGAGCACAGGGTGGAAAAACCTGGGTTCATGTCATTGCTCTGCCAACGCAGCTGTTTCGTGATTCTCCTGGCTAGCTATTAATGGTGAAGTGAGAGGTAATTTGTCGTGCAATTTTTTTGAAAAAATATTTTATAAATTCATATACAAGATTAAGAGCAAGCTTTTCAAAAGTCGGATCGGACTGGCCGATCAGACCAGGCACCCAGTCGGTTCGGTCCAGGTAAGCAAACCGTGTCATCAACGGACCGCACAAGAATCGCGGAACCCGGTGGGCGGACCGGTGGGCCGGGAACTGGGCACGTTTTACGCAACCAGGCGGGCCAAAGCCCCGATATTAAAATAGCAGAAAATTTGTAGGCAGGGGGTTTCGAACCCACATCCTTCCCAGATTAAGAGAACAACAAACCACCAAGCCAATTCATTCTTATGGCTTTTTAAAGCTTGCTCTTATTAGGTTGCTTTAGCTTTTCTTACTCAACGTTTTTTGAAAATAAAAATGCATCGCCGATCAAAGAGGGTTGGATTCGCATTGCACGAATGTTTTTGGAACGACCTTCCATTTTAGAGGATTCATGGCTATCAGTGAGCTTCAGTTTTCCGCCGTTTTCTACTATCCGTACGGTCGACGAAGGCGGGGCGACTCACAATTCCGCTTTTAGTTACAACAATGCTCGAGGTTGACAAGTTTCTTGAATCCGAAAATTGAATTGACAAAAGAGCACACGGTGGAAGAACCCGGGTTCATGCCATTGCTCTGCCCACACAGCTGTTTCGTGATTCTCCTATTAATGGTGAAGTGAGAGGTAATTTGTCGTGCAATTTTTTTGAAAAATATTTTTTTAATTCATATATAAGATTAAGAGCAAGCTTTTAAAAACCGGATTGGACCGGCCAAAACTGTGCCATCAACAGACCGCTCAAGAGTCGCGGAACCGGGCGGGCGGACCGATTTGCCAGGAATCGGGCACGATTTTACGCAACCGGGCGGGCCAAAGGCCCGATATTAAAATTACAGAAAAATTGTAGGCAGGGGTTTCGAACCCACGCCCTTCCCATATTTAGAGAACAACAAACCACCAAACCAATTCATTCTCATGGTTTTATTATATAATATATTATATGCATATAAATAATAACGTATATATAAAATAAACATATATAATTAATATACATATCTATATAAAAATTAAATACATATTTTTAGATATATTATTATATTAACATATGAAATTATCTTTTAGAAACTAAAGTTTATATATATTTTTAATATATACATACATCTATTTTTCAAGTAAAATTTAAGTTCTATTTGGCATGGCTGCGGCGATCATCAAGTGGTGGTAATGAACCGTCGCTTTTAAACGTCCGGCCTTATCCAAGAAACTTCATACACTTTTATGTTCAAAAGTAAAAAACTAGTTTATTTTCTCGACTGTGGTGTTAACCGTTGTCATGCAAAAGCTCCATTTTATTACTCTATTATAATGTCGTTTTGATCCAAACTCACCAGAGCAAAAACAACACGCAAAATGAAACTTTACAAGTATAGTGATAATGTATACATCATTTTATTTGTATCACAATATAATGATAATAATTTATCAATTTATAGGTAAATTTCTAAGATAATATTAATTATTTTTATTTTCTAATATATATATATGTGTGTGTGTGTGTGTCTGTGTGTAACGGTTCGTCTCCGGTTGAACCGGTTGGACCGGTTCAACCTTGAACCTTTCCCTCCGCAGGTTTGATGTTCGGTCCGGTTTTCAAAACCTTGATTAAGAGTGCATTTGTTAATGATTTGTGGAAAATGAATTAAAAAGTGTTTAAAAGTCTCAAGAAGTGATCTATTTGAGGTGAAAATACTAGAAGAATACGTGAATGCTAGAATAACGAGTCGTGCTCCTAAAAAAATATTTTTACCCTCTTCTAGCATTTCAAATAGTGAAAGTGAATCCTAGTGAGATGAATATTTTTTCTAGAAAAAGAAATATTGAAAGTGGGGAAAAATATTTGCTTGTGAATCCATTATTTTTCACAGATGAATAGTAATGTATTAGTATTCTATCATTTTTAACATTTTGTTAAGTTTTTAATTTGAATCTTTGATGAGTAATATTTAATATTGTTATTATTAGCAAACTCACTTTGATTGTTAACAAACCAAAAAAACCCGGTTCAAGTCGTTTTTTTTTTCCTTTTTTTTGATTCTAAAAATTTCCTACTAGCACACCATTAGGGTTCGGCCCGCATTCCGTCATTCCTCCCACGCCGCAGCTTCGAGTCTTCTTCCACGCCATTACTGCTTGAGATTCTTCTTCCATGCCATTGTCGCATGCGATTCCATTAGATTTGGGCTAAGTTCGCAAGGGTGACAACCCCACTTAGAAGCTACCAGGTATTTCAGGTTTGCAAAGTGTAACGGCCCGTAGTTTGCCCAATCAGTATCATTTCGTGATTATCAGAGTGAAATTAACACATTCATTACATGTAATGAGCAGTACATAAGCCACATCAAACACAACCAAATTTATACAAGCTTCACCACAGTATTCAAGTGTTACAGTGT
The DNA here is from genome assembly GCA_039583875.1 of Platanthera guangdongensis. Lineage (NCBI taxonomy): Eukaryota > Viridiplantae > Streptophyta > Magnoliopsida > Asparagales > Orchidaceae > Platanthera > Platanthera guangdongensis. The sequence goes on along the minus strand of CM077160.1, from coordinate 155,944,695 downwards.
AAGTTCATATAACAGTAGTGTACAACAACTATAGGTACATCCGTTTATACACATATATATATACGTAACCAAGGCTATCCAGAGATTCACAAAAGCAAATATCAATATGATTTCAATCACCCCATATGCTCCAAACAATGCACTAGTGTTTTCTAGGTTGCATCTTCCCCGCGCCTAAAAATGTTAGAAATAGAAGTTGTTAGTCTCGTATAAAGACTAAGTGAGAGTTTACCTTTTTAGTCTGCTGGATAAAATTTGGAAGGTTAATCATAGCAACAAAATCATATTAATAATCATAATAGTAGCAGTATGGGGAAAACAGTATATGAAGCTGTGTATGGGTATAAAAGCACTGTAAATCTTTATTGCTAGCTGCGTATCAATACAATAGGACCATAAAACAGTAAAAGCAGTGTGTCAAATATTCAATCCTTTGTTCAATTTATTTACGGTAGTGTTTAGGGTATTTGTAGCATATAAGTATTTATATCAATGTTTCAATCTTTGGGTCCAACCTCTTAGGGGTTTCCGTGTCCAAATCAGTACGTTCATCACACGTCTATGTCTTTTGGCCGACTGATTTGGCATCTGTTAACATCATTTATGTACATTTAAGTTCCTTCATACCCTTAACAAAACCATGTGTCGACACATTTATAATGAATGTTTAATTAATCAGTTATCCCCTCAGAAGTTCGGTCGTTCGTTTGCCTTTGGCAAGGCCATACAAAATAGCGAACATTATTTTTCAGTGATAAACAATGTATTCATGATGTGATAAGCCATATAAATCTCATTTCATATCTTAGAAAAGATGCAAATAAATAAAGTACTTGAAATAGGCATAAATTAAAAAGATAAGTCTCACCGTGACTTTTTCCTTTCCAGCGTCGCGCCCTACGTCATCACCATCACTTCCTTGGGATGCCATCATTCGTGATAGTATCATTCATGGGCATAGTTATCAGGGTGGCATCACTAGAAAGCTATGACATTGACATTTAGGGTGACCTATACTTGGTGTGCTAAGGAAGGAAAAACGTGCAATGTGAGACTCCAAGTTAAACATCACTCATCAGCAATCTATAGATCATAAACCAAAAGAGAAAAAATACACAATATACCCATTGATACATCCATCTAAAATCCACACTGACTCCTCAACTGGGCAAAATTAGACCAGACAAGGACCTCTTAAACACCCAGCCAGCAAGACACCAACAGTCGGCCTACTGACCAAAATACAGTATGCAAGATGAATAATAACAGTGGTCGGCAGTATAAATTCCCCAAAAATCACTCCATAACCACCAGAAAACCGTCGGCCATCCAAAGTAAGAAAGAAAGCTCCAACTTACTTAAAAATTAACCACAACAATACAATCAAATAGGTACAATTGTATAGTCGACCAACACAACATCTCAAACATAAAACCCTAAGTTGCCTCACAGTGCTATACGGCTCAGATCTCAACTCAAATTTCAAAGAAATACGGAAATATGGGTAGAAAAAGAGGCTTACAGTTATGGTATAAAAATCTAGACATTATTTTAGTACCAGAACGTGAATTCGACGCGACTCAGATCAAACAGAGCCTTGCCATCAACTGAACTCGGCAGCGGTTCAGAAAATCATGCGCAAAATCATGACTAAAAAGAGAAGAAGAGAAGAAGATCGGCTCCGTTTCAGAAGCCTAGACGTGATGGAACCGATGAGAGGTAATCGTGGCAGCAGGTAAGAAAAGGGTATTTATCATTGTTTGCTTCCACTGCCTATGTTATGTATGACAAAATCAACTCCTAATTAATTCTCCTTAATCTCAATTCATAACAACATAAGCATTTGTTAGTTGGGCCTCAACCAGACAACAATATTCCCAGAATAACTAGCCGGCCAAAACCAACAACATAGTCACCTCTCAAAATGATGTAATAAAATGATCACCAAACACACCATAGCATTCCAATAAAAATAATGAAATAAACTTTCCACTAAGACAACTCGAGTGCCGCAAAACTTCAATAAAAATACGAACTCAAGGCGACGCTGAATCGACACTGTTTTAGTTTTAAGTTATTTTATATTCATCATGTGGATATAGAGTTATTTTTATAATTTCCTGACATATAAAATACCCAAAAGAATACAATAAAAAAATGATTTTATAACATGTGAAGTATTAGCACGAAATGTCGAACGTCACAATTCTTCCCTCCTTAGAAATTTTCGTCCCCGAAAATGTTACTCTGTATGCTCGCCAAATAATAGAGGGAAAAGATCTCGCATAGTTTCTTCCCATTCCCAGGTCGCTTCCTCTCGAGGATGACCTTTCCACCAAACGTGTACAAAATTCACATCCCGATTTCGTAATTTCTTACTTTTCTGGTCAACAATCTGATATGGTTCTGTTGGGCTAGACAAATCAGCTTCAATTTGTATATTTTCGGTTGGAATAATCTTTTAAGGGTCACGAACATATTTCTGAAAGCAATTTTGAAAATATCCTCCTCTTTAATCCACAGTTGATGATACCCTGACCTTAAGTCCATTTTTGAAAACACTTTTGCATTTACAAGTTGATCAAATAAATCATTTATACGTGGTAAAGGATATTTGTCTTTCACAGTTAATTTATTCAATTCTCGATAATCCATACATAACTGCAATGTCCCCTCTTTCTTCTTTACAAACAATACTGGTGCTCCCCATGGAGATGTGCTCGTCCGAATAAAGTCTTTGTCGATCAACTCATGCAACTAGCATTTCAATTCGGCGAGTTCTTTTGGAGCCATCCAATATGGTGTCTTTGCAACTGGTTTTGCTCCTTCCAATTGGATTTCAAACTCGACTTCTCTTTTTGGAGGAAGTCCTGGGAGTTCTTCAGGAAAAAGTTCTTGAAATTCACATGCCACGAGTACCGTTTGAATATCTTTCTTCTTTGTTGTTGTTCCCCTAATCATTACTAACATAGCTTCGCATCCTTTTCGGATCTTCTTAGACGCCTTCAGTGCAGAGATTAGCATGTTGGATACCTTGTCTAACGATTGAAAAACAGTTGTACTTTGATCTGAGCATCTTACCGTCACTTCTTTTTGCTTACAATTAATTACTGCCTCATGTTGAGCTAGTCAGCCCATACCCAATATCATATCGAATTCCATAAGTGAAACCATTAAGTATACCACAAAATTTTTATCATTCAATGCAAAGGAAATGACTACTCGTTGTTGTGTAGGAATTAGTTGATTATTTGGCAGAGTAACGTAAAGAATATCTTGTGTTGAATAGGGTTTTGCCGAAATAGTGCTCAATATACCAGTGGAAATGAAAGAGTGACTAGCACCAGTATCAAATAAAATCTTCATCAGATGGCCATGAACATAAATCATACTTGTCACCACCGCATCATCTGCAATAGCTTCTTGCTGGATCAATTTGAATACACGGGCCTGATTATGACGTTCTTCCACTGACGTTCCCAATGGAGCTGAAGTGGAGGCAAGAGATTCACTTTCCTTTGAAACACCCATTTGATAGACTTTTTGACCCTGAGGAGTTGAAAACTTTCTTGAACTATTGTCTCCTTCCTTCCTCTTAGGACATTCCCTTTGTCGATGTTCAGGCTGATGACAAAGATATCAAACATTGCTCCCCACTAAACATTTTCCTTTGTGAGATTTGACGCACTTCCCACACTTTTATTCATGAACTTGAGGTTGCATAACACTGCTGCTCTCTGTCGGACGAAGTCGCTTCCCAGAATCACCTGATTTCCACGAAGCACCTAATTTTGATAACTCCCTATTTGCAGTCCAATGAGATCTCTTTTTCCCAAATTCCTTTCTTCTCTGCATCTTTTTCGCATCTATCTCCATCAACCGCTCTTTCTGCATTAAGGCCCCATATTCCTTGATTTCAAGTGGTACTAGTATTGCCCTAATACTGTCCCGTAAACCTTCTTGAAACCTACGACACCTTTCTTTTTCATTGGGCACAAAAGCCTCTGCATAAAATGCTATATTGGCAAACTCGATTTCATACTCGAGTACGGAGCGGGGACCCTGTATCAAACGCAAGAACTTATCTTGCAGTAGCTTCTTCTCCGACTCAGGCATAAACCATCCCGTAAATTCTTGCACAAATGTGCTCCAAGTAATGCTACATTGCCCTCTGCCCGATAACCGTCCACGAACATTTAACCACCACCGCTTAACCTCCCCTTCAAGGAGGAAAGTGACCAATCTCACTTTTCGGTCCTCTGGACAAAGCATTACCTCAAATATAGTCTTTATTCGTGAAATCCAGTCTCCCGTCTCCAGAGGTGATAGGCCACCCCTAAATCCAGGCGGCTTCAACTCTAGAAATTGTTTAAAATCCACATCAAATATCTATGTTGTGATGGCCCAACAGACTTTGTAGATGATAGGGTTGGAGGGACATCTCGCACCATTTTAATAGCTTCTGGCAGGATACGAGCAAAGTCTGTCAATTGAGGTTGCGCTAGCGGATCATGTTGCGGGCGCACAGGCTGCTCCACTGACAGATGTTCTTGCTGTGGATGTTCTTGTTGTGCAGCATCGCTACCTTCTGACATAGTTTCCCGCACTAACGGTAAAGGACCCTTGAAAAATAAAACACAATATAATCAATTTACACGTTCACGTGATAGTCATACGAAAATTGGACTTTGGACATATGTACGTACTCATTGCGGCCAGGTTTTGGGAAAACCTGACCCCGATACCACTAAATTGTAACGGCCCATAGTAGGGCTGAGCATATTATTCGAAACTCGAAAGTCGCTCAAAAATAGTTCGAAAATTGAGCCGAATCGGAATCGGTTAAAATTGATTCGACTCAATTTGAGTCGATTCAATTTGACTCGAATCTGATTTCGAGTCGATTTCGAGCCAGCACTGAATCGCCCTAAATATGATTCGAATCAACTCGAATTAATTAAAAAAAATTAAGTATTTATTAATATATTCTTATTTTAAAATTAAAAATAACAAAATTTAAAGCTAAATTAAAAGAATGAAGGTTTAAGAGTTTCATTTGCTAAATTTATAAGTTGTCCAATTTAATTTTGAGCAAAGTAGGAATAAAACGAAAAATTACTCAATTTCGAGCCGACTTGATTCGATTTCGAGCCGATCTGATTCGATTTTGAGCCGACTCGATTCGATTTCGAGCTGACTCGATTCGATTTCGAGCCGACTCGGAATCGAGTCATTTCGAGTCGAGTCGAATCGACTCGAAATCAATTTCGATTTCGAGTCGATTTCGAGCCGAGTTCGAGTCAAAAATTTCAATTTCGAGCCGAGCCAAAATCGTTCGAATTCGACTCGATATCAGCCCTAGCCCATAGTCCGCCCAAACAGTAACAATATCATTTCGTGATTATCAGAGTGAAATTAGCACATTCATTACACGTAATGAGCAGTATATAAGCCACATCAAACATAGCCAAATTTATACAAGCGATCACCACAGTATTCAATTGTTACAGTGTAAGTTCATATAACAGTAGTGTACAACAACTATAGGTACATCCGTTTATACATACATATATATATATATATACACATAACCAAGGCTATCTAGAGATTCACAAAAGCAAATATCAATATGATTCCAATCACTTCATATGCTCCAAACAGTGCACTAGAGCTGTCTAAGTTGCATCTTCTCTGCGTCTAAAAATGTTAGAAATAGAAATCGTTAGTCTTGTATAAAGACTAAGCGAGAGTTTATCTTTTTAGTCTGCTGGATAAAATTTGGAAGGTTAATCATAGCAACAAGCCTAAATCTTTTTTAGATAAACATAAAGCCTCTAAGTGACATCCATAAGGTTGTATCGATAATGCTGATAATGATTCCCTCCGCTATCTCCAACATCTCAAGTATCTCCAACATCTCCTTAAGTGTACAACAGAGCAATTCTTCTATTTTGGTACAATAAGTGCATTCTTAGAAAAAATTGAAGGACTTGAAGTTCTGGGTTATTGCATATAGTTAGCCTCTATGGTAGAATCTATTAAAGAGAAATGGCGGTGTTGGTTTACTTATGGAGGATCTCAACCAATTGATTTTGTTTATCTCTTGTTATATATGATGTTTTTTATGAGTGGTAGTATTAGCTTAGAGTCACCACGAGTGTTATGATCACCCTCCCGTATACATGTATATGTATTCCCTTTGTTTAAGTGTGAATACACAGAAATCCATTATTCTTACCATGGTATCAAAGCCAGGTTAACCTAGCCTCTGAACGCTCCACTTCCCGATCAATCCCATTGCAGGGTTTAGATCTCGTCGCTCCTCTTTCCGGTTGATCCTGTCGCAGGGCTTGCTGGATCTCTTCCGTCACGGGGCAGACTCCCGTCGCTGGATCTCTTCCACGATCTCGCTGTCGGAAGTCATCGATCTCATCGGTGGAAGTCTTCGGCGATCCCATCGCTGGAATTCTTCAACGATCTCGTCGACGATCCTAACACTGGACCTCTTCTTCGATCTGGTTACTGGAAGTCTGTGATATCATTGTTGCAGCTGCACGAACCGCCTCTTGTCGCAGGATGAACACTTCCACAAAAATCATGATCTTGTGTCGTCTTCTCCAGCAATTGATCTCGTGTCGTGTTCTCTAGCGCGTGTTATGTGTCGTCTTCTTCAGCGATCTCTGATTTTCTTGTCGATCTGCTGGTCTGCTCCAGCATTTTTTGTCGACCTTCTCGATCATCTCTGGATGATCCTGCAACCCCGACCTTCCTCAGTTGATCATCTTGATGGAATCTGGTGCTCATCCTCCTCCGACACATTTTGCAACTTGATCTGGTGCTTCTTGTCGCTTGTCTGTCCGCTACCACTATTGATAGTGTCTTGTACACATCCAATATGAGAGTCGCATGTTTCAGAGGGATCAGCGGTCTGGTCAGCAGCGTGCTCCTTGTGTTTTTTCCGCTCACTTTTCGGCTCATGCAGAGTCTCTCTCGGTCTCTAAGCTTGTGTAGCTGATTGCCCAGCAATTTTCGCTGCCCCGCCGACCTGCCTCTATATCTTAGTCGGCTGCCTCCGCCCCTGCAGGTATCTTCACCTCCAACTGGTTGCTTGACTCTAGAGCGTCCTTTCACATAACCTATGATGTTATGCACTTTTTGTCTTGTCAGCTCATCTCTCATGCCCTTAGTATCATGGTAGTAGATGACATCATTCACCCCATTACCAGTCAAGCCACCCTTCATACCACTCATTTTCATATTCTCGATGTTGCTTACATACCTAAGTTATCTGTGAAACTTATATCCGTCAGCCATCTCACATCTCATGGTTGTCTAGTTACCTTTGATGAGTCTACATATCGTGGACAGTATCGTCTGACTAGGGCACTCCTTGGGGCTGGTCGTCGTAGTTGCGGCGTGTTTGTCCTTGATCATCTCCACCTTCCATCCACTTCATTGTCACATGCAGCTTCCTCATGTTATCTTCATTCTGTGGGTTTATCTCAGTGGCACCATCGTCTTGATCATCTCAGTGGTTCCCATCTAGCTTCTCTCATTAGTCATGGTTTCTTTGGTAGTGTTTCTATTGATCGGTCTTACTCATATTCGGGTTGTAAGCTCAGTAAACAACTACAACTCCCTTATCCGTCTCGTGAGTCCAAGTCTCAGCGTCCCTTTGATTTAGTTCATTTTGATATCTGGGGACCCGCACCTTTTGTATCCAAGGGTGGACACTAGTACTATGTTCTTTTTGTTGATGACTACTTTCGTTATTATTGTATCTATTTTATGCATTCTTGATGTTAATTTTTTCAGATCTATCCTACTTTTTTTGTTATGGTGCGCACACAGTTTCCTGCTTCCAAATGCATTTTTCGTTCTGACTCAGGGGGGAGTATCTCTCTCATGCTTTTTGAGGTCTGCTTGCTAGCCACGACACTCTCCCTTAGCTTGCATGTCCCGGTGTACACACACAGAATGACACCGCTGAAAGGAAGCATCGCCATATTATAGAGACAACTCATACTCTTCTTATCTGCTCTCACGTTCCTCCTCACTTCTAGGCTGAGGTTGTTTCCACTGCTATCTATCTTATTAATCTACAGTCCTTCACTTTCCTTCAGGATCAGTGTCCTGGTGAGTGTCTGTACTCTCGACCCCTATATTACACTCATCTACGTGGGTTTAGTTGTCGATGTTATATTCTACTCTCCCCACGTGAGCGCACTAAGCTCTCAGTACAGTCTGTTCATTATGCCTTTCTTGGGTACAGTACTGAGCACAATGACAATCGAAGTTATGACCTTGGTGCACGTCAACTTCGTATCTCACGTCATGTCACTTTTGATGAGTCTCACCCTTTCTTCGTGTCTTCTGTTTCCTCGACCTCGCACTTATCTGTTACTCCCTATGACGTGCAGTTTCACACTCTTCACATCTCTCCGCCTCATATATCATCCTTGCTTGTATATCCACCTCCTCTTCCCTTGCCACAGTCTACTCTGTCACCTCCTTATCCCTTGTCGCAGTCTAATTTGTCTCCTCCTCTTTCCTTATCGCAGTCTACTCTGTCACCTCCTTACTCCTCTCCCCTGTCACCTCCTCACTCCTCTCCTCCGTCACACACTTCTCCTTCTGATGAGTTGTCCACTTAGGACCATGTCTCTTCTCTTCTTTATCATTATACTCGTCATCCTCATCTTATCTCATCGTCTCCAGTCCCCCCAGACTCAGTGTCTACCTCCTCCAGTGAGTGCCCTGTGTATGATCATCATGTGCGCTGCAACCCACCTTGTGAGAGGCGTCCTCCCGACCACCTTAGCCTTGCTACCCTACTGAAGTACATATCTGCCCTTCCTGCTACTACCTGCAGTACTCCAGAGCCGACTTCCTACCGTGAGACTGCCTAGATACCTGAGTGGTAAGTTGCTATGTCTGCTGAGTTGGAGGCACTTGAGCACACTCGTACATGGGAGCTTGTTCCTCTTCCACCTGGTGTTGTTCTTATTACTTGCAAGTGGGTCTTTAAGGTCAAGACTCACTGTGATGGTATTGTGGAGAGGTACAACATTCGTAGTGTTGCTCGTGGTTTTCAGCAGGAGCAGGGGAGAGACTATGATGAAACTTTTGCTCCAGTTGTTCACATGACTACAATCTGTAATCTTGTTATTGTTGCAGCTATTCGTCACTGATCACTATCACAGCTCGATGTGAAAAATGCATTTATTCGCGGTGATCTTCAGCAGGAGATATACATGCTTCCTCCTCAAGGTCTATCCTCTCCTACGGGCCTTGTCTGTCGCTTGAGGCGGGCTCTTTATGGGCTCAAGCAGGCACGACGCGCGGAGTTTGCACGTTTTTGCTCCGCCATTATAGCCGTCGGTTTCCAGCCTTGTCCACATGATCCAGCTCTGTTTGTGCACTCCTCTCGTGGTCAGACCCTTTTGTTACTGTACATGGATGTTATAAATATTACTGGTGATGATCCTTCTCATGTGGCATTCGTCAAGCATCAACTTCAGCAGCAGTTTCAGATGACTGACCTTAGACAACTGAGATACTTCTTGGGTCTTGAGGTCAGCTCTACAGATTGCGAGTTTCAACTATCTCAGCAGCGCTATACATCAAGATCTTCTTGCTCGAGCTGCTCTCTCTGACTCTCGTATAGTGGACACCCCTATGGAGCTCCACATTTAGCTACTTCTGGATGATGGGGTCTCACTCTCTGATCATGCTCGATACCGCCACCACGTGAGGAGTCTCATCTATCTCACCATTACTCGGCCCGACATTGCCCATATTATTCATGTGTTGAGCCAGTTTTGTTAGTGCGCCCACCTCTGTGCATTATGGTCATCTACTGCGGCTCATGCGCTATCTTTGGGCGACGACCTCTCATGGTATCTTCTTCTCTAGCAGTAGTTCTTTATAGCTACGTGCTTACTCCGACTCCACCTGGACTAGTGATTATGTTAATCGTCGCTCTGTCACTGGTTTTTGTCTGTTCTTGGATTCTTCACTTATTGCATGAAAGTAAAAGAAACATACTGGTGTTTCTCGTTCCAACACTTAAGTTGAGCATGGAGCCATGGCTTCTACCGCTGAGGATATTTTTTGGCTTTGTTGGCTTCTTGAGGATCTTGGTGTATCTTATACAGATCTCACTCCCCTCTACCGTGATAACACATATGCCATCAGATTACTCTTCACCAAGTTTAGAGTAATATGAATGGCACTGGTGTTATCACAGTAGGAAGAGTGGGATCTGGAGAAGAGACATCAAGATCTTCAAGAAGCCAACAAAGTCAAATAATATCCTCAACAGTGGTAGTGATGGCTTAAAGCTCAGCCTCAGTGTTGGAACGACAAATACCAGTTTGTTTCTTGAACTTCCATGCAATAAGTGAAGAACCAAAGAACAGACAAAAACTAGTGACAGAGCGACAGTCAACAAGATCACTAGCTCAGGTGAAGTTAGAGTAAACACGTAGCGGTAGAGAACTACTGTTGGAGAAGAAGAGACCGCGAGAGGTTGTCGTCCGGAGATAGCGCAGGAGCCGCAGCAGATGACCATAATGCATAGAGGTAGGCGCACTAACAAACTTGCTCAGCACATGAACAACATGGACAATGTCGGGCCGATTAATGGTTAGAAAGATGAGACTCCCCACGAGGCGGCGGTATCGAGTAGGATCAGAGAGTGGAACCCCATCATCCAGATGTAGCTGAAGGTGGAGCTCCATAGGGGTGTCCATTATGCGAGACTCAAAGAGAGCGGCTCGAGTAAGGAGTTCTGATGTGTAGCGCTGCTTAGAGAGCTGAAACACGCGATCTGTTGAGCTGACCTCAAGACCCAAGAAGTAGCTCAGATGTCCAAGGTCATTCATCTGAAACTACTACAGAAAGTGATGCTTGAAAAGGTCACATAGGAAAGATCATCACCAGTAATAATCATATCATCCACATACATTAACAAAAGGATCCGACCACGAGAGGAGTGCACGAACAGAGCTGCATCGTGTGGACATGGCTGGAAACCGGCGACTATAATAACTGAACTGAAACGTGCAAACCACGAGCGGGGCGACTGCTTGAACCCATAAAGAGCTCGCCTCAAGCGGTAGACAAGACCTGGAGGAGAGGATAGACTCTGAGGAGGAAGCATGTATACCTCTTGCTGAAGATCACCGTGAAGAAATGCATTCTTCACGTTGAGTTGTGATAGGGACCGGTGGCGAGCAGCTGCAACAACAATAAGAGTCGGACTGTAGTCATGTGAGCAACTAGAGCAAAAGTCTCATCATAGTCTCTCCCTGCTCCTGTTGAAAATCACGAGCAACTAGTTGAGCATTGTACCTCTCCACAGAACCATCAGAGTGAGTCTTGACCTTAAAGACTCACTTGTAAGTAATAGGAACAACACTAGGTGGAAGAGGAACAAGCTCACATGTACAAGTGTGCTCAATCGCCTCCAACTCAGTAGACATAACTCACCACTCAGGTATCTGGGCGGCCTCACAGTAGGATGTCGGCTCTGGAGTAATGTAGGCAGAAGCAGTAAGGGCGGGTAGGTCCAGCAGTAGGGTAGCAAGGCTAAGACGGTCGAGAGGGTGCCTCTCACGAGGTGGGTTACGGCGCACGGGAAGATCATTCATAGGGCACTCGCTGGAGGAGGCAGGCACTGAGTTTGGGGGCACTAAAGGTGAAGAGATAGGAAGAGGATGACGAGTATAGTGATAAGAAAGAGGAGAGACAATGTCCCAAGTAGACAGCTCTTCAGATGGAGAAGTGTGTGACAGAGGATAAGAGTGAGGAGGTGATGGAGTAGATTGCGACAAGAAAAGAGAAGACGAAGTAGACTACGGCATGGGAGGAGGTGACGGAGTAAATTGTGGCAAGGGAAGAGGAGGTGGACATATCAAAGGGAAGGATACATGAGGCGGAGAGATAGGAAGAGTGATAAACTACATGTCAGAGGGAGTAACGGATGAGTGTGAGGTCGAGGAACTAGAGAACACGAAAAAGGGTGAGACTCATCAAAAGTGACATCACGAGAAATGCGAAGTCGACGTGCAACAAGGTCATAGCTTTGATAGTCATTATGTTCAGTATTGTATCCAAGAAATACATAAGGAACAGACTGAGTAGAGAGCTTAGTACGCTCACATGGAGAGAGTAAAACATAACATCGACAACTAAAAACACGAAAATGAGGGTAATGTGGGGGTCGAGAGTACAGACACTTACCAAGACACTGACCCTGAAGGAAAGTGGAGGGTTGCATATTAATAAGATGGACAGCGGTGGAAATAGTCCCAGCCCAAAAGTGAGGAGGAACATGAGAGGAGATAAGAAAGGTGTGAGATGTCTCAATAATATGACGATACTTCCTTTCAGCGGGCGCAGCGGAAGCGTGGTGGGCCCATAACCCACAGGTCCCTGGATAAAAACCTGACTCTGATACCATGATAGAAAAATTGGTTTTCTATATATTCACACTCGAACAAAAAAAATACATATACATGTACAAGGGAGGGTGATCATAACACCTGTGCTGACTCTAAGCTAACACTACCACTCATAAAATACATCATATCTAACAAGGGTGACCTCCATGCTTGGACAAAGCTTTTCATCAATCAAGCAAGAAGACATCATGGGGCTAGGGCTTTAGAGCAAGTATGTGGCCATAAATATAGGATGCATTCCTCAATCTTTTGAAATTACAAAAAACCTGACATGTAAGTATACATTTCATTACATGCATGCACAAATATAAAGCCTACGGGGGAGCTCAAATCTAGGAAAAAGAAGCTAACTAGAGCAACTTTTCTGACTACGACTTGTTTCCTCAAAACCTAACATTATATATGAGATATACCCATCTTTGGTTTATCCTCGTACACATAGCATCTTAGCATATTTCTATTTCCCATTGCCACTTTCAAAAATACATCACCCCTTTATTTTCCAAGACCCCTACAAAACTTTGGCACTATATTTATCACAACAATTGCATACTTAGTATAAGAAAGCAACAGATTGCCACGATTTATGCCACAATACAATTGAGAGCAGCTCTGTTTGTTTAGACGTTTCAACTTCATTTCACAGGGAGAAAACATCAATGAAAATAATATATGTTTGGTAAACCTTCATTTTGAAAATATGGTGAAGGTAGGAAGACCAAAAACTCTATTTTCAGCCAACATTACCACCGCATGATGAGAACTCCACTTCTCACTGTGGCTTTCATTCTCACAGCTTAAACAATTAGTGCCAAAAGAAGCTCATGTCTAATTAGACATTGCCCAACACCACGAACATAAGCCAAAACCAATCTACAAGTAACTTGACATCAATCACATAAAAATTCAGAAAGCCCCAAACTACAAAATTAATTTTATCTCAAAATCCAATGCAATCTCGACCAAAATTCCGCCAATCTAAATCATTGTCAATCTCCTCGCCAGAGTTGTCGGCCTCCTTGCCAACGAAGACGAGGTAAATGTGCGTTGTTATAGTCCGGGCCATCAGCAAGCCTGACTTAAATAACCACCACCTATTTTAAATCAAAATTTAGACATCAATGATTGCAAAGAAAAGTTCATTGTAATAATTTACATTTCCTAAAACTATCTTACAACACCGGACAGCATGCCATGCTTTCATAGTTTGGACATCGTATGCGTCTCCACTAACCAAACGAAACCCAAGTTCGTTCTTGCCCCCATCCAGATCCCAATTTTGTTTTCCTCGTCGCCATCCCTTCGAAAACCAGATAAAAAGCTATTCATACCATCCTATGGTCCAAGAGATAAAAAATTTACATAAACAGACTTTATATGTCAAAGGTGGTGATCATATGCAGTAACCACTGCATGACTAAGAGGAAGAACCCTAACCACGAGGATAAGATTTTAGCTACCCTAATCTGCATATACAAAGATTTCCATGTAAAAAAATTTGAAGGAAACCGGTTCTAGAGATCGGACCTGCGAAAATTTCAAACCGCATCGAGCCCCTTAGACAAAATTCCTATGAGAGCTCAAACATCAAGCCATTCGAACCCCAGATGAAACGTGGTGGCAGCAGATGGGCGTCGAACAGCATTTCTCGTGGCCCTGCCAGTTTCAAATCCGCAACAATCCGTTCAACAGCTCGGACGAATTTCTCTACAGCTGCAAAGCTAAGTCAGGTTGCTGAGAATCCATTGCCAAATTAGATGAAGGATGAATCGGCGATGTCGGGTGCTGGTACCCGATATTGAGATCAGGCGGAAGATTATCTCTCTTCTTGCTCGGAGTTTGGGGGCTAGAACCATGCCAGTGTGGATGATTTTTATATTTCGATAAATCCGTAGGAATCAACTGTGGGAAGATAACCAGGCCTCTGTTTTTAACCTGTGGGGCCTCGGCCTGTAAGAGTAAATTCGCAGAATCTCCATTAAACTTGGGAGGAGGTCTCCAGCTAGGGTGGGAAAAAGGAGAAGATACGTTGGATTTTTCAGAAGAGATTTTGCCGTCGACCGGTTTCCACTGGGCTGATGTTCCGACAGACATCCATGATCGAGCAGCAGAAGTCGCAGTACTAAAATTCTCCTTAGAAAATTGTGAAACTATCGGCATAGATAAGTTTTGTTGACTGCCAGCCTTACCCGGGAAAGTCGCTAACTTGAAAGGATCGTTGGAAGCCTGATCGAGATTATTACCACGGTTAAAACCATAGTTCACGGTAGTTTGATTGCTGGGAATGAAAGCCAAAGAATTATTTGCTCTAGTAGCATTATTTGAACCTCCCGTGACAATATCCGGAACATTGTTGAGATTCTGGGACGAAATTGTTTGAAAATCTTTTTTGGTTTCCATGTGACTACTCTCCCTTGAAAATAATCCAGGAAAGCTGGAATGCCTGACTTTAGAAGAGGGAGATGGGTTGCTTTGAAGTGAAACGTTAGCGAAAGTCGCTGCCGGATTCTTCGGCTGAAGTGAAATCGTTCGAGGGACTGGATGAGTCGAGTTGTTAGCGTGTACCACTTCTTGCCGCCTCTCGACGATCTCCTCAGACAGGCTCTCCTCTTTAACACGAACGGTTCCTATAAATGATTCCCGTATGCTCGTCTGACTATTGACACCAGAGTTTATGCTGCTGGAATCGCTGCACTGCTTCTGCCCAAAGGTTCCAGGGACTTTAGATTGTGCTGTGCTACAAACACCAAGAGTCCTCGGTTTTTGCTCTCCAGAGAGATCACTGAAGGCACCCTTAGCAGCATTAGGAGTTTTTTTGTGAGCTGCAGCAGTCAACTGTTGCTTTGACTTAACTTTCCCCTTTTTATCAGTTTTTGAGTATGAGGCTGAGCTGTTCGCGAGCTGCTGATCGTGTTTTTCAGCAGAAAGAAAGGGAGCGGGAGGTGGCTCATATTCGCCGACCCATCCAGGGCCAAATTTAATTCCCGGCGGCAAGGAATTTTTGATTCTTTTGGAGACGATTTCCCAAGCAAAAGGGCCGAGAGAAGCAGCGAATTGAGCAAGGCTCCTTGCATACGAGTGCTCAGTATCAAGTCCAACCTAAAAGACAAGGCAGCAGTTTGATGAGTAAGTCACCCAAAAGAAACAGCGAAAATTGAGTTATTAGTAAGTTACTTACAGGAACCAGTTGTTTTGGCTCGTCCTCTAAGACATTAAGCACAAAATTGGACTCGACTGCGGGTTTTTGCTCGGGGATTATGCTATAAGTTGTCCGTCGGTTTTCATCAACAACTGTTGGCTTACGCCCGAGCTTGGAGGGAGAGGACTTAGCTGCAGAAGAAACAAATGCAAGCCTAGGTTATAGAAAAGACAAACTTTCAAACTACCAGGAATGTAGCATGCATTGTGTTACAAAAGTAAACAAAACATTGAATTAAATCTTTAAGAACTGCCCCCCTGTGCCAATAAAGTAAAAGTGATGCGGAACAAAGGCGATGACGAGTTTTGGGCCCGTTCGGGGCCAATTGGCAACTTTCCATATATGGCAAGCCCGGAGCGGCGATCGGACTCCGCGGATGTGTCCGGATTTGCGTTGCGAGTCAAATTCATATATTACTTCTTTATTTTATGTTTTTATTTGATGTATTTAGTGGCCGACCCCACCGGCCAATCAAAGTCGCAGATGGTGAAAGCCTAGTTTATTCTCTTCTTATAAATAGGTGTTGTATGGGCTGAATTCAGTCATTGCACAATTTCGAGACTTCTATTCCCGGATTCCAGCAATCACACACCAGTGCCGACACCGTGGAACCCTAGGTGACAACTCCTTGGCGCTCAAACTCCCCCCCCCCCCAAGGTACTACCCATCCATAGTCTTCTTCTTCCACCTCTGAAACGCTCATCTGCATCCCCTACCGCCCCCAAATCCCAACCCCCTACCGCTGTCCAGGAAGCCCGAACACTGTTCACCAATCACTGTTCACCGGACACTGTTCGTGCAGTCCATGGGTTACTGTACACGCTGACACTGTTCACGCTGGTCACTGCTCACGTCGACCCTCCACTTCTTCCCTCTTGTGGATCCACCCCCCCCCCCCCCCCTAGCCCTTAATTTCTTGGATCAATTCAAATCTAGGAATTTCAGCCCCGATCCGTTATTTCCACCTTTTGTTCATCACCTCTCCACCCAGATCCGCCCTTCCCCGACCTGAATCTACTTGTACGTGTCCGGATCTACCCATTTCTCATCTGATCTCATCATTTACCGTCGAGGACAGCCGCCGCCATCATTTTCACGCCGCCGGTTCCACCTTCGAATGCAGATCTATACATCCGGACCCAAATTCTTCAGTGCCTCAGTTCAGCCCACAACTTCGTCAGTTTCTTCTGGTATTGACTTATATGATTTGACAATTTCATTGGTGAATTAATATGTGTTGTGATTCTTGCTACTAGAAATTGTCTTTAGTACGCTAATAATTTGCAGGAGGAGACATTCGTCGCGCGCTTTGCTTTGTCCCTCCAAGCGGAGGAAGCTATTATAAATTGCCAAAATTAATTAACTGTTTTCAATTTCAAATATTTGCGTGGAGTTAGAATTCTTATTGCTCAAATTTATTTGTCGAGTTATCAACGATTACATTGCATTTAGGTTCAGATTAGCGTGTCACCCTTGCACTACCACCTAGCGTCGTAGGTTTTGTGCACTTGTAGCCTACCCCTACATCAAAAAGAGATGAATATTCACTGGGGTAAGTTTAAATGAATCAAATCAGTTCAAATTCTTTGCCTTCTTTAGGTTATCATTATCAATTAATTAAATTTGTTTTTGAATTAAATTAATTGAGAAAATTCAGGTAAAAATTGTTCCTAAATCTCAATTTGTTGCAATATTTGGCCTAAAGTTGTTGGTAATTGGTGATGGCCTAAGGCCTAGTTTTTTTTCTGCGCCTTTCTTCATTCTTTTTTACGATTGCCTATCATCCAAATGCTATATTTTCTCTTTCATTCTATTGGTTTCTATTGGTCAGTTAGACGTTAACTAAGACGTTAGCTTAAACATTTAGTTTCTATTTTCAGTTATGTCTGTTGTATAAATAGGTCTTATACCTCTTCCTGTTTGTAGAATAATGAGAATGAGATCTTCTTTCAAAAATCTTCTTTTCAATTCTTGATATGGTATTAGAGCGAGAAGCTTCTTCCGTTTCGTCTACTTTTTTTTTTACTTCATCAACATCTGCTATTGTTTTCCTCTCAATCGATCTGATCTAGATCGCGGATAACGGGAATCATTTCATCAATCATGATGAAACAGTATTGAGGATCTTTCTAATCCTTTTTACCTTCATCCTTCGGATAATCCAGGCTCTATTCTTGTTTCTCAACCTTTGAATGGTGAAAATTACAATTCATGGAGTCGGGCGATGAAGATGGCGCTGATTGGCAAAAATAGATTTGGATTTGTGGACGGATCTATCGTTGAACCTGAACATTCAAATTCTTCTCTATAACTGACTTGGAAACGCAACGATAACATAGTTGCATCTTGGCTTTTGAATTCAATTTCAAAAGAAATCACTGCCAGCGTCATCTATTCTTCTTCAGCACCAAACATTTGGACATATCTGCGGGAGCGTTTCCAACAACAAAATGGACCTTGCATTTTCCAACTCAAGAGAGATCTGATAAGTCTTACACAAGGCAATTGTGAACGCAGCAGCAGCGAGCGGTTCGGGTTTAGTGTGTCCAGTTCACGTTGGGTTACAAACCTATCAGGAGAAATTAATTAGTTTTAATTGATATAGGGTTTCCGGTTCCATTCCTATTAACTACCTAAAATGAGCGGCTGAAAAAAAACTGGGAAGAGGCGCTCTCTGTTTTTTTTGTCCGGAAAAACTCTAAAGAGGTTCTCTCTCTGTTTTTTGGCGGACTGTTTTTGTTCCTGTGTGGAGCCTTTTGAGGAAAAAGAGAAGGCGGTGTTGCTCGGCCTGTGCTAAGGTCGGATTTGGATATATACGAGAAAGGTTGCCGTGGGTGTACGAAGCTTGCATTCGCGTGGAGTTAGTGGGCGGAATCTTTCACGTGTGAGAACTACTGCTGTTGTTGATTTGTGTTTCTCTTCTTCTCCTCCCCGCAGATGTAGGCATTTCTTTTGCCGAACTGCGTTAACAACCCGGTCTCTTGATTGTTGTGTTATTGTATGTTTTGATTCCACTGTGTTTGCATTTTGGATTTGGTATTTCCTGTATTGTTGGGCAAGTAGTTGGTGAATAACCTCAACAAGTGGTATTAGAGGAGTAGGTTGTGGTTGTACGAGTGTCGGTGGAGGTTTGTTGTGATACTCTCTATTTATCATAATGGGTGGCAATGAAAGAGAGGATGTTGCGGGGAGTTCGACAGTGCACCATTCAGTCTCACATCCGGCTAGGATTGACGTTGTAAAGTTCGACGGAAAAACTAACTTTGGTATGTGGAGATGCGAAGTGATGGACGCATTGTGCACACTTAATTTAGAGGAGGCACTTGAGTCTGAGGATTGTCCGGAAGGGATGGTCGAGAAGACGTGGTTGAAGATGAACCGGAGTGCTTGCGGTTTGATTCGTAATTGTGTGACACAGGATATCAAGTATGGCATCATGACAGAAACCTCAGCGGTGAAGATGTGGGGAATCTTGGAGAGCAAGTACGTAACAAAGAGTGTGGAGAATAGACTTCACATGAAGCGTCGTCTCTACAGATTTACAATGCGTAAGGGGGTTTCTATCGATGACCATTTAAATGAATTTACAAAATTGCTTGCAGATCTATACAATTTGGATGAAGAAGTGAAGGATGAAGACAAAGCGTTACTGTTGTTGAACTCACTACCTGATTCGTATGAGAATTTCATTATGACTCTCATACACGGGACAGACGTTTTGGAATATGGAGAGGTGACTACTGCTCTGTTAAATCATGAGTTCCACAGGAGAGACAAGGAGTCTTCCAAGGCGGAGTCGACTGAGGTCCTGTCACTTCAGAGGGGTAGATCTGACAAGAAGAAGAATTGGTTCAAAAGGGGGTCTAGCAGCGGTCATTTTCAAAAGCGTGATAAGTCACGTGGCCGCGGTCTTGGAAAGAATCAGTGTGCTTATTGTATGGATGAAGGTCACTGGAAGCGGGATTGTCCTAAAATCAAGAATATGAACAAGGGGGATAAAAAGGGGGTGACTGCCAATATCTCTCATGTGAAAATTGTAGAGCCAGAGTCAGATGTTTCTTTGTCTACTGTGGATCGGTGCTTGATTTCTGATGAGTCAAGTTGGATTCTTGATTTTGGGACTACCTATCACATTTGTCCATTCAGGGAATGGTTTAGCTCTTACAAGATACTAGATTCTGGGGTTGTCACTGTTGGCAACAATCATGTCTGTCGTACAGTTGGAATTGGTAGCATTTTCATAAAGATGCATGATGGTGCAGTTAGAGAATTGACCGAGGTACGTCATGTTCCAGAGATCAGGAAGAATTTACTTTCAGTTGGAGCTTTGGAAACAAAGGGCTACAAGGTAGTCATTTATGAAGGAATTCTGAGGATTTCTAAGGGAGCTTTGATATTCATGCGTGGTGAGCGTCACCACAATCTCTACTATCTCCAGGGAAAGACAGTTACTGTGTCTACTGCAATGGTGGAGGATTCTAATGATGTTACTACTCTATGGCATATGCGGTTAGCCCATGCAGGTCAACCTTCTCTTCTTGCTTTGCATAATATGGGTTTAATTAAAGGTTCAAACACTTGTAAACTTGGTTTTTGTGAACATTGTGTGTTTGGCAAGAAGACATGTGTGTCCTTTGGTACTGCCATCCATAGTACTAAAGGAATTTTGGATTATGTTCACACGGATGTTTGGGGCCCAACTAAAACAATATCGTTGGGTGGAAGTCAATATTTTGTCTCTTTTATAGATGATTTTTCTAGGTATGTATGGGTGTACACATTGAAACACAAAAGTGAAGTTCTAGAAAAATTCATTACTTGGAAGAAATTGGTAGAGAATTAGACTGGCAGGCGTATTAGATATATCAGATCAGACAATGGAGGCGAGTACACGTCTAATGCTTTCTTGCAGGAGTGTCAGAAATCTGGTATTGATCACCATTTCACAGTTAGGGAGACACCGCAGCAGAACGGGATGGCAGAGAGAATGAACCGTACCTTGGTGGAAAAGGTGTGGTGTATGTTGTCCAATTCGGGGATGGACAGAGTTTTTTGAGCTGAAGCTATGGATTATGCTTGTCATTTGGTGAACCGTCTGCCTTCTACAGTCAGTGGGAAGTTGACTTCCATAGAGAAGTGGTCAGGTCATCCTGCTAGGGACTATGAGCAGTTGAAGATCTTTGGGTGTCCAGCTTATTATCATGTGCGTAATGATAAGTTGGAACCTAGAGTTCAAAAGGCAGTCTTCTTGGGATTCAGGCACGTGGTTAAAGGGTATAAATTGTATGACCATGTTGATAAGAAGATTGTGATTAGCAGGGATGTTACTTTTGATGAGGCGAGCATGTTGAAGCCTAAATGCTCTCAACATGTGGAGAGTTCAGGGAAGACCACAGATGGCTTACAGATTGTGGAGCTTGATGTTGCTCCTATTGTTCCACATGATTCTTCTATCAAGCAACATGTACCTGGACAGATTGCAGCAGATGGGCTTACAGATCTTAATCAGGAGGATGTAGATGCTGAAGATGTTGGGGAGACTCATGTTGAGGAGTCAATTGCAAGATGCAGGATTAGGCGGACAAATGTCCCAAAACCTTCGTGGTTGAGGGATCATATTGCATTTGCACTATTAGCAACTGAAGCTGAAATTCCAAGTCACTTTCAAGAGGCTATGGAGAGTCTCGAAGGTGAGTAGTGGAAGGTAGTCATGGATGAAGAAATGGAGTCCCTTTACAAAAATAACACTTGGAGTTTAGTAAAGGTGCCTCCTGGGAAGAGGGTCATTGGGTGCAAGTGGGTGTATGCTAAGAAGGTAGGATCTCCTGGAGAAGCTGATGTGCGGTTCAAGGCAAGGTTGGCAGCAAAAGGTTTTGCGCAGCGTGAAGGGATTGATTATGATGAAGTGTTTTCCCCTGTAGTCAAACATCCCTCCATCCGTGTATTGCTTGCTCTTGTTGCACAGTTTGACCTGATACTTGAACAGCTTGATGTGAAAACAGCATTCCTACACGGGGAACTTGAGGAGGAAATTTACATGCATCAACTGCCTGGGTATGGGTATGGTGCCACCCATAAAGACTTGGTGTGCAAACTGAACAAGTCCTTGTATGGGTTGAAGCAATCACCACGAATGTGGTATAGAAAATTTGATTAGTTTATGCAAAGGGAAAAATTTGAGCGGAGCCAGTTTGACCATTGTGCTTATTATAAGCAACTTCCAGGAGGTGTGTTCATTTATCTCTTATTATATGTTGATGACATGCTTATTGCTTCTTCTAGTCAGTTGGAGATTGACAAGGTGAAGAAGCAATTATTCAAAAGCTTTGAAATGAAAGATTTGGGAGAAGCCCAGAAGATTCTTGGCATGGAGATTCAGCGTGACAAATCAGCTGGTAGAGTTTGGCTTTGTCAGAAGGCTTACTTGGAAAAGGTGTCGAAGAAGTTTGGTATTGATGCGTCAACCAAAGCGGTGAGTGTTCCTTTAGCATCACATTTTCAGTTGAGTGTCGATTTATGTCCTAAAGATAATACTGAAAGGAAGGAAATGCGGTCGGTTTCGTATGCCAGTGCGGTAGGGAGTCTTATGTATGCTATGGTGTGTACCAGACCGGATATAGCACAGGCAGTTGGGATTGTTAGCAGGTTCATGCATGATCCAGGGAGAAGTCATTGGGATGCTGTGAAGTGGATACTTAGGTATCTGAAAGGTACTGTTGATACGGGCTTGAAGTTTGAGAGGCAGTCTCAGTAGCTAACTTATATGTGGGGCATGTAGATTCGGACTTTGTCGGTGACATAGATAGACGCAGATCCACTTCTGGTTATTTATTCACGTTGGTAGGTGCTCCAGTTGGGTGGAGGTCTACACTACAGGCCACAATTGCATTGTCTACCACTGAGGTAGAATATATGACTTTGACGGAGGCGATGAAGGAGGCTATCTGGATGCAGGGTTTGTTGGATGATCTGGGTGTGGAGCAGGAGCACTTGACGGTGCATTGTGACAGTCAGAGCGCAATTTTCTTGGCCACCAATCCGGTTCATCATGCTCGAACAAAGCACATTGACGTTCGGTACCATTTTGTTCGTGATCTGATTGAGGAAGGTGTTATTCTACTTCAAAAGATTGACACGAAGTACAACCCAACGAATATGATGACAAAGGTGTTACAAGCGCAGAAATTTAATTACTGCAAGGCATTGGTGAACATCTGTGCTCAGGGTTGATTGCCCTTTTTTGGGCATTTGGGGGAACTACAACGGCTTGATTCCTTCGAGAGGGGGATATGTAGGCAGCCAACTTGTTGGTGCAGTCGATGTACTTGTATTCATCCAACATTTTAATAAAATTGTAGGATGATGTGGAGATTGTGAACGCAGCAGCAGCGAGCGGTTCGGGTTTAGTGTGTCCAGTACAAGTCGGTTTACAAACCTATTAGGAGAAATTAATTAGTTTTAATTGATATAGGGTTTTTGGTTCCATTCCTATTAACTACCTAAAATGAGCGGCTGAAAAAACTAGGAAGAGGCGCTCTCTGTTTTTTTTGTCCGGAAAAACCGTAAAGAGGTTCTCTCTCTGTTTTTTGGCGGACTGTTTTTGTTTCTGTGTGGAGCCTTTTGAGGAAAAAGAGAAGGCGGTCTTGATCGGCCTGTGCTAAGGTCGGATTTGGATATATACGAGAAAGGTTTTCGTGGGTCTACGGAGCTTCCATTCGCGTGGAGTTAGTGGGCGGGATCTTTCACGTGTGAGAACTGCTGCTGCTGTTGGTTTGTGTTTCTCTTCCTCTCCTCCCCGCAGATGGAGGCATTTCTTTTGCTGAACTGCGTTAACAACCCGGTCTCTTGATTGTTGTGTTATTCTATGTTTTGATTCCGCTGTGTTTGCATTTTGGATTTGGTATTGCCTGTATTGTTGGGCAAATAGTTGGTGAATAACCTCAACAGCAATCCCTCAGTTAGTCAGTACTATACAAAAGTAAAAACAATCTGGAAGGAATTGGGAGAATACAAGCCAATCAATTCTTGCACTTGCGGAGGGTCTCGGCCACTTCTTGACTATCAGCTCATGGAATATGTCATGAGTTTCTTCATGGGCCTTGGAAACAATTTCTCTCAAATTCGTGGACAAATTCTACCTATGGATAATTTCCCTCCGATTAATAAAGTTTTTTCTCTGATTCTTCAAGAAGAGAAATAGTGTGAACTTGGTTCCATCTCCTCCAGCAGTGATCCACCTCTTGCTTTTGTGGTTCAACAATCTACAAAGCCTGTTGAGGTTAGAACAAATCCTTTAAAATGGATGGTCCCAAGTGTGCTTACTGTGGATTAATGGGACACATGAAAGACAGATGCTGAAACTTCATGGTCACTGTTACGATTGCGCACTCGCCGGCCAGTTATCATATTTTCAGCATTAATTGTTTTTTTATCCGCACCACCTCAAGTGTATAAGAGGGGGAGACTATCTTAATTTATCTATGTTCTCGATGTTTGGAATTTAGGGTTGCTCCCTAACAATCTTCTTCCTCTCCTCCTCTCCTCCGGCTCCCTCCTTCCCGATTCAGAAACCACAGCCCATCATGTCAGTCTCAGTCTCAAGTTTCCGCCTCGTCCCTTTCCCCTGGAACGTCGCTTTAGGCATATCAAAGGAAACAACACATTGTAGCTGAATAATTATGAAACTAATAGATAACAGACTAACTGGAAAGGAAGGAGCATGCAAAACATTGGAAAGCGTTACCGAACCTGAACAATTAACAGTACCCTTACCGACCACTGGCTGAAATGTGCTGTCCGCTGTCTGGATGCTATCCGCTGTGGCAAGACGGGTATAGGAGGCGAACTCGCCTGCATTTCCGGTCACATGGCGGGATGCGCCTGAGTCGATGATCCAGTCTGATTCCCTGGAAGGAGATATAGACGTCACTGCAAGAGATCCATTAGGAGGTGGGTGGGCGTACATATCGACCCCCCCCCTCCCCAGCTCCCTCTCTGCTCCCCTCGCCCGCCTGCTTTCTCTTGATACCCTCCATCATGCTCAGGAGGGTCTGTTCCTCCTCTGCATAGATAATGTCAAGCTCCTCCACACTCTCAGTCATACCAAAATTGGTCTGATAGCCTCCTCAACTGCCACAGCCACGACCACGTCCTCGTCCGCCTCCCGAATCTCTCTCCTTGGGCGGCTTAGAGCATGCATGTCTCAGGTGGATAACCTCACCACAGTTGTAGCACTGTCGGGTCTCTTCCCTCTATCCAGTAATACCAGGAGCCGCAACCGCTAGTGCTGACTTCACGGGCATAGGCTCTCATGTCCTTGCCTGCAGTTTGAGACGCGTCTCCTCCTGAATCATAGCGGAGATGGCCTCTGTAAGGGTAGGAATCGTCGTACCTGATAGGAGTAGAGTTCTCCGCTGATCAAACTTATCATCCAACCTCTTTAGGAACTTCATTGTCCTTTCTTCCAAGATGATTTTGGAAGCCCGACACCGTGTATCACTGCAACACATCCCACCAGAGGCGTGGTTGTAGTCCACTCATAGTCGCTCCAACTCGGAGGCATACTCTTGCACCGTTTTCTCCCCCTGAACAGTGTCATCAATTTCTCCCTTTACCTGGAAGACCCGCAGAGTGTTCCCCACACCATCATATGTGTTCTTCAGCCTATCCCAGACCTCCATGATTGTCTAGAGGCCAACTACCGTAGCGGCAATCGATGCGATAACCGGGCTAAGAAGCCACATAAACACGGTCATATGGGTCGACTCTCACTCATCTCCAGCCGAGTTCTCTGGTTTCTTCAACACCCCTGTCAGAAAACCTCCAACCTTCTTTGCTGCCAGGATTTTCTTCACACGGCGTGACCAACTCAGATAGGTCGCCGATCCATCCAACTTGAGATCGATCGGTGAAAGTTCCAGTTTCGCAGGCCGTTGCGATGAACCCAACACCCTCAACAATGTGGTCAACTCGTCTGGGCCCAACATCTTGAAGACGGCCGCCATCGTTCCCTCCTTTGGCTCCATGGATCACCTTCCAACCGATCACTGCGTCTCGTTCGGTATTACAAATACATGAGTCTGCCCTGTATCCGATCACCGCATCGGGAGTGACGCAAGGAGGCACTAAGGCATGTAGGTCGGCGGCCGGAAGCAGAGACAACGGCCTCCGGAGGCTACGGAATCCCTATACCCGCAGCCCAAGAGGCAGCCCTAGACGGGCGTGAGCGGGCGCGGATGCCGCCAGACGTAGCCGACCCTGGAGATCGGGAAGAAGCCGCTGTCGATCGGGAGATGTACCAAAGCCGCTGTCGATCGGCAGCCCTAGATCGGGAGGGAGCGGGCGCATGTGACGCTCTGGATCGGCAGCCCTAGATCGGGAGGGAGCGAGTGGGAACCGCTGTCGTTGGCGTCGTTCGGGAGCGGAAACGGGGCTGTCGTTCGGGAGCCGCTGCTTCGGTTCGGTCTCGGGAGAAGAATCTGGAATGAAATTAGGGCTGACCCTCCTCCTAAGTTGGAAATCTCTCGGCCACAACTTGGCGTTACACACGGATGCGGTGAGCGTGGATGGAATCTTGATGGAATCATCAAATTTTGGGGATTAATTTTTTAGTTGTTTGGTTGTTTCAAATTTCCGGCGGAGTACCTGGATAATGAAATTAGGGTTCTAGGACCCTAAACCTTTATGATACTAGAGTTGAAATGAAATCTCTCCTCAATAATTAGGGGGCCACAACTTGGGGATCTATTGATATAGGTTACACACGAGCACTCATTACACGTATGATACAACATCCGATGCGTCCGGTGAGCGTGGTGGACAGTGAGACCTTGATGCAGAATCATCAATTTTGGATGCCGACAGTGATCTTAATTTTTCCTAGTTGTTTGGTTTGTTCGCCTTCAGCATTTCATTTCGTCGTATTTTGAGCACTCTCGGACTGCATTCGCCAAACACCTACTTCGTCAGTATGCATTTACGTAATTGAGATTTTCAGATCAATTGGTTACTGTCTAAAAATATTTAGGGCATTATGTTCTAGTCAATCTACTAACATGTGAAACCCCCCTATGAATCGAGGCGCATTTCTCGTAAACAAAAGACTAATATTCATTCGTATTAACTCGTATGATACCGTAGGATTTATTACGCCTGGGCAGGTTATGTGAAGAATTGGCGTGAGAATGTGCTAAGGAGATAGAGCAGCGACGTAGAAGAGCAGCGTCTTGATCGTCTCACATCCGCGGTTTATTAGCGCCGATCCCTCAGGAAGATGAGTTCTCGTGATTCAGTCACGCATGAGAGGCTTATTCACGAAGTGGACCAACATGCAGAGGGCTACTCTTATAGATTTACCTGCCAGTAAAAGTTCCTGATGGTGGTAGTACCGCCCTTGATCTCGCGAGTCTGCTCACTTTAT
Source organism: Platanthera guangdongensis (assembly GCA_039583875.1). Taxonomy (NCBI): domain Eukaryota; kingdom Viridiplantae; phylum Streptophyta; class Magnoliopsida; order Asparagales; family Orchidaceae; genus Platanthera; species Platanthera guangdongensis. Next base: position 155,917,610 of record CM077160.1, on the reverse strand, counting down.
GACTTGTCGCAGTGTGATCAGTGTCTCTCAGCTCGGCTAGGGACCCTTTTCTGATTTCAATGTGACTGGGTACTTGAAAGGGATTGGCTCCCTGGACGTTTTGACCCCCAAGTCCATTGTTGAGTTGGGGTTGGATGTTTTGGGCAAAAGATCTGAGAGAAAAAAGAAAGGAAAAAAAAATCTGATCAACAACAATAAATTCTGGGGTGTTCAAAATTGCATCATGTGCTTCGGAGTTCCGACTCTAATGAAAAAATATATATCATCGTGCGGCAGTGAACGTAATTCTTACAAAACCATGTGAATCTTCACTTCTTTTTTGGTATTGTGTGGCAGTGCCGCGGTGGAAGTAATTGCATTATGTTATGATTCATCACCTTCAGCCTCTGTGATTTTTTTGGTGGTTTCTTTAGAAGTTGCACAGCCTTCTGTTACGTGCCGGATATTGTGGGGGAAGGAGGCGGAGATCCGTGGGGTAAAACCCTAGAATGAGGGAGGAGATGAGAAGAACTAGAGAGAGAGAGAGAAAATCTTGAGAGAGAAAGAGAACATTCATTAATATTTTGCATACGAGTTATATGACCCCCAATAGCCCTTTATATAGACGCCGATGACATAAGAGTAAATAACACTAACATAAAATAATTATTTAAAATGCTTAAAAGCTATCTGACTCGATACAACGACTCAACTAATAAAATAATAAACTAATAATAATATAAGATAACCAATGGAGGACCCGTAACACTCCATCCGTCCTTCAAAACGAGCTTGCCATCAAGCTCGTGCACCATGCGGGTGGCAGGATCATCTGGTATCTTGATCTCCCTCCAGAACAAGGCACGATAACGTGTAGCGGTGGCAGTGGCGTCAACGAGGAGCGGTGACGCCATCAGTAAAACAGCCGACAGATGGAATGTCATTGTCTGGCCCGCTGGAGGGGCTGATAGCAGCAGCCACGCGAAAGTCGGGGGGCCCACATGCGGCGGCAGAAATGGATCCGTAAGGGTCGGTGGAGCAACTGTCGGTGATTGAGATGGCAAGGCGGCCGGTGGGATTGGCATGGCCGGGGTCGGCGGAGCAAGAGCCGACAGAAGAGGCAACGATGTGTCCGGAAGCGGCAAAGGTGAGGTCCGGAGTGGAGGTGGAAGTGCGGCCTGTGGAATTGGAGTCGGGGCTGACGGGGTAATAACCGACCAAAGGGGTGGCGCAGTGGCCGGGGACAGCAACTCTGGAATGATGGCCACAAAAGTAGAGGGTGGTGGTTGCGACTGCTCGAGAGGAGTTGGTGGGGGTGGAGGTGGAGGCTGCGTCGAAAGGTTGACGGTGGAGCCCCGAAGTGAGGATGGCGGCGAATTCGGGGAAAGAGGTTACCCGAAAAGTCGAGCGAGATCCTCCAAAATCGTGCAGTGTTGGCGGCGAGGGTCGCCTCAAGTTACTCAAGAGACGCGTGAGCGGAGGCCGCCTCGGCAGTGCTTAATGGTGCAGCCATAAAGGGGGTTCCCACCAACTTGGGAGGGGGAATCAAGAAAAAATAAAATAAAAGGGAATGGACGGGACAGATAACATGCCGGAGTAAAAAGCAAATAAACAAGCAGGGCGCGTGCAGGATGGGAAGCGGCGGGACTTTTAAGAAGAATAGAAAAATAAAACAAGAAGAATTGGGGAAAGATAACGAGAGAAGGATATCATAAAAAAAGTGTGCAGGATAGCCGGCTTCGACAGAGGACAGCAGGGTGCGATTACGGGATGAGGTGCGATTACGATGGCGCGCGTGCGGGATGGAAAGTGACAGGCCGGCGTGCGCAGAACCCCGGCAGGGGATGAGTCATGTTCCCTCTGGCTGGGATCGTACGGAGACGCCTATGGAGTTGAGGTGCGACATCGATCGACGGAAGCATAAGGGGCATTCTGTTGTTGGTCGTGTGGAACGCCGATGACTGGAGGAAGGAGCGGCGCTATCGGACGATCTGGAAGCAGGTGGGGGCCCTGCTAGGAGATCTCGAAGAAGCAGCGGTGGCGTTTGGGAAGGATGAGAGCGGACGCCGGTATTCCTCGGACTCGAGGCTGCGAGCAGAGATCACGTCGGCCTTGTTTTCTGGCGTGAAGGAGTACAGGGCACGGGAGAAAGAACGATGGATCTGCTGCGGTAATGGCGGAAGCAGAGCAGCGGGAGGGATCTTCGGAGCAGTTGAGCGCTTCGTGGACGGGCGACGGTGAGCAGAGGAAAAGAAGGAACGACGGAAACGTGGATCGGAGAGGAAAGTGCTCTGATACCAAGTTGTTCCGTGACGAATATTGTGGGGGAAGGAGGCGGAGATACAAGGGGTAAAACGCTAGAATGAGGGAGGAGGTGAGAAGAACTAGAGAGAGAATCTTGAGAGAGAAAGAGAACATTCATTAATATTTTGCATAAGAGTTACATGACCCCCAAAGGCCCTTTATATAGGCGTCGATGGCATAAGAGTAAATAACACCAACATAAAACAATTATTTAAAACGTCTAAAAGCTACCTAACTCGATACAACGACTCGACTAATAATAATAATAATATAAGATAACCAATGAAGGACTCGTAACTCCATTAGTTACACTGATGACCACAGCTCTCGCACGGTGCGACACTTCCGCCATTCCCCTCCTTCATGTGCCAATCCCTAGAGCTGTCGCCGCCATCTCCATATCGACATCTCTCCATTACTAGTGTGCCTTCTCCGACATCCCCCCCCCCCCCCCCCCCCCGCCCACACCCTAAGACCACCTCCAGCTGTCAGATCCTGCCTGTCTCCCTTTCTCGAACCTTTCGTCGGCCTCTACCACTCCAGTAAACTCTGACCAACATTTCCCACCTCAGACAAGCCCTCCAACCACAGGATTCCCTTCCCACCTCCCGTCCAACCGCCGAATTCCACATCCCTAGCATATCCAGCCACTGATGCCAGCCTCCCCAACCCTCAATCACAGTCTTTGCACCTCCAAACCCTTGCCAAGCATGTCATTTCCCATCCCACCTCAATATCCAATCCACAAACAACCCACTCCTCTTTGATAGGCCCTTTCCAGGAGTCCATACTTCAACTCCATAAAACAACCGCTCTTACCTCCGCTAATCGCCCCACAGCCACAACGCTCTCATTGGATCTCCATGATGTCTCCTTCGACCTCTTTACTTGGTGTGTTACGCACTTATTTTTCAGATTTTGCAATGTACAAATGTACTTTTTATTGCTAGTGATATTTGATTCTCATTAGTTTTGTCTGGACTCTTTATTTTGACGTGCATGATTAATTCACTCCGCATTTTAATATATTGCACTCTCAATTTGCTCGGCAATGCTAGCATAATTACTAATCTCAGATGTTTGTGTTTAATTGAGGTTAAATGTTCTAGTACATTAAAATTAATATTTCCCCTAGCCAAGCCCTCAGTCATAGCCCTTGCACCTCCAAACCCTAGCCAAGCATCCCATTTCCCCTCCCACCTCAATATCCAATCCACAAACAACTCACTCCTCTCTGATAAGCCCTTTTCAGGAGTCCATACTTTATCTCCATAAAACAACCGCTCTTAACTCTGCTAATCGCCGCACAACCACTGCGCTCTCATTGGATCTCCATGATGTCTCCTTCGACCCCTTTACTTGGTGAGTTCCGCACTTATTTTTCAAATTTTGCAATGTACAAATGTACTTTTTATTGCTAGTGATATTTGACTCTCATTAGTTTTGTCTGGGCTCTTTATTTTGACGTGCATTATTGATTCACCCCGCATTTTAATTTCATTGCACTCAATTTACTCGGCAATGGTCGCATAATTACTAATCTCAGATGTTTGTGTTTAATTGAGGTTAAATGTTAGAGAACATTAAAATTAATATTGTTTAATTAATTGCACGCCGGAATTAATCGCACGCCGGAATTAATTGCTTGATTAAGCCATTGTATTAGCATCGCATTAGGGTTAGCATTCATTAGTCCATCGGACTGAGTGTGTGTTGTTAAAAGAGAAAAAGAGATAATAGTTGGTGTCTTTTATTCATCCCTCAAAGAGGGTATATAAAAGATTACAAGGAGATGCATAACACTGGTAGCCGGTGTGGGACTAAACATGGGACCTAACACATAGACACTAATAAACCGGCATATTAATGTAAAATTCATAACTCTAACACACCCTCTCAAGCTAGAAGGGAAACCTCAAGCTTGAAAACATCATAAAGGAAAGGTAATGGTGGTTGGCAATGTGGGACAAAATAGCAGTCATCGGGGCATAACCACGTGTCACCGGGGATAATCCAACAAGGCATAAGCCACACGCCATTGGTCCACAAACCAACCATGATCACGCTGGATGCTCCGGGAGCTCAAATAAGGTCAACCAACAAAATCCAAACCACCCTTACCTAACATCGAAGAAAAATTTGGGGAGACACAAACAACAGACGTAATATGCCCTGAGGTCGTGTGTAACTAAGGCAGGAGTCGGGAAAGAGAGTTATATGAGTCGGGAAAGAGTCATATGAGTCGTCATCACGAACACTCGGTCGTTCATAGCATTACTATACCTTCCCTATTCATTGCGGGTTGGTTATTCGTCAGTACAGGTTTAGCAATGTTTTTGGAAGTCCTCGACCAAATGAGTATTTCACAGAGAGCCGACAAGGGATTCCATTAATAACTGTCCGTTTTGATTCTTTGGAACAACTCGATGAATTTAGTAAATCCTTTTAGGAGGTTCCCAATGACCATAGATCGAACCTATCCAATTTTTACAGTGCGATGGTTGGTTGTTCACGGACTGGTTGTACCTACTGTTTCTTTTTTAGGGTCAATATCAGTAATGAAGTTCATCCAACGATAAACCTAATTAAAATTATAGAGTTATGACACAATCAAACCCAAATGAACAAAGTGTTGAATTGAATCGTACCAGTTTATACTGGAGTTTATTACTTATTTTTGTACTTGTTGTTTTTCACATGGAACACGTGCATGAAGGCATAAAATACTTGGAAACACAAACAACACACGAAGTATGCATGGAGGTCGGGTTTGACTAAGAAAGGAGTTAAGAAAGAGAGACATCTGAGTCGCCGTCGTCACGAAGACTCCCTCTCGTGGAACACGTGCATGAAGGCATAGAACACAATAAAAAAACTAAGACAATACAAATAAGAACTACTCCAAAAACAGCAATGGGGAACGATTGCTGGCGAGAACACGATCCAGGATATAGCGAGCAAAGCATGGGAACACGCCAATGGCGAGCAGAAGGCTCAAGCATCTGTGAGTAGAGGGTTCAAGCAGCGGCGAGAAGAAAGAGAAGCAGTGGGATCGACCATCGGGAAGAGAAGAGGCAGAGACACTCAACGGTAACAGGGACTAAAAGCATCGTCGACTGAGAACAATATATAAAAGAGACATCATCACTGGATCAGAGGAAGCTCGATGCGGCAGGATCGACGGGAATGGATTGGTTGGCTGGATCACGTGACAAGAAGAGGCACGGTATATGTAACGGAAGATGCTTCGACGATTTCCTAACGACGAAAACAGCGAGCGGGATGACGACGACATAAATGAAGGCGAGGAGCAGCGAAATATAAGTTTGACGACAGCTGCAGAGATATCCTCCTCAACAAGGGGAGTGATGGCCGCTCCCGTTGATGGAATCAGACGACGATTTCATCGACGGGAGAGGGAACAGAGGTCCTCGGCGAGGGTTTTAACAGCACATGGGATGAGATTGAATGATGGAAGAGGCGAGAATCAAATGGCGGCCACGGGAATAGAATTTAGGGTTACAGAGGCGAGGAATTATTAACCTGCTCTGATACCATTTTAAAAGAGAAAAATAGATAATAGTTGGTGTTTTTTATTCACCCTCAAAGGGACATACAAAGGATTATAAGGAGACGCATAACACCGATAGCCGGTGTGGGACTAAACACGGGACCTAACACATAGAATCTAATAGACCGGCATATTGATGTAAAACTCTAACTCGTGCATTATCCGCAACCACATCAGCATTGCATTTAGGGTTAGGGCATTCACATCAGTTCGTCACATGTAGATTTGTCGTGTGTTAAATTGATATCAGAGCTAGGTGCGAGCTTTATTTTGATATCAAGTAATGGAGTTTATAGCTTCCTTCATGACTAATTATCGTCACCACCCCTGTCCTCTATTCGAGGATCCGGAATCTGTCTTTACCTGATCCCATAGAGTCTATTCGAAGATATTTTCATACTATTATAATGATTACTCTCGATCACAACACACCACTTACAAAGATCGTGTCAACCCATTGACACGATTCCCCTATGTTAGACATGATCACAATGATGATTATTGATGTCCTCATTCTCCCACACAAGCTAACGTGTTGAACCTTCAACAAGACTTGGTTAACTAAGAGATGATTACTACGAAGATCATTATTTTAAGAGAAATCTCAAGTGTAGGTTTCATGATGTAGCCTCATCGTTTGATGGTTCATCGAGTTCAACATCTTTTAGTTATTGGCTCATGGATATGAAATATTATCTCGATTATTTTGAATTATTCGGTGAACTATGTATTAAATTTGTGAAACTTAGACTTCTAGATCAGGCGAGAGTATATTGGTCCAGTATTTTGAGAATTCATGAGCAGGATTGTCTTCGCTGTGTGGAGATGAAACGTAGGTTGTGTCAGAGGTATTTGCCTGCATCATATCGGAGTCTCCTGCTCGAGCAATTATTTACCCTTCGGAAAGGTCCATCTTTGTCGTTGAGTATGGGGATTGTTTTGATGAGTAGCGGGCGCAACATCAGAGAGGAACTAGTTATTACCATTTCTCGATTTCGGTTTGGACATCGATTTGAGTAGCGGGTTTGAACTAGCTATGACCTTATGCTGAGACAGCCCCTACCTAGAGCGACAGAGAGTTTTTTCTGGCTTGCTTTGGAAGCATTTAGTCTTCATTTATCTAAATGAATGCTTCTAAGCTGGGGAGATTGATCGAGATTGATTACGCACTAGTTCTGATATTTGCGAGATTGGCATTTTTGGATTGTAAGTTGGACAATTGGATTCCGTGATCGCGAACAACACGAATTTTCATATTTTATGTATTTTTCTTTTATTTTTTTAGTTGTATTTAGAGAGTTGAGCTAAATTACCCATCAGGCGATGTGACCATTGGATTTAGTTAACTTAATTCCCCCTCCCCCTCTTTATATTAACTCAACCGTTGACAAAAAGAGGAATCTACGGTTTCGGAAGAAAAAAATACTCCTTTCGCTACACTGTCCTCACGGTGCACACCGCTGGGCATTCCCCTCCTTCAGATGTCGATTCCTAAAGCCTCCACCACCGCCGTCATCTCCATATCTACGTCTCTCCATCACTTTCGCACCTTCCCCTACATCATGTCGCCTCCCTCGAGACCACCTCCAACGGTCAGATCCCACCTTTCTCTCCTTCTCCGACCTTCTATCGGCCTCCACCACATCAGTAGGCTCCGAACAACCCTTCCCACTCCCTTCTAACCATATTCGAGCCCTCCGGCCGTCAGATTCCCTTCCCACCTCCCCTCCAGCCGCTGAATTCCACATCCCTAGTTGATGTCAGCCTCCCACACCCTCGGCCGCATTCCTTGCACCTCCAAACCCTAATTGAACATCTCATTTCTCTTTCCCCTTTAATATCCAGTTCACAAACAACTCACTCCTCTTAGATAGGCCCCTTCAAGAAGTTCATTCTTTATCTCCTCCACAAAGTAGTCGCTCTTACCCTTCGCAATCGTCGGACAGCCACTACGCTCTCATTGGATCTCCGGGTCGTCGCCTTTGACCCATTTACTTGGTGAGTTCCACACTTATTTTTCAAATTTTACACCGTACAAATACTATACACTTTTTATTGCTAGAGATTTTTGGCTCTCATTAGTCCTATCTGAGCTCTTTATTTTGGCATACATTATTTATTCGCCCCGCATTTTAATTTCATTGCACTCTCAATTTACTCTACAATCGCCGCTTAATTACTAATTGTGGAGGTTTGTGCTAAATTGAGGTTAAATGTGCAAATATTTTAAAATTAATATTGTTTAATGAATTATATGCTGGAATTAATTGCTTGATTGAATAATTGTATTAGCCTTGCATTAGGGTTAGCATTCAATAGTCCATCGGATTTTGTGTGTGCATTCATCTGCATTCGCATCTTTAGAGATGTTGTAGGTCCAATGCATTCATTGCATGCTCGTTTGCATTGCATTTAGGGCTAGGCCATTCACGTCTGTCTGTCACCTGTAGATTCATCAAATGTCACTATCGTTCACAGGGGATGGACCAGAGGTGGGGCTTATTGCCAAATAAGGATGGATCATGCATCGGACTTAAAAAGTCCAATAGAGATCGGACATATAAGTCCAATAGATATGGTCTAGAAATGGAACTTATAAGTACAATAGAGATGGTCTCAGGGATGGGACTTAAGTCCAATGGAGATGGTGTAGAGATGTGGTCCAAAAATGGGGCTTATTGTCCACGAAAGTCTAAGGACGGCCTGGATATGACAATTCACTAAGGATGGCCTAGAGATGGAGGAATTATTGCTTCTGGGGCCAATAAAGAGTGGCAACGTCAGATGCACAACATTTGTGTGAGGAGCCAGATTGTACATGTAGGCACTCTTTATTCGTCACAGACCGTCCGGGCAGCCCAGATGCAATAAGTTTTCTACAGATGGGCTTATTATCCAAGAGGGAAGACCTATAAATGAGACTTACTGTCCATTGGGGATTGTGCCAACATAGGGCTACTGTCCGCTAGGATGACCTAATTGAATTTTAGGCTTGAGTGACTCTTGGCACAAGAGCCGACTTAAATGGTCTCACAAGATTAGACTTGTATCCTTTGGGAAAGGCCCAGGGTTAAAACCCTATATCAATTCAATTCCTTTATAGTTTTATACCCTCCCAGTTTGATTTCACGTGCATTTTGAGGCATAACATTGCATGCATACATGACTACATGTACATGATACTTGCAAGTTGTATGATCCAGAATATGCCTAAATTCCACTTAATTACATTAACAATCTATTTATCATTGAAGCTAGATGTTCAAATAGATTCCTGAAGATTAAAAAAACCAGTAACTCATATGTCACAAACTTCTTTTTGCCTAATAGCACCTGGATGGGATTGTTCAGGGTGAGGTGCACTGGGAACTCGATAGCCCTAGAAATAGAACGATTCAAGGACCAATAAACATTTGTGTTTTGAGGATGATCACACAACAACCATTAGTGATGCGAGACAAAACTATAGTTGATGAAGATGCGTGTGCAAGCAAGTACGAACACGTGCAATGGATCTACGACCAACCCTAAAATGAGGATGCGTGTGCAAGCATACAATCAAATGAACGAGATGCTCAAGCATAAACCCAAATGTGATGCAAGTGCAAATGATCCCTATTCCCTGACTTGCAATTAATTAAACACTTTTAATTTTTAAAACTTGCACTAGCGTCACAATCAATCACAAATAGAATTAAATAGCGCATATGAATTAAGGAAACAAGTGACAATTAAGGAAACAAGTGACAATTGTGAGTTAACTGAGAGCGCATATGAATTAAATAGCATGGAGAATAGAAAAAAACATGTCTAATGAAAGAAATCAAGCCAATATTAGTTAAGTTCAATATTGCAAGAAATATAAAGTGCATCCATACAATGTGAAGACTAGAAAATAATCGCGAACCTCACAAAGTAAAAGGGTCCCGACATAGGTGCTGAAATTTGGTGGTTATATATGTGTGCAGGTACTCTGGAGGAACAACGGTTGCTAGACGAGGGCTGACGAAGGAGAGAGGGTGGTTGTTTTGGGGTTGGGGTGGCTGGTTGGGGACTTAGAAGGGCTGGGGTAAAGAAGGGAGTGAGGTGGAGGGCAGTGGCGGAACTAGGATTTGATTGTCGTTCGGGCACAATAAATTTTAACATACATTTCATTGTTGAAAATAATACTTTTTTTACTATTTCTGCAATGTAAAATGATTAAAATAAACTAACCAAGGTTTGGAATTTAAAAAAAAAATTGATGAAACCAAGGATTAAAGTAATGGAAATCAAACCTCAAATAGCATCAGCCCAAGTTTTGAAATCGAGATACACATTTCCAAATTCTCTCCAACAGACCTCAAAGAAATAAAGCTAGGTAAACTAGGGAAAAAGTGATAGAGGAAGCCTCCGTGCTTATATAAAAGGATGCAAAAAACCACCACAACTTAATGTCATTCACAATTAACCACAGCAAAATAGAACAATGCAAAAAAAAACTGATTCAGTGAGTTTAGGATTTCAACCCGCAATTAACCACCTCAACTTAATGTCATTCGCATGCGCAACGCTCCCAACATCAGAAATTGGGCAAGAAGTAGAAGATGAAGAAAGAAGGGGGAGAAGGTGGTGGAAAGAAAATAACAAGAGAATCCAATCTTAATTTCTTATAGCACCAATCTGATCCATCTCAATACCAAAGAAGAATAAGAAGATAAGAGTATAAGAAATAGAGAGTAGAGTAATAATAAAAAGACAAGCTATAAACTCAGAAAACGGAAATCAGAGAAGGTTGAAGGCTAATAGGTAAAACAAAATCTTGTCACAGTTCTTAGCTCTCAGTCTCTGCAACTGGCCAGAAATAAGAGAACGTTGCTCACTACTCAGCCTCAGGGACGGGCCGATGCCGGATACCACGGGCCCACAAGCGAAAAACAAGAGAAACTATAGGCATGGGACTTGGAAGGGAGAAAGAGGTAAAACAGCACAGCGCACACCTTGTCGGTCGTCCCAAGAAACTACTGCACTCCGCACAATGGGGTCTCGCCGACGTCGTTGTCTGGGACTCTCGAACGGCACAAGCAAAAACACGGCGCAGAAATTTCTCCACTGGCTCGCACAAAGGAGGAAATGAGGAACGAAAGATGCCCTAGGCGCTATTACGCAAAAACACGCTCGAACATGTCTAGTAGTGGGTCCGCCCGTGGTGGAGGGTCAGCCAAGGCTCTTGGAGCCTCGGAGGGGCGGTTGGGGCTTGGAGGGTTGGGGATGGGTTGCTCTAGGGTTGGATGAGGGGATTTGGGGTTGTTAGAGGTAGATCCAAGTTGGTAGGCTAGAGTGAAAGCAAAATAAATGAAGAGGTGACTGTTTGGAGCTGGATTAGGGTGGGCAACTGCTTGTAAGAGGGGAGGCTGGTGGCGTGGGAGAGGGGAAGATGGACGGGAGTGGAAGCTAGAGAAAATAGTGGTTCGTTGGAGGAGAGGGAAGAGGAAGATGGGGGAGTCGACACTCCAGAGGTTGGAACCAGCGACATCTGCACCGCATAGGTTTTTTGGCATCGCACCAAGAGGAAGACAAGAACCCGAAAACTGAAAATTAGGGCAAATGAATTTGAAGGCTCAAGTCGTCTAATCAGATCATTTACCCTAACTTTCAAAATATAAGTCAGAAAAATAAAAAAAAAAAGGCATAAAGAGGATTAAAATCACGACGAATGCGATGGAAGCCTACGACCTGTCAATCTCATGATCCAAAAGTTATCAATCCTATAAACTGTGCACATGAGGCGTGATCGATATCCATCAATCTCTCCAGCTCAGAAGAATGAAAATTGTCATGCTCCTGGAGCATGACAGGCAAGAATGAAATTATGAAAATAATTGCATGAACACTGAAATCTCAACCTCGTAGCTCCTGGTAGGTGTAATATCCACAGAAGGTCGTCATCCACCAAAGTAGCAGAGAGTCTCATAGTTGAAGTATGCCACCGTATAAGTTAAGGGTAAGGCTGCAATGGAGGCTGGAGATACATGCAAGGCTTTGGTAAAGGTGGGAGCTGAAAACTGAAAGGAAATATTGAAGGACTCTAAACTAGGTGATGTAGGGTAGGATGTGTACCGTGCAATTTAGGCTAACTCGAGTGAGTGGACACGTGGGTGCTAGATGTAAATGCACAAAATCTGCTCGGCGATTATTTCAAATAAGATTCACAACCATGCATAAAATAATATAGGCAAGAACAATTTCTATTAGGGCGATCAAGCAAGGCTTTCCTCCAAATGGAGGGCCAAATTAAGCGCGTCACAAATGGCTCCTTCCTGCAATCAAAATTCGAGACGGGGCAAAATTCCACAAATAAATATTTAAGCAAGTATGAAGAATCCAAGCAACATCCAAGCGCTGAAAACTACAAGTCCATGCAACAAACAACTCACAAACAAAGGAATGTCCGAGGCGGGAAAGATCCGGCGGTTTTGAAGGTAGATCCGGGTGAGCGTGTCGGAACGGTGGATGTATGCGGTGGAGAAGGGTTGCGGTGGGTTGAAAGTGGATAGATCCGGTAATTTGATGACGGATCCGCACTACGGGGAGGAAATATGTAAGTGGGGGAGTAGATCGGAGGAGGGTAGCGCTAGATCAAAGTAGATCTAGGGTTTTCGGAGAGGGTAGGGGTGGATCCATGAAGAGGAAATGGAAGGAGGGGATGACTAGGGCAAGAGAAGCACTAGAGGGGTCGGTTTGGGGTAGGAAAGGGGGTGGTGGGGGGCTGGAGGTCCGGCGTCTGGAGCCAAATAAAAGGAAAAAGAACTGAAAATAACAATGTTATATATTAAAAAGATTCGCGGCGCGCATCCGGACGCATCCGCGGGATCGGATCGTCCCTCCTATCAAGTCTTTCGGCGAGAATAGACGAAAGTGGGCCCCGCCTTATCATGGGACACCGATGGTCCTCCATCAACTCCCCCCGACTGAAAAGAATTCATCTCCGATGAATGGAGATGATCATACTGTCGTTGACGCCCAGGGGCGAGTTGATCCAGCTCAGTAGGTAGAATCCACGTATCATCAGAGGCGGAGCGACCTCTCCAACAAACCAGGTAGCGGCATGAGAATCCAGTGGTGGTAGGGACGTACTCATGAGCGACGATATCTGTAATACTCTCAGTATACTGCTCTCGTAAGGTGGGTCCCGGAGCGATCAGGGGTGCAGGCGGTGTCACCATAGATGAAGGACTCCCAGGGGTGTGTACAGCAGGGGACAAGACAAGTGGCAGAGGTGGGCGGGAGGAAGCTGTGGCTGGTGAGGAGGTGGAGTGGTGGTGATCATCCCGACTCGGGTCCAAATATTCGTGAGGTTCGTAATACGGAGTCAAGTCCTCAACGTTGAACACTGGATGGATGCCCATATTCGCGGGAATATTCAGCTCGTAGGCATTTGTCCCGATCCGCTTAACGATCGAGTAGGGACCCATTAGTTTACCGCTTAATTTCTTGGCAGGCCCCGGTGGGAGCCTCTCCGCACGGATTCGGACCATTACCTGCTCGTCTTCGTTGAAAATCTGTTCTCGCCTGTTTAAATCTGCACGGGTCTTATAGTTTTCATTACTTGAAATAATTTGCCGACGGACTGACTCATGTAAATCATGCAAATGACGTGCAAATGACTCGGCGGACTCACTTGGACGGGACTCTAATGGACAAGGAATGAGGTAGATGGGCTTCTTGGGTTCATACCCTAATACTATATGAAATGGGCTCAACCCGATGGACCTATTGACAGAACTATTGTAGGCAAATTCCACGATGGGAAGGACGGAGTCCCAACTCGCCACATGCTCGCCAACAAGACATCTAAGCAAATTCCCTAGACTGCGGTTCATAACCTCAGTCTGCCCGTCTGTCTGAGGGTGATATGCAGATGAAAACTTCAGGGTAGTGCCCATTTTGTACCATAGGGTCTTCCAAAAGTAACTCACGAACCTAACATCCCTGTCGGAGACTATGGACTTCGGTAGGCCATGTAACCTAAAGACGTCCCGAATGAAAATGGATGCAACGCGTGATGCGTCAGCAGTCCTAGAGCAGGTTATGAAGTGTGTCATCTTGGAAAAACGATCGACGAAGACAAAGATGGAGTCGTGTTTATGAACCGTGCGCGGCAGTCCAAGTACAAAATCCATACTAATATCCTCCCAGAGCCTAAGTGGGACTGGTAAGGGTGTATATAATCCGGTGTTTTGTTTAGCTCTCTTCGCAGTCTGACACATACGACAATGCCGGACAACTTTGGCGACGTCCCTCTTCAGGCCCGGCCAATAAAATCTATCCTCGACGATAGCTATGGACTTATCTCTGCCAAAATGCCCGGAGGCTCCGCCCGCATGAAGCTCCCAAATGAGATAGTCGCGGTATGATGTGTTGGGGATGCACATGTAGGAGCTCCGATAAAGGTAACCTTCCCAAATCTGGAAGTCGTCGACAGGCACAGGTGGGTCTCGGGATAAAGCTGTGTATATCTCGCCGAAGTCCGGACAACCTGAGTAATCAGCACTAATCTGCTCAAGTCCGTCCACGTGGGCTCTCAGGGTCTGCAGAAGGGTGACCCGCCGACTCAACGCATCAGCGGGTTTGTTCTCAGCACCGGCGCGATGTTTGAGAACATAGTGGAAATCCTGAAGGTACTCAACCCACTTCGTATGTCTATGCCCCAACTTCTTCTGGGAATCTAAGTACCTAAGTGTTTGGTAGTCCAAATAGAGAACAAACTCTCGGGGAAGGAGGTAGTGTCTCCAGTATCGTAATGACTGAACGATCGCATAAAACTCCCTATCATAATTGGAGTATTTTTGCTTGGCTTCATTTAACTTCTCGCTGAAATAGGAGACCGGGTGTCCCTCCTGGCTCAGCACACCACTGATCCCTACTCCTGAGGCATCACACGCAACTTCAAAAGCCCTGCCAAAATCAGGGAGTCGTAAGACTGGTGTCGTGGTCAACTTCTCCTTAATCTCCTCAAACGCTCGAGTGGTCGCGGGGGTCCATTGAAACTCGCCCTTCTTCAAACAGCTAGTGAACGGGGCCATAATCGAGCTAAATCCTCGAACGAACCGTCTATAGAAAGTAGCTAGACCATGGAAGCTGCGGGCCTCGTGAATGGTCGTAGGCAAGGGCCACTCGCGGATGGACTTAACCTTCTCAGTGTCGACTGACACTCCTGTGGATGAAACGATAAATCCCAAGAACTGAACCGACTCGGCGTAGAACGAACACTTTTTTAGATTCACGAATAGCTTCTCACTACGAAGGGTCTCGAAAAGAAGTCTCAAGTGCGCTAGGTGGTAGTCATGGGTCTGACTGTAAATCAGAATATCATCAAAATACACAACGAGGAACTTGCCCATGTAGGGTCGTAATATCTGTGTCATGATTCTCATGAACGTGCTCGGGGCGTTGACAGCCCAAACGGCATGACCAGCCACTCATACAGGTCATCCTTAGTTTTAAAGGCCGTTTTCCATTCATCACTCTCTCGTACCTGAATCTGGTGGTACCCACTACGTAAATCGATCTTGGAAAAGAGTTGGGCCCCTGACATGGTATCTAATAAATCGTCAAGGCAAGGAATGCGGAACCTGTACTTCACCGTAATCTTATTGATGACACGACTATTGATGCACATGCGCCAGCTACCATCCTTCTTAGGGGTAAGAAGGGCGGGAACGGCACAGGGACTCAGGCTTTCCCGAATGAATTGCTTCCGGAGAAGCTTGTCAACCTGCCGCTTGAGCTCGGCGTGCTCATCTAGATTCATACGATAGTGTGGTAGGTTTGGGAGAGAAGCTCCTGGGACTAGGTCAATAGCGTGTTGGATATCTCGCAACGGCGGGATCTCATCAGGTAACTCCTCCGGCATGATGTCAACAAACTCCTCAAGTAGGGTCTGAATCTTCGGGGGGAGATCCGAGGTCACCGTCAGGCTCTCAGAAGCCATAGTGGCGGCAACGATGTAAAATACGTCGGCGTCCCTGCTCTCCCGCAAGAACTCACTACACCGCAGGAGATGTAACAGTCGCGACGATATGGTGCTCGTGGAGGGCTCAATCAGACCCTTGGATTTCTCCTTGGGCTGGGTGGGTGACAACGTGATCTTCTTACCTTTATCATAAAACGTGTATGTGTTCGACTGGCCGTAGCATGTGGCATCGCGGTCGTACAGCCAAGGTCGACCCAATAACATGTGGGCCACATCCATAGGAATTACGTCACACCACACATGATCCTTGAATGTAGCAAATCGAAAGGGAACGAGGCACCGTTGTGTCACCTGGATGGCGGTCTTGTCTACCCAAATGACCCGATAAGAGTGGGGGTGGGGCTCCGCCTTCACTTGCATACGCTCTAAACCTCTCTGGCCACGATATTGACACAACTCTCACTATCAATGGCTAGCTTGCAGGGCCCGCCTGCGCTAGGAAAATACGTGTAGAAGATAGTGGTGCGGCGCCAATCCTCGTCCGCACGGGGGGTATATAGGAGACGTCGCACAACTCCCATCTCTAGGGATCTCTCAGCCTCGCTCTCCCATCCCTCCTCGATCGTAGCCTCGACCTCCTCGGTAACATCCTCGGCTCCCTCTATGTCAGGCTCTTCCTCTCCCTCAACTAGCAGGCTTCGTGTGGGGCAATGTGCCGCCACATATCCTCTGCCAGAGCATCTAAAACACTGGATACCCCCAGGTCTCTAACCCTCGGTGGCGATGGCCTTACCCTTCATGTCAGTGGTGACCTGTGGGGACGGGGTAGCCGTGGTAGTCTGGAAAGGGGTGGGCTTCTTGAATGTCGAAGAATCAGTGCGCGAGGGGAACTGCTTCGCACCCGAAGTACGGAGATACTGCTCGTACTCTAAGGCGAGCTGGAATATCTGGTAAACCGTCTCGAGGCGATGGGGAATCAACTCTCTCCGGAGCTCCGAACAAAGGCCAGCCTTAAATCGAGACGCGGTGGCAATGGGCTCCTCCGAAATATCGCTCCTAACGACCAACTCATCGAATCGAGCCATGTACTCGGCTACTGAGAGCGTCCCCTGACGTAGGCTCTGTAGCTGATCAAGCAACTGATCACGATAAGAGGCGGGGAGATATTTATCTTTCAGTCTCTCCTTCATCTCATCCCAACGAGTGATGGGATAATAGCCTTCTCTCTCGACAGCTCTCTCTCCATGCTAATCCAAAATATTTTGGCTTGTCCAGTCAACTTCATTTTCGTGAAACGTACACAACGCTCGTCTCTCATATCGTACCAGTCAAAATAGTGATCCATGTCTAGGATTCAATCACTAAAGGCCTTCGGATCCAAGCGGTCGTCGAACGATGGGGCGTCGAGGCGAATCCGACGTGTGATGTCGAAGGCATGGCCACCTCTCCGCGGGTCGGGGTAGTCCCCTGGATAGTCATCGTAGTCGTAGTCAAATCTTCGTCGATCTGGCAGGTAATACTCATCCCGGTGCTGGTCGCGGGGACCAGGTGGAGGCACCCGGTCCCTAAGGTCAGACTGCGGCTGACGGGGAATACGATAATCCTCACGCGGGGGTGGGTGTCTATCACGTGCTGGCTCAGGGTCTCGCCTCGCCGGCGGGGCTGGGGCCCGGTAGGGAATGTCACGGCGATGGCGTTCCACTAGTGGTTGGCCCATTCTCGGGCGCCGGTCGGGACGTGGAGAAACATCAAGGTCATCCTCCAAAGGATCGTCGCGATGTGTAGGCGTGTCCCTAACATTCTCTAGGTGGTCCAATCGTAGGTTCACCTTAGCAAGGTCTTATCGTACGTCATTAAACCGGGCGCCTAGGGTGTAAAAACGGTCTAGGATGAGGCGCTGGAACTCAGCAAACGCGGTGCCCGAATTCGAGCTTCCCGCTCGGTCGTCTGTTACTTGTGGTTCTGTCATGCTAGTCCTAAATGTCCTACCACTACGGAGCATGCAAATGGCCTAACCTAACCTCTGATACCAATTTGATGTAGGGTAGGATGTGTACCGTGCAATTTAGGCTAACTCGAGTGAGTGGACACGTGGGTGCTAGATGTAAATGCACAAAATCCGCTCGGCGATTATTTCAAATAAGATTCACAACCATGCATAAAATAATGTATGCAAGAACAATTTCTATTAGGGCGATCAAGCAAGGCTTTCCTCCAAACGGATGGTCAAATTAAGCGCGTCACAAATGACTCCTTCCTGCAATCAAAATTCGAGATGGGGCAAAATTCCACAAATAAATATTTAAGCAAGTATGAAGAATCCAAGCAACATCCAAGCGCTGAAAACTACAAGTCCATACAACAAACAACTCACAAACAAAGGAATGTCCGAGACGGGAAAGATCCGGCGGTTTTGAAGGTAGATCCGGGTGAGCGTGTCGGAACGGTGGATGTCCGCGGTGGAGAAGGGTTGCGGTGGGTTGAAAGTGGATAGATCTGGTAATTTGATGACGGATCCGGGCTACAGGGAGGAAATATGTAAGTGGGGGAGTAGATCAGAGGAGGGTAGCGCTAGATCAAAGTACATCTAGGGTTTTCGGAGCGGGTAGGGGTGGATCCACGAAGGGGAAATGGAAGGAGGGGATGACTAGGGCAATAGAAGCCCTAGAGGGGTCGGTTTGGGGTAGGAAAGGGGGTGGTGGAGGGGCTGGAGGTTCGGCGGCTGGAGCCCGGTGCGGAAAAGGAGCGGCGGCCTGTAGCGGGCTGGGGAAAGGGGGCTGGGCAGCGGGTTTGCAAGGGAGGGGGCCGGCTGTTTGGAAGCAGCAGGCCGGTGGTTTGGGGGTTGGATGGGGGGCGTTCGGCTGTAGGAAGGGGGAGATAGTGAGGGAATATGATGGAGGGGGGTAGGGTTTACCTTGGGGGCAAAGTTCCACCGCTAGGAGTCGACACCTAGGGCTCCACGGCGTCGGCACCGTGGCTTGATCGCGGAGTTCCGGGAATAACTTTCTCCAAAACCAGCAATGTCTCTCCAAGCCTCTAACACTCATATTTATAATATTCTAAACATTAGGGTAACCCGGGATCGACGGCTATGATTGGTCGAAGCGTCCACGTGCCAAATAAAAGGAAAAAGAACTGAAAATAACAAAGTTATATATTAAAAAGATTCGCGGAGCGCATCCGGACTCATCCGCGGGATCGGATCGTCCCTCCGATCAAGTATTCCGGTGAGAATAGACGAAAGTGGGTCACGCCTTGTCATTGGCCACCGATGCTCCTCCATCACTAGGTGGCCTCACATCTAGAATCAAATCCACAACATCAAATACGGGATGATTGCTCGTATTCATAAGAATATCAAGCTCAAACAAAATTGACTCTGACTCTCTTAAGAAAGTGTATGGACCTATTGTCATAGCACTCAAATTCATGGTTGTCCCCAATTAGAACCTCCCAAATCATGTGTTAATCATCACTCAATCACCATCTGTGAACATTACTCTCACATGTGATTACCGACACTAGTTTTAAATTTTTCATTATTTAGTAATTAGTATAGGTTTAGGTCAGAGAATGGCTAAGCGCAGACTTAACATAGCAATGTAAGTCCCTAAAGATGGGTGACTTATCCACTGATTTTCTTGGAGGGGTTTAGAAATAGTCATCAAGTGTGTGATGAATACTTCAATGACTGTGAGAGATAACGACATTGATACGAGCTCATAACGTGTCAAATGTCTGTCAAGGGATGTGACTCATCAGGAGGCCCGCCTTATAAATGAACATGTTGTGAACGCAACAATCATCAAAAGGAATGTATGAGACGTTGACACAAAGGTGCAACTCTGGGGCATGTCGACCATCTCCAAAAGGGAAAAACTCGTCAGGTGGATCTCCATGAGGTATATAAGAAAATTAGTCGTGAAAGTGAAGATCACTCAAACGAACATCCAAGATATCCGCACAGGGAAAATATTTCCTAAAGAGAAAGAACCATCGAATAGCTCACCAGAGGGCTCATCAAGGAATTCATCCATACCAGGATGATCATACTATGAGTATCATCAATGATAGTAGTGTCCTCGAGAGTAGGAGAACCATTACAAAGTCAATATTATGTTCTTGACTCTCACTCGAGACATTACTCACCAATACAATATGGAGGAACTCAGATGAGTATGCACACAAAGGCAAGTCTATAATCTGAGTAGTAACTGAGTCAATGAAAGGGGTGGGGGTGGACACATCAGTACATCACTATAAGATCATTGGGTCGCACGTATTGGCTCTCTTTTGAGGTCATAAGGTATGTGAGACTCAATCTTGTCATCAAAAGATCACTCATCGGACAATGAACCTCACTTGAGTGGGATAACTCTATATTTGCAGTCCTGTCTAGGAGGCACAAGTAATCATGATTGTGGACTCAAGCTGGGGAGGACTCATGGCGGGATGGTCAAGATGTGAGTCTACTTGACTAGATTTAGCATATCCCAAGGACTTCTTGTAAAGAATGACGAGCTGAAACATCTAGTCGACCAAATTTAAGTGATGACCACTCAATGTTGCGTACATAAAAGATTGAAAGCCAGTGCGAAATCTAGAAGCGGCTGCGGCGGATTCCTATTGAATGTCACCCTCAACATTAACTCATCAAAACACTCCTTATACTCAACAACCAACATGGATCCCTACTGAAGGGTAAATATTTGCTCGATGAGGCAACGCTTATATGACGTCATCATATACATGTGACACAATCTCTATTTCATCTCCCCATTCAATCGATGATGGGGCGAAGACAATCTCACACAAGGTCTTCTCAATGCTACCTATCTCAATACCCGCTCGTACAATTTGTACGAGCCTTTGCCAACAGAGGATAGATAATTTAGACCAATTGATTTTAATGTCCCATACTGTTCGCAACCACTATGGATGGCGTCGATCTCCCCTAAGACCAAAAATGTAAAAGTTTGTGCATATGGATCAAGGTATCAATGTGATAGTAATGTTGGAGCATTTTCACATGCAAGTGTGAGCGGCGTATGTAGTTGAGGCATACATGGAACCTAAGAGCAGGTTCACCCTTAAAGTTTAAAATGGTTACCTGCTTGTGAATGGAAAATTATGGTTTACGTTGTTATTAATCACAATAATGTCCACCGGCTTGTGATCAGAAAATTATGTCTTACGTTATTATTAATCACAATAATGGCCACAGAGTGTCATGGAGCACGCAATGAAGTTCCATGCCACGCGATATGACATTATACAAACAGAGAATAGGGACAAGTCGGGGAGGTTGAGGAGAGTTGGAATATCCATAAGAGAATTAAAGTTATCAATTTTCAGGGCCTCGAAAGCGGCAATAGTGATGTGATTTCCGTCGTCAACAACAATAGATCAAAGTTCCTTGAGAGAACAATCATGTAAAGGAGAGTAAGGTTGCTTCCATGGGAAGCATAATCCCATATTATGAAGGTCCATGTACTCTCAGCTAGATGGTCGGTGATTTGATAGTGCTTTTGGGTGGGGATATAATTACAGAGGTTGGACCGCGGATCAGGAGTGGCGTCGGAGGAATGAGTCTAACTTATTTTGGTATTGGAATGGATCGAGTAGGAGACTTGTTTGATTTAATGATCATGGGAAGATGAAGGTTAAAGTTGATGAAGTAGTGTATCAGGGTATTGCTTTGGTGGATGTGATGGTGAGTTTGGGCTACACGAGGCAAGTTGGTGATGTGGGAACGGTGTGGCTAGCGAATTGTGGTGGATCAGGTAGAAAGAATTAACTAGGTGGCAGTTGGCTTTAATGGTTGAGAGAAGGTGGAAGATGGGGTTGATGAGGTATAGTAGCAAGGTGTTGTTCCAATGCAGATGATGGTTTCCACGAGGTGAGTTTTGTCCATCACATGTGTTAGGAAGGAGAGGTTAGTGACAAGTTCAATGAAATTCGTCCACATAACCACCCACTGAGTACGTTTGACTAAATACAAAGATGCTCATGCAAATTCCAACACTCTCGACTATCAGTGACTTATATGAGCTAGAGCGAGTGTCTCTCAAGGAACTGAGGGTTGTTTGATGTAACCAACATACCCCAACGAAGTGTGAAATCTTTCCTTCAAATCATTGCCAATAGAATTTTTAGGGTTCAATTGTGCAAATCAAAGAATTGCTCAAGCTCTTATCCATCTGATAAGATTGGTCCCTCGAACATCAAAATCTCTAGAAGACAAAGAGAGGAATTGGTTTCTACTGATGGGTGTGAGTGTTCAATACACTATAAAGGCGCTCTAATGATAGCCAATGGGTTGATCAGCATGGAAACGACTAGGGATGAGGAAGGTAATGTCATTTTGCTAGTAGTGTACGCGTGAATTTTGAGGAGTGTGCAACCTCGTCCAAGGAGTGCTAATAGCGCCTCATGCAAGAGGAAAGTGTTTCTCTAAGTCACAAAATATGTGAGGATGACGGTGTACAAGGTTTGAGTAACAAGTTGGATCAAAATGTTATAGCTAAGGCAGTGGAAAGCGAGCAGAAATAAAAGAGAACAAGAGATGCTCTCTCTTGTATAGTCTTAGCTAAAATTAAGTAGTCAAAAATAAGGGTGTGAAAAAAGAACTGGAGAACCGAATCAATCATTTTGTGTTGATTTTGGCAGTTCTCAGTTTGGGTGTTCCAAAGAATTGACCCAAGAACTAAATGCCCAATACTAATCATGTACATATTAAGTAAAAAAATGATAACTACACCCCTGCATGCAGAACCTCATACTTAATAACCATATCAATGGGCAATTGATCCATGTTCTGAGCAAATTGGAGGAAGTGAACCAACAAAGTAAAGAATGGTGAGAGCAAGCCAATGTAACTTTGGTTCCTAGTGTCTGCAAATCCTTATTATATAAGTAGTTTTCTTTTCGTAGACTAATTTACGAGTACTCTCTTTTGCAGATGTTGGTGATAAAAAAGACTCTTTTACCAAAGATTCTTTTGTTGTTGATAACCCAAAGTATATAGATGAAATGACGAGGGTTTCACGTCTGGTAAGGGAAGAGGCCATTGTCGTGCAAAAAAACCTTGGGATGCTGAAGACAGAGTTCGTGGACATTAATTATGGTTCGTTGTTTCCAGATTTTGTGCCTCTTGGTGTTAAGTCATCTTTGAGTGCTCAGGTATCAAGATGTAAGGAGTTAGATGCTTCTGGCTCAACCTCAGGGTCAGCTTCAGCGAGTTTTAGAGGAAACTCAGAGCGATTTTTCCTTTTTTTCCTTTTTGAAGGTCTCACAAATGATACTTTGTAATCACGAGTATCTGTTACACATGTAAATTCCATAGATATCAATGAAAAAAATTCCTCAAACTTTTGCATGTTGTTTCTAGGTTGTGCATGCTCTGAATTGCTTGGATATATGTTGTGATTTTCCTTATATAGGATATGCGAGTTTTACTAGATATGTGCCACAGAATCAATAATATTATGTCCTAGTGCCGGTGAATTAATGGAGACAAAGGATCCATATAGTCAGCCCCACTAGTGGGATACAGACTTGAGTGTTGTTACACATGTAAATTTCATAGAATGAAAAAAAATTTCTCAAACATGTGCATGTTGTTTCTAGGTTGTGCATGTTGTTTCTAGGTTGTGCATGCTCTGAATTGCATTGGATGTGTTGTGATATTCCTTATATATGATATACGAGTTTTACTAGAGATGTGCCACAGAATCAATAATATTTTGTCCTAGTGCCAATGAATTAAAGGCGACAAAGGATCCATATAGCCGACCCCGCTATAGTGGGATACAGGCTTGAGTGTTGTTGTAGTGTCGGTGAATTTTAATACAAATAACAGTGCATTCCTGATAACCTGTTTTATCAGGGGTAGCATGCACAATGTAATATTATCAGCGAAAACTTATCATAATGTTGATGACCAGGTAACTTGTAGAATGTAATACTACAACCCTTTCATAACCAATTGAGTTTAATGTTCCCTATGGTTCGCAAGTACTGAGAATGGCGTTGATCCCCACTAAGACAAAAAACGTAAAAGTTTGTGCATGTGGAGCAAGGTCTCAATGTGATAGTAATGTTGGAACATTTTCGCACTCACGTGTAAGCGGCGTATGTATTCAAGGCATATATGAAACCTAGGTGCAGGTTCGCCCAAGAAGTTTAAATTGGTTGTCAGATGGTGAGAAGAAATTTAAGACTTGCGGCATTATTAATCATAATGGACATGTGGTATTATGGAGCACTCAATGAAGTTACACACCACGGGATCCAATATTCAGAAAACAGAGAATATGGACAAACCGAAGAGGTTGAGGAGAGTTGGAATATCCATATGAGAATAAGTTATCGATTTCCAAGACCTAGAAATCGGTAATATTGATGTCCTTTCCCTCACCACCAATATTAGATCGAAGTTCCTTTAGGGGACAATAATGTAAAGGAGAGTATGGTTGCTTCCATAGGACGCATAACCTTATTATGAAGTTCCATGTACTCTTAGCTAGAAAATAGATGATTTGATAGTCCTTTGGGTTGGGAAATGGGTACAGAGGTTGGGGCATGGGGCAGGAGTGGTGTCAGAAGAGTGAGTCTAGCCAGTTTTAGTGGATTTGTTTGAAAGTATCAAGTAGGAGACTTGTTGGATTTAATGGTCGTGCGAAGGTGAAGGTAAAAGTTGATGAAGTAGTGTATCACAGGGTGTTGTTTTGGTGGAGGTGATGGAAAATTTGGCCTCCACGAGGCGAGCTGGTGATGTCGGAATGGTGTGGCTAGCTAATTGTGGGGAATCAGGTGGAAAGGATTGACTAGATGACAGGTTGTCCATAATGGTTGCAGGAAGGTGGAAGATGGGGTTGATGAGGTATGGTAGCATGGTGTTGTTTTGGTGGAGGTGATGGTTAGTTTGGCTTCCATGAGGAGATTTTGGCCTCCACAAGGTGATTTTTGTCCATCACATGTGTTAGGAAAGAGAGGTTAGTCACTTGTCCCATGAAATTTGTCAACATAACCATCCACTGAGTACGATTGGACTAAACACAGATTTAGATGAGCTAGAGTGAGTGTCACTTAAGGGGGTGTTGGGTTGTTTGATGTGACTACCGTACCCAATGAAGTGTGAAGTCTTCCTGATGCGGAGCAGAGATGAGCACGAGCTTTAGGCCCATTCGGGACTGATTTGGCTACTTAACATATATGACGTGCCCGGATCGACGATCCGACTTTGTGGATGCGTCCGGATTGGCGTTACGAATCAATTTCATATATAGCATTGTATTTTTCGGGTTTTATTTCATGTAGTTTTGGCCCCGAGACCAACGGCCAATCATAGTCGTTGATTTTGGGTGCCCTAATTTCAGATTCTTATAAATAGGATATTTAGGGTTGCAGTTTTCTCATTGTTGTATGTTTGGAGAAGATTCTTCCTTCATTCCGGTGATCCCCTCCGCATAGCCGACTCTGTGGAGCCCCCTTGGTGACGATTCATTGGGTAAGTGTATCTTGTGTTGATTTTCCAACCTCCTCCTCCCCATGCTGCCATCTAGCCCCTTCAACAGTCGGCCACCCCCCACAAGATCCAGCCACAATTGGTTGTTCAGATTTCCCTTTTCCTATTCTTGTTTACTGTAGATTAATGAAATTCCTTGTGCTAATCCTATAGTTTATTCCTCCCTAGTTCACCGCCGACCATCAGCAGTTCCACCGCTCCCAAGGCCCTATACCACTGTCGGCCTTCAATTCCCCCCTCCAGCAATCTCACCGCCGGCCCTCCCTCCCTTCTAGTAGTCCACCACCGGCCCCTAATCCCCTTCCAGCAAACCTCCACACCCCTCAGCCACCTTCCCCGTGTCCATCCATCACCCCCCCACACACACACCACCACCAATAGGTTCCCTCTCAGGCCCCTGTCCAGCAGCTGCCACCTCTCCTAAAGACTCCAGCCGCCTCCCTAGGAAAATCCAGCTCAGATCCCCACCAGCCCGGCCTTCCCCTGCTTGTCCGTACCCTTCCAAACACGTGGATACACCTCAAAACAGCCACCCAACACCAAATCTGTCCAGATCTGGATATTTTAGCCTGGGTTCAGCCACCCCCATCCCGATCCAGCCCTCCTAAACCCCGACCAGCCTTCCCCTCGCCCAATCATGTCCACCAACCACCGGAACACCTCTTTGAGCCCTCCAACGTTCAGGTCTATCTCATGGCAGCAGCCCTAATATTTTTGTGGTGTTTTGTATTGATATTGGGTTGTAAGACATTGTTATGGTTAGCTTATTACATGTTAATTTGGTTGTTCATCTTATTATAGTTATTTGTGTCTGGATTAATCTCTAACTGCAGGAAAGGTTTAAGGCTTATTTGTCGCGTGCTCTTGCTTTGGCGCTCCACGCGGAGGAAAGCCTAAGCATGCTTTGCTTAATTAAATTATTTTACCTTGTCTTGAATTATTTGCGTGAGATGTCAAAGTTTATTATTCAATTGTGATCTAACCGTCAGACTTTGCATAGCATGTAGGGTTAGGTCATTGTTTTCCCGCCACCTATACAATCGTCCTGCGTTACTTCCATTCAAATCATTGTCAATTGAACTTTTAAGGTTCAGTTGTACAAATCAAGGAAGCGTTCAGCTCTTATCCATCTAATAGGGTCGATCCCTCGAACATCAAAAACTCTAGAAGACAGGGAGGGATTGGTTTCCATTGATGTGCCAGAGTACTGGATACGTCAAATAGGTGTGCTGATGATAACTAATGGGTTGGTCAGCACAAAGACTACTAGGGACGAGAAAGGTAATGTTGGTTTGCTTGTAGCGTACATGTGAATTTTGAGGAGTGTGTGACCACGTCCAGAGTCATTGTAGCGCTTCATGCAGGAGGAAAATGTAGCATATCTTATCTGAGTAAAAAAAATGACCATGACATTGTATGCAGAAATAATTGGAGTTAAGATGATGGGAGGCGAGCAGAAATAAAAGAAAACAAGAAATACCCTCTCTCATATAGTCTTAGCCAAAATTTAGTTGCCAAAACTAGGGGTGTGCAAAAAGAACTAGAGAACCAAGAACTAACCCAAAACCAAACCGAATCGATCATTTCAGGTCAGTTGTTATGATTCTTGGTTTAGGAGTGGCTTCACAAAAATCAAGAACCAAACTTTTGGGTCGGTACTTGGTTCTAAAGGTCGGTACCAAAAAAATCAACTTGAGAACTAAATGTTTAACACTTATTGAGTAAATATTAAGTAAAAAATTGACAACTAATTCGAGTATAAGGAGCATATATGAAAATAAGATCTGCGTAAAGAATCATGTAGGAAAATAAGATTTCTGATAAGTTTTGTAAGCATTTTTAGCCAAAATTATACATCGGGTAGAACCAAATAATGGTTTTAGTATGGTTAAATTGTCTGAAACGTCCTGACCAAACATATAGAGATGAGTTCTTAGTTTTTTGTGGAACCAACTCGCGTTGCATTCCTAGTCAAAAAAATGCATACTAAGTAATTCTTCCCATCCCAAGATTCACCAAATGGTGTATTTTCTTTCATTCCTCCTATGATTGCTTCTTTCCTAAAAAAGACTCCACACGATATTCCATAATTTATACACTGCATTTAATGCCCCTTGATTGATTTACCCCGAATTCAGCTGGTACCTACATACGGAAAACCGGACAGGATGGTCGGGATTTCCGCTAGTCGCGGCCTACGCATCGCCTATATAAAGCTCTGCCTACATATCAGTTCTTAAGCAACTTTCTTATCAGACAACTAAAATTTTCGGAACATGAAAAGATATATTGAATGTCTCAGCTGCCTGCATTGATGGAAATAAATGAAGCAAACTTGATATGTTCAAATCACATGAACAAATAAAAGACGCCATATAAGAATTTCAGAAAGGACTTGACCAAATACCCACTTTCACAAACCTATGCTCCAATATGATCATAAAATTATTAATGCCTAGTTATTGGGTTAGGAAATTGCATGGATGTACAAAAGGATTGAAGAGGTAATATTCTTGAGAAAAAAACATCGTCAATAAATTATCATACCTGAGAAGTCATCACCTTTCTCTTGTTTGCGCTCCACCAAAAAAGTAGCATCTAAACCATTTATTGCAACTGACTTCTCTTGTTTGCCCTCCCCCAGAGAAGAACTACCATCTAGAAGTCCGCTAACAGCAACTGACCTGTCTGGTTTGCTCTCCCCTGGAGAAGAACTAGCATCTAGAAGTCTATTCACAGCAACAGAATTATCTAGATTACTCTCCTCCGGAGATGAACTAGTACTACAAAATCTATTAACAGCAATAGACGTCTCCTGTTTTCTCTCCACCGGAGATGAACCGGCATCGAGAAATCTATTAGTGGCAACAGACCTCTCTTGTTTCCTCTCCCCCGGGGATGAACTGGCATCGAGAAATCTATTAACAGGAACAGACTTCTCCTGTTTCCTCCCCACTGGAGATAAACTGGCGTCTATAATTCTATTAATGGCAGCAGACTTCTCCTGTTTCCTCTCCTCCGGAGATGAACTGGTATCTCGAATTTTATTAATGGCGGCAGAGCTCTCATGTTTGCTCTCCACCAAAGAACTAGTATCCAGAATTCGATTTACAGCCACAGACTTCACTTTCTTTATTGTCCCTGCAGAACTAGAATCTAGAAGTTTATTAACGACAAACTTCTCTTTTTTGCAACCCCGGTGAGAAGAACTAGCATCTAGAAGTCCATTAACAGCAGCAGACTTCTCATTATCATTCACTGTGCTCAGTCTAGTACAGGTATCACTAGTAGAGGCAACAGTGGCACCAGAGTATATATCAGATAAAAGAGGCTCCACCGCAGCTTTTTGTGGGGTCTTTGGTGTGCACCGAGTAAGTAGTGTCTTCTTCTCCATCGAATTTAGCGTGGCTTTATCTTCAGTCAGCTGATCAGTTTCAGTTATCATGTTATCTCTGACGCTCTGAAACTTTTTTCTTGCTAGATCTTGTATAACGCAAGCCTTTGTACAACATAATGAAAGAAAGAGGAAATATCAAGTTGGTAAGCTTGAATTGCACAGAAACAGGTAAACTTCTAAAGGACATTATCATACTTGTCTGAAGTAAACAGTGTCTGGGGCATTATATTGCATTGCATTGCTGCAAATTAGCAAGACATCATCCTGCAAACAAAATAATGGAATTTAGAAACAACTTCAAAGGAAACAAATTAATAGAGATTTATTTATTTAACTTCAAGGATAAACCATAAGTTAAAACATTTTAGATTGGATATTAAGATAAGATGACTTTACATAGAGTAAAAACTGCAATATTTATATGTTGTGTCCACTAGAATGTTAGTTCAACAAAAGCAATTTGCCTTTCAGCCATTCCAAGTTTCTTCTCCTAATATCTCGGTCTTAATCATCCAACACCACTAACTCTGATCAAAATGTAAGATCCAGAGAGTGGGACAACCCAAACTGTCTCTATGATAATTCATGGAAATACAACTATTCATTCAGTAGACTTCTAGGATCGAAACGAACTCAGGGTACTAGTCGAGCCTGGTTCTGATCAAGGTTGATCAGTTTGACTGGAACGACATCGGTTTGAACTATTGAATTAAAGGAGAGTTATTTCATTTATTGAATTGCACGAGATGGTAATAAATGATCCATGGGATCATGCAATGTCTATAAATAGCCATACCACCCATGATGAACCCATTTTGAGCCATTGGCTGACCCTCTTCATTATCTCTTTCCATCATTCTCTCCATTTAAGAAGTCACGCCAAGATCTGCTGAAGATCATCTCCTCTGCCACCAAGGTGAAGCGAAAAGTGTCCATTGGGAGCTCAGCCGGCGGCAAGAGGTGTTGCAGATGCAAAGTCTTATTGGTACACGCTATCCTTTTGCAGACTCAACTTGGCATTTATAGTTGGGGGTGCATGGGTAAATCTTTTCATGCCCCTAGGTGTGTGATAGAATTCCTGGAGGGGAGTGACGTGGACTTGAGATGAATTTGGTAACAAGAAATTCCTTGTTTTGTCTCTACCAAACAATACGCTCGGTGGGGGATGGGAGTTAAATATCATATTTATGAGGTAAAGTGTTGTAAAACTCTTGACATGCATACCATTCTATTTTAGAAAGAAGAGCTCAAATTAGTATGTGTATACAACAAAATCTCAAGCCTTTATCCCACCATAGTGAGGTCGGCTATATGGATCATTTGTCGTCATTGCGCCCTATCTTTAGTCATAATCTCACTGATGCCTAAATACATCATGTCTTTCCTTATAGTTTCATTCCAAATCTTTTTTTGTCTACCCCTCCCCCATTTAACATGACTAGTGGTTAAACTCTCATAATGCCTAACAGATGCCGCTAATGATCTCCTTTGTACGTGTCTGAACCATCTTAATCGAGTTTCTCGCATCTTCTCTACAACTGATGTCACCCTTTTCTTATCTCTGATACATTCATTCCTAATTTTATCCAGTCTTGTGTGTCCACGCATCCACCAAAGCATTCTCATCACCGCAACTCCCATTTTTTGCTCATGTACACAATCCGCTGCCCAACACTCGGAACCGTTGAGCATCGTTGGTCTAATTGCACTATGATAAAACATGCCTTTAAGTTTTAATGGTACTTTACGAGCACATAAGATCTCAGACAGCGCCTCTCCACTTCAACCAACCTACTTGGATTTTTATGTATCGCATCTTTATCTACACATGGTGCAAGGACAATGCTTTGGATGTTGAATGAAGGAAGCATGGTTATGTGCACATAAATCACAATGGATTCTTGGGTCTGCCCTCTCTGATGTCTTTGGCTTTCATTTTAGGTCATGATTCCGCAGCAAACGTGATGGTATAGGGGGCCACTATTTCAGTGGTATCTGTGAGCAGACACTTTGTGCATTTATTGTCAAAGGTTAGGTTTTTTTCCTCTGAGAAGCCACTTTGTGCATAGTGCCAAAGGTTAGGTCTGTTTCCAATCTTCTCGCGCCCATACCCCCAATGATTGGGAACTATATGGGTGTTGGTGTTGTTGTTGTTGCATCTTTATCTACACATCCATATTTTAAACTATCGATCACATATATTTAAAGCACTCATTGTGGGAAATATCACGGCAACTCAATTTAATGACGGAATCATCTTTACACTCTGTTTTTGTCATGCTCAATCTAAGGCCTTCATTTCTAAAGTCTATCGCCAGGATTCAAGTTTTGTATTTATGCCCACATGCGTCTCATCGACCAAAATAATATCATCTCCAGACAATAAACACAAAGGTATTGCTTGTTGGATATGTTTGGTGAGCTCATCTAAGACAAGGGTAAAGAGATAAGGGCTTAAAGCTGAATCTTGATATAAGCCAACAATGATAGAAAATTCGTGTTTTAATCCTCCAGATGCCACTGAAT
Source organism: Platanthera guangdongensis (assembly GCA_039583875.1). Classification (NCBI taxonomy): domain Eukaryota; kingdom Viridiplantae; phylum Streptophyta; class Magnoliopsida; order Asparagales; family Orchidaceae; genus Platanthera; species Platanthera guangdongensis. The sequence goes on along the minus strand of CM077160.1, from coordinate 155,886,349 downwards.
TTGTATACATATTTTTTATTACTTCAATGTATGATACATTTACACTTTTTTTTCAAAAACTCTCCATAAGACCTCTCTTGGAACCATATCATAAGTCTTCTCAAGATCGATAAAGGACATATGCAAATCTTGTTTTTTCCTGATAGTTGTCAATGAGTCTCTTCAAGAGAAGCATAACTTCCATAGTCAACCGCCTTGCATAAATCCAAATTGATTCTTCGACATGCTAGTCTCTCGAGTTACTCTTCTCTCTATTACTCGTTCTCATAGTTTCATGGTATGACTTATTAATTTAATTTATCTATAATTGAGACAATTTTGGATATCTCCCAGCCTGATACATAGAGCATCCTGAGCAGTGAGGGTCCGAGGAAGGGTCCCACCACAAGGGTGAAATGTAGGCAAACCTTACCTTGCATTTTTGCAAGAGACTGCTTCCAGGACTCAAACATGTGACCTTAAGGTCACATGGCAACACCTCAACTAGTGCGCTAAGGCTCCCCTTTTCAGACCACATGAGATGATACCATAAAATTTGACGGTGTGTACCGACGGAGGAAACATGTTTTATTTTTGTAGGAGAGACCGTGACAACAAAAGAAATGAATAAAAACTTACGGTGCAGCCATATTTGTCGAAAGTGAAGGGGATACAGGGGAAAGAAGAGGCAAATTTCAAAGGAAATGATTGTTGAAGCCGGAAAAAATCTTACTCCAAATGTTCGGATCTAAGTGCAGCCTGAGGTTACTGGTCCCACGATCCGGCCGACCGGTTCTGAAGGCTAGAGAAAAGAATAGATAAACGAACTATTAATGGACCCCAGGTGCTGCAGCAGAAAGGTCCCACCACGTACCCTGAGGTTTAGAAGAAATTTCCCCTCCATGACAAAATTGTTGAGCAGGGGGGATCTCAACCTCTTCCAAAAGTGGCATTCCTAGTATCCTAAGGGATCTATTTATAGACAACTCCTGGTGGGGTATGTATGTGAGAATACCTCTTGGGACTTTGGATACTCACCCATACTAGCGAGTTAAGAGGGCTACTCGCTCGTGCTCGCACATGCTCGCCCATGCTCGCGAGTTAGAAGGGGTACTCGCTCATACTTGTTGAATAGTCTGCAAATAGGCGTCTCCTTGGCATTTCTGATCTCGACGAATTATAGGTTATACAATGGCGTCTAAGGAAAGCGGGGGATGGAGCACTTCAAGGCGAGTGAGGGATGTGGTTGGGTGAGGTGTAATTGGAAGCTATAGCTTAAGCATTTAAGTGAGATCAAGGTTGAAAGCGAGAGAAAGAGCTGGGCTTAAGGCTCTTGCTCTAATGTCATGTCAAAGGAGAAACTTAACTCAATTTATTAACAAAAAAGGTAAAACTCGTGTGTGAACAAGAATGAAGAACTAAGATGCTAACCGTGCAATGAAATCTGACGACAATTAATAAGACATACTTATTTCTTATCTAAAATAGGCTAATGAACATTAATTATTAACTACTCAAGACAATAACGACATCCCCTACATGACATGGAAAATGAAAACGAATTCATAATTAACAATGAATTCTGAGACAATGAAAGTGACGCAATTTTTCATGGATCTAAATAAGGTAATGGCAACTACTTGAAGAAAAAACTCTGTTCATGCTTCCTTAACTAATAAAAAATGTGACGATGAAATATCCTCAAGAAAACAAAATAAGCAAAAAATATTTTCAATTAGTCCATTAAGGAAGTGCGCCAGTATAGCACTTCCCTTTGCACAATTCTAATAATATAATTAGTGATATGCATAGATTTTGAAATAAAAATAGTTGAAACCCATTACAAATAGACCTTGAGCAAAAAAACAAATTATAGTTGAGGTATTAAGGTATCCCACAAAATTGGTCATGGCTCAAAGCTTCACAGTGTCATAAAAGCAATCAAAGGACACAGTTAAGATCAACCACTAATTGCTCTGCCCTTCACCTACTTTGAAATTGGAAAGAATTTTAACATACTTGAGTAAGGGAGCATTTAAGGGCGGTGAAGCGGGACAAACGTACCAAAAGTGTAGGTCGACTATATGAATGAGATACGTAACCGGTAACTACACTTGCAATAAAGGAATTTATAAACAATATTAAGGTTAAGCCACAATCAAGCTGAGCTCCTAAAATAAAGAAACACGCAATGTAGTATATAGAGACGAGAGTGTTGGAAAAGAAATATACAAACAAAGAAGAGACTTGCAAACAAGGATTACAAACCCATAAACTCAAAACATGGAATAAACACACAATTGGACGCTACAGAAAAGACAAATCATCAATAAGATTACAAAGATTATAAGATAGAAGGCATAACGGGTGATCCGTGTCATGGAAGTAACTGGAACAGCGGATGGTTGAATCTTATGAAGCACGGATACTTCCCCGAGGCAGCGTACCCATACCGGATACGTATCCGGTACCGGTACGTACCCGATACTCGACGGATACATCTATGTGGACACACTTGGACTTAGAACATCCTTCTACATATTGTGATAGGAGTCTGTTTTTCTAGAGTAAACAAAAGTTGACTCTATGCTAAGAAGCGTTGGTACGTCCAATTAAGTTGTGTATCTGTACCGAGTATGTTTTTGGTATCGGTACGTTTTTGTTACAAGTACATGTATTGAACGTGTTGATTCAACGCAATTTATTAATAAAACGGTTAACTTGTCTTTAGATTAACCAGAAATTGAAGATGTTGATCTCCAACAATGAAGAAAAAGAAAAAAATTGTTGAGTAAACTTAAGTTTAATTTTATCTCTTTTGATTAAACATATAAGATGTTAAATTTTGTAATATTTAAGAATGCTTAATGTTTAAAAATTTCATGTTATGTTGCACTGATTTGTGAACTTGTACTTCAAATTATAATTTATGTTTGATGTTTCGATATTTTGAGAATTATTTATTGCACTTGTGATATATAAATATATATTATATTTGTTATAATATATCATGACGTACCTTTATCCTAGTTTTTAAATTTTGTTGTACCGTCGTATAGGATATGCATCTTATCCGGTACTCGTACCTGTACCGTTGCTTCCTAGGATGAATCTGAGCTGTTGAAGGAGACTCGGAGGTCTGGACATGGTCGTGTGGGGGCTGGAATGTGCATGAAATTGAAATTCGTCTGCAGGAATTAAATTCCAGCAGCAGTTTTGTGGAGGATATTAGCAGAAGGTGAGGCCGTGAAAGTTCTAGGAAGTTGGATGGTGGGAGGGGAGAGCGCTGGAAAGGACTGCAGGTTGTGGATGTGATAGGACAGCAGTGTCCACTCGATCAGAAGCTTGGAATAAGAAAATTGAATGAATGGACGGCTCAGTTTGCTTACAAGAGTGGTGGGGAAGGTGGGGTACAGGTTGTAGGGGAGTAATTTTCAAGGAAATGTGGCATTTGGGCTGTTCTGAGGCTATCGGCAGAGTTAATTTCCGTGGTATACGGGGGGAAGCAGTGGGAGTGGAGGGAAGGATATGGGGGGAAGCAGTGGGAGTGGAGGGAATTAATGAAGAGTGGGGAATGAGTAGTGGGAGTGAATTCAGGTGAGGCTAAATTTTAGGAGGTGGTTAAGAGTGGGGAGGTGGGGTTGTGAGGAGGCCGCTGGGAGTTATGAAGTGATGGAGGATGAGGGGAGGCTGAGGGGTTGTGAGGAGGCGGCATGTGGGTAGGTTCACGGGATATCAGGAATGCGCCCAAGAGTGCGAAAGACGGGCCTACGTACACAATACAAGACTTCACTTGGGGATGAGTAGAATCTGAGGTATCAATGAAAGAATTTCAAGGATTCTATGCATACAAACACGTTTTTTATTTGAGTCTCGTCTTCCATATGGCTCGGTGTAGCTACCAGCAGCTCTATGATAATATCGCTCTCAAGAACATTGGTGATAATCACGTTGTTACATTTCTCGATTTACACTATTGGATGGTTGAGGTGTTACAGTAGATCGCCCTTCTGAGACTCGGGTTCGGCGAGTCAACTTTTGCAATCCTAGTGCGTCGACGTTCTAAAGATGAGTCAGAGCAGGGATGAAGTTGACTTGCAATGAGTTAAATGTTGGCTTAGATTTTTTTATGCAATCGGACCGAGTACCGCGGTAGCGCAACGGAATTAAATCGAGCAAAGACAATCGCGCAAAATTAAAATTAGAAACGAGATTCCAAGCACACAGACGACAAACAAAATTTACGTGGTTCGGAGAGAAGCTCCTACATCCACGGGGAGAGCGCACCGGAGAAGATCCACTATAAGGTATGGAGATTTACAACAGAGCCCGAAAAGGTCGAGCAATGAAGAAAAAACCGAAAAGCTGAAACCGGACTATCGCCGAGCGATAGTGATGTCGTCGGGCGACAGGGATACTATTCTCCTTCTTCGCGGAATCGCCGCCTGGCCTGCGCGCCTGAAGCCGATCGGCCGCCTGATGTCGCCGCACCGCCTGGGATCACCACCGCTGCCTGGAACCGCTGCGGGAGACCGGCCGGAAGTCGATCCGACTGGATTCGATCGGATGCCGCTCCGTTAGCTACGCCTGGAATCGTCCGCCTGGAGTCGCTCCCTTGCGCGCCTGCTGCCGTCGTCGCCGCCTGCTGCCGCCGGGATGAGAACGGTGGGTGGCAAAGAACTCTTCTCTCAGGATTGCTGTAGGTTTTGGGATGATAAAGATCACATCTCTCCTCCTTCATTTTATAGCTTTAGAGAGGGCCGGTCTTGCCATGTTTGGCGAGCACAAAGGGGGAAAGACAGCCTGGAGAATAATCTCCCCTTAAGGATCTTCCTAAAAAATGGTTTAGCCTTGATTAGGAAAATGGGATTCCCACGGATTGGTGACATGGCGCGATCCTAACGATCCGGACGCGATGAGGTGTCATAATCTAACAATCTCCACCTTGACGCCTCACGCGACAGACTCCGCCTGAAACTTGGATCTCCTCCTCCCGGCAAACCTACCCCCACTCCCTTGGGTCGCCCCAATCAGCACGCACCAATATGAGCCAAGTCAAGACAGTGCTTAAACTTGACTCCTGTCACTGGTTTGGTCAGCATGTCTGCAACATTGTCTTCTGTGGGCACCTTCAGCAGCTGAATGTCTCCGCCAGTGACGAACTCCCTCAATTTGTCGTAGCGCACATCAATGTGTTTTGTCCTGCCGTGATAGACCGGGTCTTTGGCCAGATAAATCGCACTCTGACTATCGCAGTGCAGCTTCACCGCCTCCTGAGAAATCCTAAGTTCTTTGGCGAGACCTTTGAGTCAGATGGCTTCCTTTGCAGCTTCTACTGCAGCGATATATTCCGCCTCCATCGTAGATAGAGCCACGATGTCCTGGAGAGTGGCTTTCCAACTGATGGGACCTCAACCTAGAAGGAAGATGTACCCGGAAGTAGATCTTCTTCTATAGAGGTCGCTGGCGTAGTCGGAGTCAACGTAGCCCTCTAGCGTACGGACATCCTGGCTCTTCTGAAATATTAATCCGACGTTGGGAGTTCCTCTCAAGTACCTTAGAATCCACTTTACGGCTTCCCAATGCTGTCGCCCCGGATTCCCCATATACCTGCTGACAACGCTCACAGTCTGAGCTATATTTGGCCTTGTACAGATCATAGCGTACATCAAACATCCTACCGCACTAGCGTACGGCACATTGAGCATCTTTTGGCGTTCCTCCTCGGTGTCTGGACACTGCTGTGACGACAGTCTAAATTGTTGTCCGAGATGAGTGGTAGCAGGTTTAGACTCCATCATACTGAACTTCTTCAGCACCTTCTGAATATAACCTGTTTGAGAAAGCCAAAGCATGTCTCGCTTTCTGTCCCGCTTGATTTCCATTCCAAGAATTTTTTGTGCGTGACCCAGATCCTTCATTTCGAACTCAGCATGCAGCTTTTGCTTCAGTAATTGAATCTCCCGAGCTGATTTGCAAGCGATCAGCATGTCGTCGACATATAACATCAAAATCAGAATGTCGTCATTCGCCAATAACTTGTGGTAGATGCAGCTGTCGTACTGGCTTCTGCTGAAACCCTGGGAGACCATGAACATGTCGAACCTCTTGTTCCACATTCTTGGAGCCTGTTTTAGACCGTAGAGGGATCTTTTTAACTTTCACACCTTTTTCTCGTTGTCTAGTTCAATGAACCCCTCAGGCTGCAGAATGTAGATCTCCTCTTCTAAGTTGTCATGAAGAAACGCTGTCTTCACGTCCATTTGCTTCAGCTCCAAGTCCCACAATGCTACTATAGCAAGTAACACTCGTATGGAACAGTGTTTTACAACGGGTGAGAAGATTTTGTCGAAATCAACTCCTTTCTTTTGTGCGAATCCCTTAGCCACGAATCTCGCCTTGTATCTCCATCGGTCCTTCCCGGAAGTGGACTCCTTCCTAAATACTCACTTGGAGCTGATTGCCTTAGCATCTTTCGGTAGGCTAACCAGATCCCAAGTCTGGTTCTTTCAAAGTGAGTCCATCTCCTCCAGCATTGCAGCTTTCCACTGAGAGCGGTCACTGCTCTTCATAGCTTCTTGATAAGACCGAGGGTCGGAGGAGATCACTTGAAAAGCATATGCTACTGTGTCCTGTAGCCTGAGAGGCAGTCTGACCTCTCTCCTCGCCCTTTCTCTGGCAATGTAGTACGGCTCCACTTCAGTAGATTGCACAGCATCAGCATCCTCCGGTAGACTAACCAGATCCCAAGTCTGGTTCTTTCGAAGTGAGACCATCTCCTCCAGCATTGCAGCTTTCCACTGAGAGCGGTCACTGCTCTTCATAGGTTCTTGATAAGACCGAGGGTCGGAAGAGATCACTTGAAAAGCATATGCTATAGTGTCCTGTAGCCTGAGAGGCAGTCTGACCTCTCTCCTCGCCCTTTCTCTGGCAATGGAGTACGGCTCCACTTCAGTAGGTTGCACAGCATCAGCATCCTCCGGGTCGGGGAAATCACCATGGTCGTCAGTCTGGTCACTCCTTTCCAGCTCCACCTCCAGGGTGTGACTGGAGTCTTCACAATTTCTTTGCACTGAGACTGAGACTTTTTCAACAGAGACGCCTCATCGAAAATAACGTCGCGCCTGATCTCCACCTTCTTCCTATCAGGGTTCCACTGCTTGAATCCCTTCGTACCGGCCTTTCTGCCCAGATAGATGCACTTCTTGGACTTAGCATCCAGTTTGGTTCTTTCAGAGTCTTGCACTAGGGTGTATACAGGACAGCCGAACATGTGGATATCAGAATAATCGACCGGTTCGCCTAACCAAACCTCCTGTGGCGATTTCAGATTTAGTGACATCGATGGGGATCGATTCACTAGATAACACGCCGTGTTAATAGCTTCAGCCCAAAAGGACTTTGGTAGGCCGGCGAACAGACGCATGCACCGAGCTCTCTCTAACAGCGTCCTGTTCATCCTTTTTGCGACGCCGTTCTGCTGGGGTGTACCGGGGATAGTAAGGTGGCGAGTGATGCCCTCCTGATCACAGTAAGTCTGAAACTCGGCTGAGGTGTACTCGCCGCCGTTGTCGGATCTGAAATACTTTACCTTCTTCCCGGTCTGCTTCTCCACATTAGTTTTCCATATTTTGAATTTCTCAAAGACTTCAGATTTGTTCTTCAGAATATAAATCCAGACCTTGCTCGAGAAGTCATCAATGAAGGTCACGAAGTACTTAGCCCCTCCAAGCGAAGATTATGGGGCAGGCCCCCAGACATCTGAGTGAATATACTCTAGTACATGCTTACTCCGCTTGCTCGACGTCACGAACTTTACCTTGTGTTGCTTTCCGAGAATGCAGGTCTCGCAGAAGTCTAACTTGCACGTCTTGACCCCCTTCAGTAGGCCCTTCTTGTGAAGCTCCAGCAGTCCTCTCTCGCTCATATGGCCAAGCCTGGCATGCCATAGCAGAGACGAGTGCTCATCTGATGTTGCAGCAACTGCTGCATCACCGGCGATTGTGGTGCCGATCAATCTGTAGAGAGTACCAGGGCGCTCTCCTTTCATAACCACCAGAGCGCCTCTCTTGACCTTCAGATATCCGCCTTCGTCGGTGTATGAGCATCCGGTCGCCTCCAAAGTTCCTAGGCATATCAGACTCTTCCTTAGATCAGGCACATATCTAATGTCAGTGAGAGTCCTAATCGTCCCGTCGAACATCTTGATTCTAACGCTCCCAATTCCCAGTGTTCTACACTTCGAGTCGTTTCCCATCAATACTCGACCGCCGTCGCACTCCCTGAATGTGGTGAACCACTCCTTATGAGGACACATGTGATATGAGCATCTGGTGTCCATGATCCATGCGTCAGTAGTATCGAGACTGGGTGAGACATGTAGGACGTCAGCATTGCTATCTAAGTCTGAAGCCACGGCCGCCTGCTGTGGCTCTTTGTCTTTCCCCTTCAGCTTCCTCTTTGGGCAGTTGATCTTCCAGTGTCCATCCTCCTTGCAGTAGTGGCATTTGTTATCCTTGTTCCTGGATTTGGACCTAGAACGATTTTCTTTCTTGCCCCTATCCCTCGATCTACCTCGGGCTGGTTTGCTGCTCTTAACGAACAAACCCTCGCTGGTGCTAGGACCAGATTTACTCCTCGTTTCATTTGAGAGCAACGTCGTCATCACCTCCTCCATCTTGAGGGTGTCTTTTTCATAGAGGGTGGTGGTGACCAGATGGTCATATGACTTAGGTAGAGAGGATAATAACAGAAGAGCTTGATCTTCTTCTTCAACCTTCACGTCCATGCACCGTAGCTGGGAGATAAACTTGTTGAACACGTTTATGTGCTCCAACAGTTGATTGCTCTCGGACATCCTCAGGCTATACAACTCTCTTCACATAGAGCTTATTATTGAGAGACTTCGACATGTATAGCTCCTCCAGCTTCTTCCATAGTTCTTCTGTAGTCTCGGCGTCAACTACGTTGTACATCACTTCATCGGCTAGACTCAACTGAATCGTGCTGATGGCCTTCAGATCCAATTCTTCCCATTCGTCATCCTTCTTTCCGGACTTCTCTTTGCCGAGGAGCGTCTTGTGGAGATCTTGCTGAACGAGAACCGCCTTGATCCGCTTCTGCCATAAGCCGAAATCGATCTTGCCGTAATACTTGGAAATCTCGAATTTTGCCGTCATTGTTTTGCTCGCAGAGCTACTTGGTAATCCGATTAAGTTCGCGGATCAGATCTGAGAAGATAGGGAGCGGACCAATGGTCGTCACCTACCGTTGACCCAAATCTAAAATGGAACGTACAATCGATCACCTTCGCGGAACCTGCCTCTGATATCAATTGTTATGCAATCGGACCGAGTACCGCGGTAGCGCAACGGAATTAAATCGAGCAAATACAATCGCGCAAAATTAAAATTAGAAACGAGATTCCAAGCACACAGACGACAAACAAAATTTACGTGGTTCGGAGAGAAGCTCCTACATTCACGGGGAGAGCGCGCCGGAGAAGATCCACTATGAGGTATTGAGATACAGATTACAACAGAGACCGAAAAGGTCGAGCAATGAAGAAAAAACCGAAAAGCTGAAACCGTACTATCGCCGAGCGATAGTGATGTCGTCGGGCGACAGGGATACTGTTCTCCTTCTTCGCGGAATCGCCGCCTGGCCTGCGCGCCTGAAGCTGATCGGCCGCCTGATGTCGCCGCACCGCCTGGGAACACCACCGCTGCCTGGAACCGCTGCGGTAGACCGGCCGGAAGTCGATCCGACTGGATTCGACCGGATGCCGCTCCGTTAGCTCCGCCTGGAGTCGTCCGCCTGGAGTCGCTCCCTTGCGCGCCTGCTGCCGCCGTCGCCGCCTGATGCCGCTGGGATGAGAACGGTGGGTGGCAAAGAACTCCTCTCTCAGGATCGTTGTAGGTTTTGGGATGATAAAGATCATAGCCCTCCTCCATTTTATAGCTTTAGAGAGGGTCGGCCTTGTCATGTTTGGCGAGCACAAAGGGGGAATGACAGCCTGGAGAATAATCTCCCCTTAAGGATCTTCCTAAAAAATGGTTTAGCCTTGATTAGGAAAATGGGATTCTCACAGATTGGTGACATGGCGCGATCCTAACGATCCGGACGCGATGAGGTGTCATGATCTAACAAGATTTAAGGTGATGCTTCGTGCAGTTTGATGCTACTCATAGGTTGGTGTCTTTTCCATATAGCTTCCGGAACTTCAAACCAAAGTGATGATTGTCGGGATTGGTTAGAAGTCTCGATGCCAAACATAGATGAATTGTATGGCCCTTTTTTGAAGATTAAAAAGGTTGTGTGGGGGGAGCGACAAGGCAAGCTACAGCGGCAAGGCGGCTGCAGCGGCAAGGCGGGCTGCAACGGCAAGGCGAGCTGCAACGACTAGAGAGGCGAGAAAGCGAGTTGCATATGCGCAACAAGGCCGGATACCCACTTGGATTTCTTCTTCATCAATGGTGGTTTGTCGTCGATTTGATGACGTAGAATCCTCAATCAATGTGTGTCTGTTGCGATTACGGATTGCGGTCCAAGTATGTACTCCTCCGGATCGTTTGGAGTCTGATTTCATCTGCGATGCTTGTGTTGATTGAACGTATATCTTCTCTTCCATTTGAGCATTGGCAATATTATTGTTGCAAAATATTGTCGGATGTTGTCATTTTTTATTTTTATTGTTTAGAGTGTCGTAAGGAATCAAGGATTCCCAACAGCATGCTCAGCAAGCGGTTTTTCAATGGCAATGAATTTGATTTGTGTTATATCCCATTCAACCAAAACTGAGAGATGACAAATTTTTCGAAGAAACCAAGTAGAACAAAACACTAACAAATGAAGCCATGGTAACCACAAAGATCACTTTCATATGCTAACCTCGAACTGTTCGAAGAAACGATAAGCACCTCTGGCCAGCTTCTTCCTCACAGTTGAAAAATCCATTGGATGTTCAATGACATCATGGTAATCAGGAAGCTGAGGAGAAAGAGCATTAAACAATGTTACCAGTAATCAAATATCAAAATTTCTAGACATCGAACACCTTTCTATAGCTGATATAAAAAATAATCCAATAAAACCATGACAATAAATACGTACTTCTTCTGGATCGACTGGCTCCGCAAATGCACCATAAATATCATTCCTGTCAAATTATACGCAGAAAGCATGTTAAAAATCGGAAGTTAAAGCAGTTCAGCAGTAGGATTTAGCATCGTAAACAAGGTAGCTAAAAGGAACGCACTTCTGGAGCTTATGAAGTAGTAATTCCAGCTCTTTCCTCTCCGGCATTGGAGTTCCGCTCCATGAAGAAGGTAAAGTGCCTGCAGAACAACAGATTATGCCCAGCATTAGAACCAAGGACCAGGCGAAGAAGAGATGCAGTTTCTTCTCGGGAAAAACTAACAAAACGCAAATCTCGGGAAAAACTAACCACAACCATCGCCAGATGATCTTCCAACTGCAGTTTTCTTTCTTACCTGTAGGAAGAAGAAGGTCGAAATATGAAAAGGGAACAACTGAAAAGTTATCGTACTGAATTTTAGACCATAATTATTCTCTGCGATCTTCCTCTATTAGCTGTATATGGCAAGACGAGTACGCACGGAGAGTGACTCGTGAACAAAAATCTTACTATTTAGTGAGGAAGTAACCCAGCCGCTTCACTCCTTCTCGTGGTGCAGGGCACCAAGAGAGACGCGAAGGAATGGGATAGTGGCTGAACAGTAGATATATACCTCATGGAGTCCAGATCTACTGAACAGGGGCGCGGCGACATCGCCACAGCTGTCGATACGCCGTTTTCTAGGGGGTCTGACAGTCTCCTCATCCTCGCCTCCGTTGTCCCAAGGTGAATCGTCTTCCACATACGAAGAAGAGGACGAATCAGGGGAAGGAGAGGGGGAGGACGATGACGACGAGACCGACGAAACCACCGGGGGCCGGCGGGAGCGGGCGGCGGGGGGAGAAGGGAGCTTGACTACAAAGCGTATCTTCTTCATCTCGCGCGCCTCCTCTTCTTCCTCATGGTCAAACTCGCACGCATCGTCCTCCGACAGCTGCCGCCGCCTCCGGGGACGAAGACTACGGCGACGCCGGGTTTCCGGCGGAGGAGGGGGCGGGAGATGGCGGAGAAGTGGGGGATCTGGACGAGGAGGGCGGTCATGGAGCTTGTTCCGCAGACGAATCTTGGTCGCCGCCGGCTTCGCCATCATTATCTCCTGGCCTCACTCCTTTTCTCTCTGCTACAAGCTGCTTACTTTTTCTCCTTCTGTCTCTCTCCTCCTCTTTCTCCGTTTCTCTCTCCTCTATCTTCCAGCTTCAGCGCCCTCTTTTTTTCTCTTTTTTTTAATTTTTTATTAATTTAAAGAGAAGAAAAGTTAAAATGAGACGAAAAAGAGAGGGGAAAGGACGACGAAACTGGGGAAAACAGGTGCGTGGACGTTGTCAAGCTGCTTGAGATTTTCTCGAATAAATATCACCCTAAAATCATGCATTATCATCTTACATTAAGATCGGAAAATAATTTTAGGCTATTTTTCAACACGAAAGTTTTAGATCTCTTCGAAATCTACAATTTTCGTGGTAAATATTTTTCCTAAAATTGCATGTACAAGACGTATTTCGAAAAGGCGCGAAAAGTTAGAAGATTTTGGGGTGCGACCAGCCAATAACGGGTTGTGGTTAACAATCACCTAATTTTAAGATCGTTTTTGTCGGTCATTCGATTTTTATCCGGAAAAGAGAATTGAACCATCTTATCTCGGAGTCGGGTTAGGAACGCAAACAGTCAATGAAAATCTAGCAGCAAAGGCATGAGATTATTTTTGCCGTGAAAATTTCGAAAAAGGTGAAAAATCACGTGATCGGATTGGTGTCGGAACAAAATCTACTATTTATCTTTTAGATTACAATTATTTGGAGTTTCCTCGGATGGTGACGGATCACCGCTCCTTTACAAGCTCTGAGTACAGAAAAACGAAAAAATAAACTAAATCTACGAAGCTTGGATGAAAACGTTCACGAAGCTTGGATGAAAACGTTCACGAAGCTTGGATTTGTGCACTCATGTGGAGAAAAATGCTATTTTTATGATGCCTTGTAGATTATCTTTGCGCGAGCATCTAGGGGAGCGCTTTCCAGAGCCTTTTTCCGAGCTCACAAAAATATTCACGTTCTCGTCGGAAAATATCAGAGCTTCATCTAGTCTCTATAGGTGTTTCCCCTCAAATGAAAGTTTGTGGGTTGATAGGGATGAACCCCCTATTTATGAAGATGGGTGTGCACATAGCCACATCTTATGATCTCCATCAAAAATTAGTGGGATCATGGGTTTGACCGCACACGCGATTATCGCGTCTGATCCCCCGTGCGCCGATCCCGTTATGCATAACGTCAGAACCGTCGCAAGCATCACCTCGCCGTCGTCGAGTGGCCGGCGTCATCCCCGGTCGCCGGCTGCCCCCTCTTCTCGTCGCCCCCCTGCTCTCGCCGCCACCGGCCACCCTTCCTCGGGCACCGGCGCGCGGCCAACAAAGTCATGCTCCGAGAACATCTGCGAGAATAGGCAGAAATAGCATAAGTTTAAGCCATGAGAAGGAGAAATGAGACTAAAATCTCACTAACACGTGAATCATTAACACCGGTAAAACAATCGGATCTGAGTCGGGACCAAACTGTCCAAGCAGATCTAACAGACCAAAACGTCTCAAAACGACACTGTGGTGGTGGTCATCTTGTCCAACACAACCCAACAGTCCAAAAACAGAACAAAACATACACGGGTGCAATGATTTACGAAAACAAGTCAACCAAACAAAACTTTATATCCAAAAAACCATAAAACTCAAACTTGATAGATTCAATAGAAACTCGACGATTCTAACTTAGAAAAACTAGGCTATTAGAGAAATACGTCGAATTGGTGAAATTTCCCAAGTTTACGGGAAAAAAACGTCGAGTACACTCGACGCCGCGCGAGTGCAGTCAACGCACTTGACGCCAACCTGACTACTCAGCAAAACTAGTTTCACTCAACGCTTTATAACTTCGATCAAATTTTAAAGGATGAAGTTTAGTGTATTCAGCTCACTCAATGTCGTGTTGAGTGTATATTACTCACTCAGCTTTTTAACTTAGACAGAATTTTTAAAGGATGCAGTTGAGTGTATTCAGCTGACTTAACGCCGCGTTGAGTTTATATCACTCACTCAATGTTTTTTAACTTAGACAGAAATTTTAAAGGATGGAGTTGAGTGTATTCAACTCACTCAATGTCGCGCTGAGTGTATATCACTCACTCAACGCTTCTTAACTTAGACAAAATTTTTAAAGGACGGAGTTGAGTGTATTCAGCTCACTCAACGTCACGTTGAGTGTATACCACTCACTCAACGCTTTTTAACTTAGACGGAATTTTTTAAAAGGATGTAGTTGAGTGTATTCAGCTTACTCAACGCCGCGCTGAGTGTATACCACTCACTCAACGTTTTACCTTAGAAATGCTGTTAGACATACTATCCCACCAAAATAGAGGTTAATCAACTCCTAACTTTTAACAATACTCATGCTCAAACCTAGAATAAATTCCAGAAAAAATAAGGAAAGGAAGGGGTAGACAAAACAAGAGCCCAAACACAGGAGAAAGGCTCTACAACAACACGACAAGGGGGAAACCCTACCCCAATCTAAATTTTCATACAGTGAAAGAGCAAGATAATAGGAAACAAAGAATAAGCAATGGGAAAAAACCGCCACTTGCCTCAACTTTGCCGAACCCGGCGACACCATCACTCTTTTTTTACAGATCTGGCCGCAAAAACTTCTAAGCAGAAAAATCTGAAACTTTTTGAGAGGAATGAAGGTCAAAACAAAATTCCTAACACCCAAAATTTCACGAAATGGGAAAAACTTACAGTAGAAACGTAGATCTCGGTGAGAGCTATCCGGATCTACTCTCTGACGACGATTTTGTGCACCAGAGCCCCTGAAATAGGTGGCCGAAGGCTCTCAAAAGACCGTCTCTTTCTCTCTTTCGCAAACAGGCGACGGTTTCAGGAAAAAGATGATGAATAAGTTTTGTCTATTCACAATGTTATTTATACTTATAAATATGAGCATTATAATAATAATAATTTATTATTAATTAATCGTCCAAACGACTTAAAATTCGTATCAACACGGATTTCTACGAAAATAGCACCGTAGCTAAATGTTGATGCTATGAATCCAACAGCGAAGTCGGAATTAGGATCTGAAAGACCAAACTCGGGTAAACACTCCCTGAAGCATATACACCAAACATCCCAAAAAAACGCTCCACTGAGTCACCAAAACAGACTCGGCTCGCAAGGGAATTCCACAAACAAGCTAGACAACAGCCCCACTAAAAATTTTATGAGCAAAACCACGCTCTAGCAACGATAGCCAAGTCGACCGTCCCTCCTCGGCCACCGGCGCGCGGCCGAGGAAGTGGTTGGCCTCCCCTAATCCGTCGCCAGATTGGTCGTCGCGCGCCCTCCCAGCCACCGGCGGTAACCTCCCTCCTCGCTGGCGAGTTCGTTGGCAAGTTCGTCGGCCGCCCGTGGGAGCCCGCCCCCACCGTCCGATCTCTTCGGGTCATTCTCCGCCGTCTGATTCGCCTGTAACCACCCACTAACCGCCGGGTTAGTGGGGAAATTTCGTTATTCAATTAGGTGGTGTGCAAATAGCTAAATTAATCATCCTAATATACGCCACTAAACTATAACAAAAATATTTATAATAGTGGTAATGGTGTGCGGATAGTCGCATAACCACCATAACTACCCTCCTGAGGTCTATAAAAGGAGTCTCAGACCTCCTCATTTCTGCCCTTTTTCCTCTAAGTTTTCTTCTTCCTCAGACCAGAGCTTTGTCGGATTCCTCTTACAAGCCGCATTCAAGCCATCTTCGAGCTGCATTCAAGCCATCAACGTGTTGCGTTCAAGCCGTCTCCAAGCTGCGTGCGAGCCACCTCCGAGCCACCTGACGAAGTCCGATCTCTCCGCTTCTAGGAGGCCCTCGCAACCGAAAACTCAAGTTCTTTGCCACCGCATGCAGTGCCAGCGCAACACCTAGTAAAACTTATCGCTACAAAGTGCAATTTGTAACAAACGCAGGGCGCGACGACCTGTCGTCCGCCGAGTGTCAAGTATTCTCTCATCTCCAAATTGTAACGGAGAGCGGTCTGTCGCCCTCGATTCAACAAACAAACTGTAAAAACAAGCAATAGTGGACTTTGACCGGCACAGATCCGGTCACTTGGTTTTTCACTCGGTTGAGTGATTTTTTCACATTAAAATCCTGTGTGTACAATCAACCCAACTCATTGAGTGTGTGTGTGTGTGCTTGACCGTTATGAGAGCTAACGCGGTCCAGGTTATTCTGGTGTGACCGGGACGTCGAGTTAGGCCACAACACGAGTCTTTTTATAGTTTTTTGCAAGAACGTGCTGATAATTGCGTCGGATTGAATCTTGAGTTGATGAATGGCATCGATCTGTTTCAATCGTCGGGATTGCTATTTTTTAGGAAATGACGGGCATGCCCCCGGACGGTTCTGGCGGCCCGAACAGGTTGCTCGGCGACCGCGGCGACCGCATGTGGCGGCCAGAGGCGACGCGCGCTAGGGTGCACTGCATGCGCCCGCTTAAACACTAGGGTGTGATGCACGCGCCCGCCCAGGCGCGCTGCGTGCACATACGCCCTGGAGCGCTGTGCGGGGGTTACGTGCATGCGTCCGCGCGCGTGCGTGACCCACATGTCTTGCGTGCTTGTGCGCCGTACTTGGTCTGGCTCCCCTCGCCGGGTGAAAATGTACCATTTGGGCGGGTGCGACTCTCGCGCACGGCTTGGCCGATTGGGTCGCATTGCCTAAATATTTTGGTCGAGGTCCCATCGGTCTGACTTGGAAGAAATCTTGAGGAACCCCATCAATCATAATGCAATTTAGGATCGTAATGCATGATTTTACGATCGCATTTTTTTCAATAATCATCGGAATATGTATAATTTGATACTTAAAATAATCATAAAAATAACAAATTAATATTTTGTGATTTCTTTTGAAAAAAAATAAAAGTCGTAAAATATGATTTATTTCATGAAACTATCCATGGCGCGCATCGATGTGTGTATGTCGGATGCACTAAAAAATTTTAGAAGTCTGAATTTTCGTAATAAGGGTAAATTTTTTGGTGCGTTCTGTTGCAGATCGCTCGAGTGTCGCGTTCTGCGCTCTTTATCCTCTATGGCTCGTCTCCTATTATGTATAGAGAAATCTGGAGCGATTGGCTTGTTGTAGAGAAAATGCTAGGAGGTGGCGAGTTGGGGACGGAGAATTGGGAACACCCGACTTGCACCCCAACATTGTACCGGGGTAAAAGCCCCGAGAAGGTTACGGGCAACCTCTGCTTGCCTGGGATGAGCACTCGCATCGAGTCTCCCTCACTGCTCTCTTTCCTTCCTGGACCGAATTAGGGCATGCCGGCCAGGATGCCTATTCCCTTAGCTTTGGGCTGTACGGTCGTCACGACGTCGAGGAATACAACAGACTAACCCTAAAGGTGCTCGCCTACAACAGCTCGCGAGCCCACCTGCGTGCCACCGAGCTCGCGCATCTGGTCGCGCGGAGGGGTATTAACTTCCACAAGAAGTTCAACGATGCCGAGACTGCTAAAGAGTTCGCCGAGGCAAAGGTCCTCGACCTTGACACGTATCTCGAGCTGACGGAGCGCCTTCATACCAAGCATTCTGGCGGTGTGATAAGTCTCCTTTTTTCCTCTTCTTTTCCTTTCTCATCGAATTCATCTCAAATTATCTCGTTGTAGGATGTCGAGATCGTCGAACGCCTTAGGTCGCGCATCGACGACTTGGCGGGGGAGTTTGCAGCTACCAAGGTGGAGCTCGCAAAGGACTGCATAGAGAAGAATCCTTCCATGCTCATCGCATCCACCTGTGGCGCATGTAACTTTCTTCACTTCACGCCGCAGAAGGTGGAAAACACCTGAAAGCTACTGATTACGCAGACCACGGAGTCGAACCTGAACGTATTGCGCAACCTCGATGCTCTGTGGGACAACTGGATGGAGCTGGTCACAAGGGACCTCATCTCGGACTTCTACCCGCAAGCGGCGAGTCCGGATTCCTCGGGATGAGGCTACTCCCCTTCAGATGATGGCGAGACGAAATGCTTATCCAAGGACCCACCCGCAAGCTGAGAGACTTATTTCTTTTATTTTTGGTTATTATAACGGCGTGCTCGCCCAACATTTTTGTGATTAATAAAGAATCTTCCTTTCTTTTATGTCTATCGCATACATTATGCGACTTTTTGCCATATTATTTTTCTTTTTAATTCACAGATAGGCGCTTGCTCATTATGTTCATCCAACTCGCTGAGACGCCCACCCCCTCCTCTCTTAGCTCGCAGGAACCGGGCCCTGCGGCTATTGCAGGGTCCGAGTTCCCGCGTAGTTGATGCTTTTCTCTCATGCTCGCGTGAGAGGGGCCATGCTTGCGGCGAGAGCGAGTAGGGTCCAACCCGCTTTTCCATGTCTCCTATTTTTAAATCTTCTTGAGAGGGTTGAGCACCCCGCCGGCTTGTCGAAACTTATCTCCTGCCAACGTAACCCTGACCTCATTTCCCCCAGGGATTAACCATTTTACCCAAGTGAAAGAAAACGGTTGTCAACCTAAATCACCTAGAGGGGGGTGAATAGGTGAGTTGTGCGTCTTTTGCGGAATAAAAAAAATTAGAGCACAAGCACAGAACTATCTACCAATATCACAGACGACACAAGATTTATAGTGGTTCCCCGACTTTGGGTACATCCACTTTCCCTCACCGATCTAGCAATCAACTAGACTCGGCTACTCCACTATCTCGGATCAAAAACTGATCCTACCCTCGGAACAAAGTTCCTACAAACTCGATCCAAACAACGGGATCTACACCTCGAAAGATAACACTTCCTACAAACTCTAAGTGAAAAACTCCTACACTCGGAGAAACTTTCTCCTACAAGATTAATAAAGTTTTGGAAAAATTATACAAACAGTAAATCCAATCAGATCTGATGAAACGGCCAGAAACTTCTTCTTATGGACTTTGCAGCACTATCAGAAATCGGTGAAGAGAATCTCGGCCCAGATCTGGATCTTCTTTGCTTTTACAAAATTAGAGAGAGAAGATGAACAGTGATGTCGATCTCGATCTGTAACTTTCTTCAGAATGAATTCTCTGAACTTAGAAGCAGTGGCCAGAGAAGATGGTGTCGGAGGCGGCTTCCGTTCCGTGAAAGACAGACAGAGGAGTCGGCTGAAAACTTTCTCAAAATAAAATGACAAGAAGGATTGGAGAAAACTTATGGTTTGTCATTTGCTGATAAGACTTTATATAAGAGAGAATAACAGTCATAATCGGTTATAATGATGTACATGTGGACCAATCATGTCGCGTGATTTGAAAATCCAGTCAGAAAAAAGACTTAGACAAAATTTCAGGAAAGTTCAGCCATATACACGAGTAAGAGAAGAGCTACTCGAGTAGTTGAATAACTACTCGAGTACATGAAGGAGAACATACTCGGGTACATAAAGATAGACTATTCGAGTAGGTCGAGACCAACTACTCGAATAATATATTAGTACAAGAAGGATCTACTCGAGTACAAAAGGATCTACTCGAGTATAAAAAATAACTACTCGAGTACCTGAAGAATCTACTCGAGTGGAATAAAGAACTACTCGAGTATATAACATAAACTACTCGAGTACATGAAAGACTACTCGAGTGGAATACTTGGAATAATTTCTGAAGACGTCAGTGTACAACCCCCGTATTCGCGAAGAGTGGGCCCAAAACAAGGTGAAGCAAGTTTTAAGCTTTTTGGGAGTTTTGCACACCTAGGGCCAATTTCTGGTGAACTTGAAAGACATACTAGTAGGGGAGAAAAAATTTCTCCCCCAAGCGCTCTTGGCTAAGCCGCCGCGCCGCCGCAAGCCGCCTCAGCGCCAGGTCGCAAGCCGCTAGTATATTCGAAACTCTCGGCGGCCTAGCGGGGCGAAACCGGCCAGGGGCCAGGGACTCGCCCCCCTCCACTACTCTCTCGGCGGCCTAGCGGGCAAGACCGGCCCAGGGGCAGGGTCTCGCCCCCGCCTCTTCTCTCTCGGCGGCCTCGCGGGCGAACCGTCCAAGGGGCCAGGGCCGCCCCCAGCCTCTTTCTCTCTCGCTGCCTAGCGGGGCGAGACCGGCCAGGGGCCAGGGTCTGCCCCCGCCCTTCATCTCTCGGCGGCCTAGCGGGCGAGACCGGCCAGGGGCCAGGGTCTCGCCCCCGCCTCTTCTCTCTCGGCGGCCTAGCGGGCGAGACCCGGCCGAGGGGCCAGGGTCTCGCCCCCGCCACTTCTCTCTCGGCGGCCTAGCGGGGCGAGACCGGCCAGGGCCAGGGTCTCGCCCCCCCTCTTCTCTCTCGGCGTCCTAGCGGGGCGAGACCGGCCAGGGGCGCAGGGTCTCGCCCTCCGCCTCTACTCACTCGGCGGCCTAGCGGGGTGAGACCGGCCAGGGGCCAGGGTCTCGCCCCCGACCTCTACTCTCCGGCTGCCTAGCGGGGCTAGACTGGCCAGGCCAGGTCTCGCCCTTGCCCCCCTGCAGTTTTACCTTCTTGCCCTCGGGGAAAATTCCCCTTTTACCCCCCGGCGGGCTGTTTTCTATGGGCCCAAGGCTCTTTGGCGTGAGGGTATCTCGTCCATTTTGGTCCAAGGGGTTTTGGAAACTATAAATAGACCCCCTTGGGTGCCTTGGAGATGACCTTGATCTTCTTCTTCTTGCTTGCTCCTCCCTTGACTTCTTCTTGGTAGAGTTGAGAGAGCTCCTCCAAGGCACCCTAGCTCGAGCATTGGCTAGGAGGGGAAGAGCTCAGGTACCTTCCGGTGTGAGGTGGGACCCCGCGCTAGAGCCGAGGGTCTGTTTCTAAGTTTCCTTGGGTCCTCTGGTCCGGTGACGCTCTCTCGAGTGTATAGGTGTGAAGGTCACCCTTCCCCAAGGGTCGAACTCCACAAGAACCGAGAAATCAGTTTCAACATATTGGGTGCGTAGCGTGGACAGTGACCAGCAACAGAAATCTTGAGAGAGTGTCATGACGGGAGGTCAGGAGGTAGTGATGATCCCGGCGAGGCTCCCTTCACCCCAGGACCCTTTGTTGTGAGGCAAGAGTTCATGGCCTCCATCCAGGCATCATGGAGATGCGCGAAGCATTCGCTCCTCAGGGTGGCAGCTCCACCACCGACCAACCAGGAGCTAGCTCCCCCCCTCGACGAGGTCGACTCCCAGGGTCTAGGCGAGAATGACCCCAGCGGGGGAGAGGGAAGCGCACCAGGAAGAAGGCCGGGGAAGGAGAGGATGGGAGATGGGGTCGAGCGAGACCTCACCGGCCGGAGCTATTCTCCAGCCTGCGAGTACCAACCATCCAGGCGAGCAGTGGCGCGAGTGGAGGGTGGCAAGACCCCCCTTAGGGGGTCACCTTCAGCGAGCTAATCATCTACAGCTCCTGTTCCCGAGTTCAGAGAGCCAGACATGCTTACTAGTCCGGGAAAGGATGAACCCTGTTCAGCATCTACAGTGGTTCGAGGATGCCGTCTCCATCAGGGCCGATGACGGAATCCTTCAAGTGTCGCCTCTTTGCGATCACAACTGAAGGAGAAGGCAAGAGACTGTTCCATCAACTTCCCCTTCGAGGTCGATCTATGTGTTCGAGGACTTGAGTCGAAGCTTCCAGCTCCTCTTCTCCACCTCCAGAAGCGAAGAGGATCCTGAAACCATCTTCTTGATAAGCCAGGGGGCCGAGAGTCGCTGGCCCTCTACGTCGAAGGTTCCCAAGAGGAGATCCTGGAGGTCCAGGAATGCCATGGTATCTCATCCAGATTCCTTCACCAGTTGGGCTGAAGAGGGCTTCTTCAAGATGAGCTTGACCAGGAGGTCCCCCTTTCCTTCGAGGAGCTATGGAAAGGGCGGCAGAGGAGATAGCCAGGATGCTCCAACCCGGCGTTGTCAAGAAATTAGGCAAAGCTGACAGAGACAGAGGAAAGGAGCAGGTGTGGCTCAAGGCAACAGGAAGAAGAAGGAGAGAGGAATCACAGAGCACATGGGTTCCAAGGACAGGAAGGTCCCGGAACCCAGGCTGAGGCAGCAGGGAGGACCTGCCCAAGGTCCAGGAAGGGCTCGCATCCAAGGAGGGGGAACTATCATGGTGCCAAGGGAGGTATAACTTCCAGAGGCAAGCCCCAAGGCAGCTCTTGCCCCCGCCGCAGCAAGCCTTGGCGATAGGAGGGGAGAGTAACAGGCGAGAGCGTCCAGCCCGCCGAAAGAGGGGAGGAGCGCTACCGTAACTGTGACTTCCACCAGGTGGAGGGGCACGGCCACAGGCTACCAGCCCCGAGTTCTTGAAGTGAGGGGCGCGAGAGGCCCTGCGCAGCCGCCGCCGCCGGTGCGGGTAAAGAGGTTCTACCCGGAGAAGGGGTGATATATATGCGAGACCGGGTCGACGTGGGAACCCGAGGTAGCATAGGAGTGATCACAGTGGAGTGGGGATTGAGGCCACTCGGAAGGCTAGCCTCCATGTCAATTACCGGAGAAGCGTCGCCTCAACCTCCCAGACCCCGCCCCCAGAGGAGAAGATCACCATCTCTGAAGGACCTGCCAGATCATGAAGATCCCGTTCTGCGATGCGCTGGTCATTCCAGACGGCCATCGAAGGCTACACCGTCTCCCGGATCTTGGTGTGACAACGGAAGCTCCGTCAACGTCATTTTCAAGAAGGCGTTGATGAGATGAAAAGTAGAGCCAAGGAGGGTGTTGCCTCGGATGGACCCAGTCGATTCTCTGGGGAGAGGAAGGAGGTCGAGGGTGGAGTGGGGCTCCACGTCAAATAGGTAGGAACTCGAGGAACTGCCGGTTCGTCATTGTTGACGCATCCAAGCAGCTACAACGCCATCTTCGGAAGACCCCTCATCAGCGCCTTCCGTCGTGGTGCCGTCTTCATTCCACCATGCCTCAAGATCAGCTCAGGAGGGATCCAGGTCAGAGTCAAGGGAGACCCAGGATGGCAAGGCAAATGCTATGTCACGGCCGTCAAACACCATCTCTTGTTGGCCAAGGCAGAGGAGATGAGAAGATCATGGAGAGCCTAAGCATATGGAAGTGTCCGGCGAGCAGGAAGCGGATGGCGACCACCAGGCCCTAGACCCCCTGACGGAAGCCTCGACCGGTAGAGTCCCTGTATCTCTTATGTTGTACTGAGTCCAGCCCCCGACCAGCTGAGTCGGGGGGGTCATGTAACTCATCTTTATCCCCGTTTGAGGATGTAGGATTTGGTGTGGTTTGATGTGTAGCCTAAGTCCTTAGCTCCGATGACGATTCCGCCGCCAGGCTCCCACTAGCTGGCTGGGTAGGTTTGATCTCTCGTGGTACCCAATCCTTAGCTCCGATGACGATTCCGCCGCCAGGCTCCACAAGCGGCGGGTAGGTTGATCTCTCGTGGAGGCTAAGTCCCTTAGCTCCGATGACGATTCCGCCGCCAGGCCCCACTAGCTGGCTGGGTAGGTTGATCTCTCGTGGAGGCAAAGTCCCTAGCTCCGATGACGATTCCGCCGCCAGGCTCCCACTAGCTGGCTGGTAGGTTGATCTATCGTGGAGGCTAAGTACCCCCATAGCTCCGATGAACGATTTCCGCCGCCAGGCTCCCAATAGCTGGCTGGGTAGTTTGATCTCTCGTGGAGCCCAAGTCCTTAGCTCCGATGACGATTCCGCCGCCAGGCTCCCACTAGCTGGCTGGTAGGTTGATCTCACGTGGAGGCTAAGTCCCTTAGCTCCGATGACGATTCCGCCGACAGGCTCTCCCACAAGCTGGCTGGGTAGGTTGATCTCATCGTGGTAGCCAAGTCCTTAGCTCGATGACGATTCCGCCGCCATGTCTCCCCTACTGCTGGGCTGGTTGATCTCTCGTGGAGGCTAAGTCCCTACCCCGAGGCCGTCTCGTCACCCAGGCTCCCATTAGCTGGCTTGACAGGTTGACCACCTCCGGGAGGCTAAGTGTTTTCACCCAGAGGAGGTCTCGCCACCCCGGCTCACATAGCTGGCATGACAGGTTGAACCCCGAGGGGAAGTTACACTCCGCGAATACGTTGGGTGGATGTTTTTCTTTTCGCGTTTGGCCACCTCGAAAAGAGCGGAGTTGTGTACAACCCCTTATTCGCGAAGAGTGGGCCCAATACAAGTAAGCAAGTTTTAAGCTTTTTGGGAGTTTTTGCACTCCTAGGGGCCAATTTCTGGTGAACTTGAAAGACATACTAGTAGGGGAGAAAATAATTTCTCCCCCCAAGGCGCCTTGGCAAGCCGCCGCAAGGCCGCCGCAAGCCGCCTCAGGTCGCCAGGTCGCAGGCCGCCAGATTTCGAACTCTCGGCGGCCTAGCGGGCGAGACCGGCCAGGGGCCAGGGTCTCCCCCCGCCTCTTCTCTCTCGGCGGCCTAGCGGGGCAAACCGGCCAGGGGCCCAGGTCTCGCCCCCGCCTCATCTCTCATCGGCGTCCCTAAGCGGGGCGAGACCGGCCAGGGCATGGTCTCGCCCCCTCGCCTCTTCTCTCTCTACGGCGGCCTAGCGGGGCGAGAACGGCAGGGGCCCGGGTCTCGCCCCCGCCTCTTCTCTCTCGGGGGGCCTAGCGGGGCGGACCGGCCAGGGGCCAGGGTCTCGCCCCGCCTCTTCTCTCTCTGCGGCCTAGCGGGCGAGACCGTCCAGGGGCCAGGGTCTCGCCCCCGCCTCTTCTCTCTCGGCGGCCTAGCGGGGAGAGACCGGCCAGGGGCCAGGTCTCGCCCCAGCCTCTTCTCTCTCGGCGCCTAGCGGGCGAGAACCGCCAGGGGCCAGGGATCTAGTGTCCCCCCCGCCTCTTCTCTCTCGGCGGCCTAGCGGGTGAGACCGGCCAGGGGCCAGGGTCTCGCCCCGCCTCTTCTCTCTCGGCGGCCTAGCGGGCTAGACTGGCCAGGGCCAGGGTCTCGCCCTTGCCCCCCTGCAGTTTTAACCTTCTTGCCCTCGGAAAATTCCCCCTTTTACCCCCCGGCGTGGCTGTTTTCATGCCCCAGGCTTTTTTGGGCGAGGGTATCTCGGTCATTTGGTCCAAGGGTGTTTGGAAACTATAAATAGACCCCCTTGGGTGCCTTGGAGAGGACCTTGATCTCTTCTTCTTGCTTGCCCTCCCTTGACTTCTTCTGGTAGAGTGTGAGAGAGCTCCTCCAAGGCACCCTAGCTCGAGCATTGGCTAGGAGGGGAAGAGCTCAGGTAGCCTTCCGGGTGTGAGTGGTGGACCTCCGCGCTAGAGCCGAGGTGTCTGTTTCTAAGTTTCTTGTCCTCTGGTCCGTGACGCTCTACTCGAGTGGAAGAAAGAACTACTCGAGTATATAACATAAACTACTCGAGTACATGAAGGACTACTCGAGTGGAATACTTAGAATAATTTCTGAAGACGTCAGCAAGCAGCTACTCGAGTAGTTGAACTAAACTACTCGAGAGGAAGTGATCTACTCGAGTACGTGAAAATTCTACTCGAGTAAAAGACTTAGAAAATTCTGGAGTTAGGAAAATTACAAAGTACACGAGTGAGACACGATCTACTCGAGTAGGTATAATGAACTACTCGAGTATGTTTCTATCTACTCGAGTATGTGAGTATACTTACTCGAGTATATGAGTGTTTTTACTCGAGTCCATGACTTAGAAGAATTTTGATGAGTGAAGCCTTTAATACTCGGGTATAATGAGTGATCTACTCAAGTATAAAAACATGCTACTTGAGTATATGACTAAGTCTACTCGAGTACATGACTTAGCTACATGAGGGATACACTTAAGTACTCGAGTATAAAGTTTCTTTACTCGAGTAAATTATAACCAATCTACTCGAGTAGTTATGGACCTACTTTAGTAAAAGACTTAGAGAACTTTTTGTTGTTGGAAACTCTTTCTTCTAATGTAGTCAACTTCCAATCCTTTTCCCAAGATCCAATAGCTTGAATATGAAGTGTATCCCAATAGAGAGATCACACATGAGTCAACACCTTGGAATATACAATGAGGGATTACATTGTACAGTTCCTGTGTTTGGTGACTCACTATGGACTGACATTGGTCTACACTTCTCAGTGAAATTCCTGCAAACATATAACTTAAACAAAGAATCAAATACAACTTAATTCATCTTAGTTCCAGGGCGACTTCATCAAATCTGGGTTAGTGCGGATGTAAAACCCAACAATCTTCTCCTATTTGTTGAAGTCAGAACCCTTTACACTAAGGTGAATTAGAGACATAAAAGAAACTAAGTAGAAACGCATGAGCACGTAAGCAATAAACAATGAAAAAGATAATTAGACAGAAATCTAGAATTGTATATATATAAATTTCCAAAAACATCAAGTCTACAACTTGTCATTTCAATCTCTCAACATCTTTTAGGTTTAGGTTTGGGTTTGCTGCTTATCCATCTTTTCTTGTTGTCTTCTTAGATAGCTGAAAGGCTTAGGGAAATATTTAGGAGACCTTGGAGGAGCAGCAGGATTATTTCTCCCAAACTCTCTGTCATGGATCTTCCTTTTTTGCATAGATTTCTCATATAACTCCCATTCCTGGGAACTGTAATGAATGTTCCTGTTCTCATTAAGATCCATAACTAGTCTGAATGTCTCTAAAATTAGAGACTTGGAAGTTGGAGACCAAGCTTCAGCATGTTCAGTGGCTTTGGAAGGAGCAGTCCTGCTAGCAGAGGGGCCTTCACCATACTTCCTTTTATTCTTGTAGGTTCTGATCTCTGGAGGAGCTTGAAGGAAGATATCAGCAGGATCTTCTTCTTCCTAGCCTGGAACATAAGTATCTGGAGGAGCAACTGAGTCTCCAGGCTTGGGAGAGAAGGTATGTTGTAGAGGAACAGCTGGGGCAGTGACATCTGTAGCTAGAGGGTTGAGATGATGGGGAATGATGTTGGGATCAACTGAAAGGTCTGGCAAAATCTGATTGTGCATCCAAACAATAGTGTCATAGGTGTGAAATTTGACACTCTATATCTGGGCTAGCACATCATCATGAATGGTCTTCACATGGGCTTCTCATACATCTGTCTTCTGAGCAGCAGATTTGTCTACCTGTTCTTTGAATTCTTTTATCAGACCCTCCCCCTTTCTGATTTCAACAGATAGTTTCTCTATGGTATCATCTTTGAAAATGCCAACTTCTTCACAGATTTTCATTTTGTTAGCGTCATTTCTCTTGTCTAGCTCTATCTAATTGTTTGTCAGGGTGACACCTTGTTCCATAACATTTCCAACACTAGTGATAGTGTGGTCAAGGGCTTTGCCACCAATTTGAAATAAATACTTGAGGTTGTCAGTATTATGTTGAATTTCAGCAAAGCCTCTTCTCATCTCAGTCTCAAGAGCAGTTACCTTGTCAGTGACTATCTTTAGAGAGGTGTCAAAATAATTTCTCTATTCTTGAAGAAGAAGTGCAATATGTTGTAGCAAATCTGAGGAGGAAGAGACTATAGCAGCAGTAGAGGGAGTAGCAGTGGGAATAGGAGGAGTTACCTAAGGAGCTATTTCTTCAATGATGACAGAGCTGAGAGCTCTGGTGGTATGAATTATAGCATCCCTTTCTTCTGTATCATGGGGGATGGAGAAATCTAGGTTTCTGAGAGGGGCCTCAACTGGCTCTGGAGAGGTCTCATCAGAGATAAGAATGGTGTCTTGCTTGTCTTTTGGGGGATCTGGAGATGGTGTTGGAGTCCTGGCTGGAGAATGGGTAGGAGACTGTGCTGGAGAGAAGTCCTTGTGACATTCAGAGGTTGGAGCTGGAGGAGATAGAGGAGGAATGTGCATCACTTCTTCAGAAAGCTCTACAATCATAGCATCTATGGCAGCAGCTGTGGACAGAAGAGATTCTTGATGTAACTGAGCTGAAGGAGTGGCTGGACTTCCTGGAGTATGAGGGAGGGAAGAAAGTGCTGGGTGAGGAGAGGGCTGCCTGACTTGGATAAAAGGAGCAGACTCCCACTCACTTAGTGCACCAGAGGAGCTGGCCACAAGATGAGGAGAGGGAGATGGAGTCCTGTCCTCTATAGCTGGAACTTTTGGAACTTCTGAGATCTTTGCAGCTTGGGCAGAATTCTTTAGCTTGAGATCCCATCTCTAAATGGAAGAGATGAAGACTTTCTTCATGTGGTGAAGAGGGGTCCCTGTGGAGAAGTTGAAGACCTCAGGATTTGTTTCATGGAGTAGCAGAGAGATGATTCTGGCGTAGTTGAGAGATTTTAAACTATCCTTGATTTTATCCAGAATCAGCATACCAAATTGGTATTTCTTGCGGCAGACAATTGCTTGCATTATATCGAAGAAATATGATGGAATGTCTCTGATGGAGTGTATCTTGCACAGTAAAATTTTGCCAATAACATCAACCAAAAATTTGCCTTCTGCATTCATGTCTGACCTTTTGAAGTACTGAGCATCAATTGAAAAACCACAGAAAAGGGCTGTTCTGTCAGAGTCTTCAACAACTAAGTGATCTTCTTCATCGATAAGCGGCAATCGGAGAAGCTAAGAGACAGAGGTCTTGGTGAGCTTAAGTTTCAAACCCTTCACCTTGGATTTCAGGACTTTTCCATTCCTTTTAATCTTTAGGTTGGAAAAGAATTCGGCAACTTCTGGGAATAAAATTCGACAGGGTTCCTGGAGGATGAAGGAGAGGCCGGCGGTGTCGAGAAGGATGAGAAGGTTGTGGAAGTCATCTGAGAGCTCTGCAATACCTGCGGTAACGAGTTCTGATCTGACGCATATCTTGGAAGAAGCGGCCATGACTGCGGTTGACTGGAAGTGGTGAGGAGGGAAGCGGCGCGGCAACAACGGCAGTGGCAAGTAGGCGAAACGGCAGAGTAGGCGAAGCGGCAGAGGGTACTCGAGAGAACGAAATGATTTCGTGTAGGTTGGGGTTTTCGGAAATTCATATATATAACCCTAAATTTCATCTAATTAATTTGAAGGAAATTAACTAAATCGAGGGAAGAGCCGGCATTTAGCCTTGGGTGGCGAATAGAACAAATTTCAAAATCTGGAAACACTACACGAGAAAGATATAGACTACGCGAGTAGGTAAGAGGTTACTCGAGTAGATCTTCAGAAATTACTCAAGTCGGTCTGCAGAAAGTACTAGAGTAGGTGGAGAAAAATACTCGAGTAGGTAAGTGACTTACTCGAGTAGGTAAGTGACTTACTCGAG
The DNA here is from genome assembly GCA_039583875.1 of Platanthera guangdongensis. Classification (NCBI taxonomy): domain Eukaryota; kingdom Viridiplantae; phylum Streptophyta; class Magnoliopsida; order Asparagales; family Orchidaceae; genus Platanthera; species Platanthera guangdongensis. The sequence continues at coordinate 155,857,030 of CM077160.1, read as the reverse complement.
TAGGTAAGTTAACGTACTCGAGTATGTCAGTAGTTACTCGAGTAGGTCTGCAGTGACTCGAGTAGGTGAATTAACATACTCGATTATGTCTTATGCTTCTCGAGTCAAACTTTGAAAACAAATTTAGAAAATGTAGATTTTGACTAACCCCTTGGAATTACTTGCTTCTTAGTCATCCAGCCTTCTTTAGTCCTCTTTGTTGAGCATCTCAAGCTCAGTCTTGAAGAACGAGAACTTGGTCTCGTCCAGCGGCTTTGTGAAGATATCTGCAACTTGCCTATCTGTAGGCACATATTGGAGATCTATGTCTCCATGCTCCACATGTTCCCGGGTAAAGTGATACCTTAGCTCGATGTGTTTTGTCCGCCTGTGGGAGACTGGATTGTTGGCTATTGCAATTGCGCTGGAAGAGTCGCAAAACAAAGGAATATCCTTGAACTGCAGGTTGTAGTCCTCGAACTGATTCTTTATCCATAGAAACTGTGCGCAACAACTGCCTGCAGAGATATACTCTGACTCTGTCGTTGAGATTGCGACACAGTTCTGCTTCTTGCTACTCCAGGAGATTAGCCTTCTTCCGAAGAATTGGCAAGTCCGTGAGGTGCTTTTCCGGTCGTCTTTGCTACCTGCAAAATCTGCATCTGAAAACCCAATTAGTTCACTGTCATTACTTCTTGGGTACCATAAGCCAATATTTGGTGTGCCTTTAAGGTATCTCTGGATCCGCTTTGCAACAGCGTAATGAGATTCCTTAGAGTTCACTTGAAATCTAGCACAGACACATGTTGAAAATATTATGTCAGGCCTACTGGCAGTAAGGTAGAGCAAGGATCCAATTATGCTTCTGTACTTGGTTTCATCAAAATGTTTCCCTTTTTCATCCTTGTCCGAGAGACATAGTTGAGCCCATTGGAGTCCTCATAGAGGTTGCGTTCTCCATTCTGAATTTCTTAATTAGCTCTTTGGTGAACTTGGTCTGTGAGATGAAAATTCCATCTTCAGATTGTTTCACCTGAAGCCCTAAGAAATACTTCAGCTCGCCCATACTGCTCATTTCGAACTTCCCTTGCATAAGTTTTGAGAACTTTTTGCAGAGGTTGTCATCTGTAGAGCCAAAAATAATGTCGTCGACATAGATTTGCACTAGCAAAATCTTGCCTTTTATTTCCCTAAGAAATAATGTCTTGTCTATCTTTCCCCTTGTGAACTTGTTCTGAAGTAGAAATGTAGACAACGTTTCATATCAAGCTCTAGGAGCTTGTTTCAGACCATATAGGGTCTTGTGCAAAAAATAGACATAATCAGGAAAGTTAGGATCAACGAAACCTGGAGGTTGTTCCACATACACTTCCTCCTTTATGTTACCATTTAGGAAGGCCGACTTCACGTCCATCTGATAGACGGTGAAGCCTTTGAAAGCAGCATATGCTAGGAACAACCTTATTGCCTCCAGCCTCGCCACTGGAGCATATGTCTGGTCGAAGTCGATTCCTTCTTCTTGACGATAGCCTTTAGCGACGAGTCTGTCTTGTTCTTTACGATCGTCCCGTCTTCGTCCATCTTGTTTCTGTAGACCCATTTTGTTCCAATGATGTTCTTTCCTTTGGGTCGTGGAACAAGTTTCCACACATTGCAGCGCTTGGACTGATTTAGCTCTTCTTCCATTGTCATGATCCATGATGCGTCTGAGTTTGCTTCCTCAAATTTCTTTGGTTTAACCTGGGAGAGAAAACTCAAATGAAGATTCTCATTAGTTGTACCTCTTCGAGTTCTGACACCGTCCCGGGGATCGCCTATGATCTGGTCCATGGGGTGATCCTTCAGATGTCTGAGCTCTAGAGTTCTTGCATCTGGATTATCTTCAATCACTGGAGTGATTTCTTCATCCTGGATGTCTTGTTCATTTTGATCATCAGCCTCTCCAATAGGAGTTGGAGTGGTGATCTTAATGAACTTCTCGCCTTTGTCTTCGGACGGATCATCCAAGCTAGTTTCTTTCAACTTTTCATCTGCATCTTCAATGAGCACACTAGACGGATTGATTTGCAGCAAGCTCGTCTTATCAAATACAACATGTATCGATTCTTCCACCACCAGGGTTTTTCTATTAAATATCCTATATGCCTTACTATGACTACTATAGCCTACAAAAATACCTCCAAAGCTCTTTTCGCTGAACTTGGTGGTATGATACTTACCATTGTTAAGTACGAAATATTTACAACCAAAGATTCTAAAGTATGAGACTGTTGGTTTCCTGCCTTTCAGAAGTTCGTAAGGTGTCTTTTTGTGATCTTTGTTTATGAGTGCTCGATTTTGCACGTGGCATGCAGTGTTGACGGCTTCAGCCCAGAAGTACTCCAGTAGTGAAGCATCACTCAACATGGTCCTGCAAGCATCTATGAGTGTTCTGTTCCTACTCTCAGCCACTCCATTCTGTTGTGGAGTACGAGGAGAGGAAAACTCATGAAAGATACCTAAGCTTTCACAGAATTCTGTCATGGCCCCAGATTTGAACTTCGTTCTGTTATCACTTCTGATTTTGACTATGGAGTAGTTGTATTCATTCTGGACTTGCCTGACAAAATTAGTAAAGATGTCGAAGGTATCTGACTTGTATTTCAGAAAGAACACCCACGCAAAGCGCGGGTAGTCATCAACAATTACCAATGTATAGTCCTTATCTCTCAAACTTCTAATTTGCAGTGGACCAAACAAGTCCATGTGCAGTAGATGGAGACATCTGTTAGAGTCTTTGCTAATAATGCTTTTAAAGGTAGCCCTTGTTTGCTTGCCTTTTACGCATGCATGACAAGGCCTGTCTTTGATGCATTTGACATTTGGGGCATCACGTACTAAGTTCATTGAAAATAGTTTATTAATAGTTTTGAAATTAATATGTGCTAGTCTCTTGTGTCATTGGTCACCAAGAGACGCACTATCTTTTGCTAAAAGACACACTGGTGTAGAGAAATCTATACAGATGAAATTTAAACAGAAAATATTCCTGCTTCGAGTGCCGGATAGAATCGTTTCCATATTGTCAACGGATTTTATCAAGCACTTATCAACATGGAACTCAACTATGTATCTTTTATCGTAGAGTTGGCTTATGCTAATGAGATTGTGTTCCAATCCTTCGACATAGGCCACATCCGAGAAGGATACATTGTCGTTAGTAATCATACCATAGCCTCTAGTAATTCCACGGTCTGAACCTCCAAAGATGACCTTTGGTCCGTTCACGACTGGAGTAAAGTTCTGAATGAGGTTTCTAGTCCCGGTCATATGCCGAGAGCATCCGTTGTCCAAGTACCAGATGAGCGTTTTGTTGGCCTTTGGACATCCCTGCAATCATAATCAATTTGCCTTAGGAACCCAAACACGTTTGGGTCCTTGGTCTCGGGTTAGAGTACTCCACCTACGAGTGTTAGCATTATGAGCGGTCTTTCTCATATTGCTGACATGAGGGGTTGCAGCATTTCTGGAATTGAACCAGCAATCTATGGCGAAGTGACCAACCTTGCCACAGCACCAACAGTCAAATCTGTTGTACCTTTGCCTCAAGATCTCCTGCTTGACCTTTTGGAATTTTGGTCTAGCAGGGGTAGCATTCTTGGAGGAAGATGCCTCATGATGATGGCAATCACATGGCTTCTTCTCCTTTATGGTCTTCTCTACAACAGGCTTTGTCTTTGGTGCCTTCTTGAAGTTATGTCCATGATTAAAAGGGTCATAGCTCTGAAGAATAACTTCTTCATACGGTGTCTTAAAGACACTTTCGCCAAAGTTTCGGGGTCGAGTCCATCCTTGATAGCGGGACTTTGACTCTACATAGGTAGGCCTAGCAAAGTGCCCGTAGGATGAGTCAAAATCAAACTCATTTGTCGGAAAGATGACTTTCTTGAATGTAGTTTGATCTTGAGGGGCTTTCCCCTTCTCTTTCGCTAAGGCCTTTTTGGCTTCCTTATTCTTCCGTTGATTCTTGTTTCTCCTAGAGGATTTACTAGAAGCTTCTTCATGGCCTAGTCCAGCTCCCTTGGCCTTTGATGAGAATTCAGCAACGAATGGAAGAACTGTTTTGGGCTTCGAGAAACTCTCAACAAGTTTCCTTTCAGCCGCAAGTTCGGCTTCCAATTCTTTGATGATCTTCTCCTTAAGGTCAAGGTGCTCAAGAGCCTTGTTATATTCTTCAATAGCATTATTGAAGTTTTCTTCGAGTGAGTCAGTCTTTGCGACTTTCTCTCTCAAGATGCTCTCTTCGGCTTTTAGAGATTTGATCTCTTTAGCCTGAGTCTTCACGACTCGACGACATTTGTCGTAAGCCATGATTAACTCCTTGTACTGGCCATTAACTCTGACTCATCGTCAGAGGAGCTACCCTCGCAATCATGTTCAAAGACTTCAGAATCTGAAAGAGGGGTATGAGAGTTTACCTTCCCAGTGAACTGGGGCTCTTGTTCATCATCTGTTTGAGCCATTAGCCCAAAGTAAGTTTCTTCTTCTTTGCTTGACTCAGACGAGTCGGAGTCACTAAGAGTCTTGCTCTTTTTGGTTATGAGGCTCTTCTCTTTCCTCTTCTTGTTGTGTGAGGATTTCTTTTCTTCTCTTCTATCACCCTCCTTCTTCTTATGAGGGCAGTCAACAATGACGTGATCTGCCTTATTACAGCAATAACAAATGATGTCAGTTGAAACGTATTTGTTCTGTTTAGTATTGTACCTTTCGTGGCTGCTTGAGCCTTTTCTTTGTCGATCGCCATCCCGCCGCGATCTTCTGTATGAGGCATCCTTGTCTTTCCATTATTTCTTTTTATTAAGAAACTTCTTGAATTGCCTTGAGAGTAAGGAGAACTCTCCTTCAGATAGTTCAGAGCCTGAGGTGCTAGGCTCTGATGTTTCTTCTTCTTCATCAACTTCTAGAGCTGGAGCGGGGGAGGCAGCCTTAGTCTTTCTGGAGGTGTCTGCCTTCAGAGCGACAGATTTCTCCTTCAGTGTAGACCTGTCTTTCTCTTCTTCAGCTTTTCTTGTATTGATTTGGAGTTCAAAAGACATAAGCTTTTCAAAGAGATTTTGCGGGTCCGTTTCAGCTAGCTTCCCGAACTCCCTGATGGCGCATACCTTGTTATCCCATTCCTTGGTTAGGGATCTCAAAAATTTGTCGTTCAGTTCTCCGTTGGTGAAGACACGGCTATACACCCTTAGGCCATTCAAAATTTTGAAGAAGTTTTCAAAGGTGTCGGCAAGTGTTTCCTTGTTCCCTTGTCGGAACGCTTCATATTTTTGGTTGAGAAGGGATCTCCGATTATCCCTTACTTCTTCAGTTCCTTCCATCAAAGTAACTAAGGAATGCCACATCTCCTTAGCCGATTGACAGTGAATCAAATTCTTCAGCATCGAGTCATCGACTGCAATTGCTATAATGTTCTTAGCTTTTTTGTCGAGGGAGACAAGTGCAATCTCATCTTTGTCGAGATCCATTAGCTTTTTGGGAACTTTATTGGTAGGGTCGATAGTGGACACAGTCATGGGAACGTAAGGACCTTCTTCAACGATCATGAAGATCCTTGGATCCATAGCTTGCATGAAAAATTTTATCCTTTCTTTCCACATGTGAAAGTTATTTTTGTTGCACAGTGGAAGCTTGGCGAAATCTTTTCCCTTGTCCATTTTATGGTAGAATCTTTCAGATAATAGAGTTGGATTTGATCAAGGTGTTAACCTTTTGACGATCAACCTCCCTCTGATACAAATTGGAAGAAAACGGTTGTCAACCTAAATCACCTAGAGGGGGGTGAATATGTGAGTTTTGCGTCTTTTGCGGAATAAAAAAAATTAGAGCACAACACAGAACTATCTACCAATATCACAGACGATACAAGATTTATAGTGGTTCCCCGACCTTTGGTACATCCACTTTCCCTCACCGATCTAGCAATCAACTAGACTCGGTTACTCCACTATCTCGGATCAAAAATTGATCCTACCCTCGGAACAAAGTTCCTACAAACTCGATCCAAACAACGGGATCTACACCTCGGAAGATAACACTTCCTACAAACTCGGAGTGAAAAACTCCTACACTCGGAGAAACTTTCTCCTACAAGATTAATAAAGTTTTGGAAAAATTATACAAACAGTAAATCCAATCAGATATGATGAAACGGCCAGAAACTTCTTCTTATGGACTTTGCAGCACTATCAGAAATCGGTGAAGAGAATCTCGGCCAAGATCTGGATCTTCTTTGCTTTTACAAAATCAGAGAGAGAAGATGAACAGTGATGTCGATCTCGATCTGTAACTTTCTTCAGAATGAATCCTCTGAACTTAGAAGCAGTGTCCGGAGAAGATGGTGTCGGCGGCGGCTTCCGTTCTGTGAAAGACAGACAGAGGAGTCGGCTGAAAACTTTCTCAAAATAAAATGACAAGAAGGCTTGGAGAAAACTTAGGGTTTGTCATTTTCTGATAAGACTTTATATAGGAGAGAATAACGGTCATAATCGGTCATAATGATGTACACGTGGACCAATCATGTCACATGATTTGAAAATCCCGTCAGAAAAAAGATTTAGACAAAATTTCAGGAAAGTTCAGTCATATACACGAGTAAGAGAAGAGCTACTCGAGTAGTTGAATAACTACTCGAGTACATGAAGGAGAACATACTCGGGTACATAACGATAGACTATTCGAGTAGGTAGAGACCAACTACTCGAGTATATATATAGTGACTTACTCGAGTACAAGAAGGATCTACTCGAGTACAAGAAAGGACTACTCGAGTATATAACATAAACTACTCGAGTACCTGAAGAATCTACTCGAGTGGAAGAAAGAACTACTCGAGTATATAACATAAACTACTCGAGTACACGAAGGACTACTCGAGTGGAATACTTGGAATAATTTCTGAAGACGTCAGCAAGCAGCTACTCGAGTAGTTGAACTAAACTACTCGAGAGGAAGTGATCTACTCGAGTACGTGAAAATTCTACTCGAGTAAAAGACTTAGAAAATTCTGGAGTTAGGAAAATTACAAAGTACACGAGTGAGACACAATCTACTCGAGTAGGTATAATGAACTACTTGAGTATGTTTCTATCTACTCGAGTATGTGAGTATACTTACTCGAGTATATGAGTGTTTTTACTCGAGTCCATGACTTAGAAGAATTTTGATGAGTGAAGCCTTTAATACTCGGGTATAATGAGTGATCTACTCGAGTATAAAAACATGCTACTCGAGTATATGACTAAGTTTACTCGAGTACATGACTTAGCTACACGAGAGATACACTTAAGTACTCGAGTACAAAGTTTCTTTACTCGAGTAAATTATAACCAATCTACTCGAGTAGTTTGGACCTACTCGAGTAAAAGACTTAGAGAATTTTTTGTTGTTGGAAACTCTTTCTTCTAATGTAGTCAACTTCCAATCCTTTTCCCAAGGTCCAATAGCTTGAATATGAAGTGTATCCCAATAGAGAGATCACACATGATTCAACACCTTGGAATATGTAATGAGGGATTACATTGCACAGTTCCTGTGTTTGGTGACCCACTGTGGACTGACATTGGTCGACACTTCCCAGTGAAATTCCTGCAAACATATAACTCAAACCATGCATCAAATACAACTTAATTCATCTTAGTTCCAGGGTGACTTCATCAAATCTGGGTTAGTGTGGATGTAAAACCCAACACCGAGCGACTTGTCCGCCCTGCTGGCTTGTGAAAGCCCAGTCAGCGGGGTCCCATCAAGGGTATTATGGTTTGTACTTGATCTTATCTCAACACTTACCCGAGTGACTTGCCTTCCCTTCCGGTTTGTGATAACCCGGTCAGCGGGGTCCCATCTAGGGTATGCTGGTTCAGACTTGATCTTATCTCAATCTTTTACCCGAACGACCTGCCTGCCCCGCCGGCTTGTGAGAGCCCGGTCAGTGGGGTCCCATGGAGGGTATTCTGTTTCGGACTTAGTCTTATCTCAACCTCTTACCGAGCGATCTGCCTGCCCTGCCGGCTTGTGAGAGCCCGGTCGGCGGGATACCATCCAGGGTATTCTGGTTTGGACTTGATCTCATCTCAATCTCTTACCTGAACGACATGTCTGCCCTGTCGGCTTGTGAGAGCCCGATCAACGGGGTCCCATTTAGGGTATTCTAGTTCGGACTTGATCTTATCTCAATTTATTACCCGAGTGACCTTCCTGCCCTGCCGACTTGTGAGACTCCGTTCAACGGGGTTCCATTGAGTGTATTCTGTTTCGGACTTGATCTAATCATAACCTCTTACCCGAGTGACCTGCTTGCCCTGCCAGCTTGTGAGAGCCTGGTCAGCGGGGTCCCATCTAGGGTATTCTAGTTTGAACTTGATCTTATCTCAACCTCTTACTAGAGTAACCTGCCTGCCCTACCGACTTGTGATAGCCTGGTCAGCAGAGTCCTATCTAGGGTATTTTGGTTAGGACTTGATCTTATCTCAATCTCTTACCTGAACGACCTGCCTACCCTGCCGGCTTGTGATAGCTCGGTCAGCGGGGTCCCATTGAGGGTATTCTGGTTCAGACTTGATCTTATCTCAACATCTTACTCGAGCGACATGTCTGCCCTGCCGGCTTGTGAGAACCCGGTCAGCAAGGTCTCATCTAGGGTATTCTGGTTCGGACTTGATCTTATCTCAACCTCTTACCCGAATGACATGCCTGACCTTCCGTCTAGTGAGAGCCCGGTCAGCGGGGTCCCATCTAGGGTATTCTAGTTCAGACTTGATATTATCTAAACCTCTTACTCGAGTGACCTACCTGCCTTGTCGGCTTGTGAGAGTCTGGTAAGCGGAGTCCCATCAAGGGTATTCTGGTTCAGACTTTGATAAGTCGTGATGATAGAGCAAAGGGGAATTTGGTGGAGAATGGATCTTTTTATTTGTTTAATTCTTGGATAAAAGCACTTCAGGTCGTCACCGCTCCAAGTGTTACTAAGGGATGCCCCTTCGACATTATGGAGGTGGTATCCGCCTGAGGTGGATTCGAAGATTACAAAGGGCGCCTCCCAATTAGGGTGGAGCTTTCCTATGACCCCCCTTCTTGCGATATTGACCTTTTTGAGGACTAAATCCCCTTTTGCAAAGTGTTTGATCCTGATATTCTTGTCAAACTACCTCGTCATCCGACGCTTGACTTCCTTCTGGCGAAGGGCTGCCAGGTCACGAAGTTCTTTCACCAGATCAAGTGATAGTTGTTATTCGTCCTCAGTCTCCACTCTCTATTCCTCATCACCCCCTATGGCAACAACTCTTGGGGATCTCACCTCAAATTCTACGGGAAGCACGACCTCAGACCCGTGTGATAGTTTGAAAGGGGTTTCTCCAGTAGTCGTATTCGGGGTGGTTTTTAGTGAACACGAGATCGAGGGGAGTTGTTTCATCCAACTGTCCTTCAGATTTTCCACCTTCTTCAACGGGTTGACAATTATCTTATTTGCGGCTCTAACTGCCCGTTGCTCCTGGGATGATGGACAGACGCAAAACTAAGATCGATGCCCAACTGTCCGCGAAAACTAACAAACTCCTCGCTAGCAAATTAAGTCTCGTTGTCCGTGACTATGGCTAGTGGCAATCCATTCCAACATATTATCTCCCCTATATGAAGCTGTGAATTACTTGCGATGTTACCTTTGCCAATGCCCTAACCTCTAGCCATTTTGAGAAGTAATCCACCATGACCAAGATAAACTTCCTCTGACCGCTAGCCTGTGGGAAAGGACCAACCAGGTCCAATCCCCAGATTGCAAAGGGCTATGGCGTCATGATCGTCTCGAGCCTCTACGACAGAAGGAGCTGGAGTGGTGCATAGAGTTGGCGTTTTTGGCATTTCCTCACGAATTCCGCAGCATCCTTGCTAATAGTCGGCCAAAAGTATCCCTGTCGCATTACCCTCTTCTCCAGAGTCTGACTCCCCGAACGGCTTCACACTCTTCTGAATGGATTTCTTCTAAGACTCGAGGGACCTCCTCTTCGGCCACGTATCTTGCTAGGATCCCAGAGAGGGTCTTTCGATATAACACTCCCTCTTGTAACAAATAGTAAGCTGACTTGTATATGAACTTTCTTTTATCCAGGTTATTCTCCGGGAACTCTCCAAATGCTAGAAAAAGGATGAAAGGGTCCATCCGCGAGGGCCGTTGGTCGATCTCCATCAACTCTCGTTCGTCGATGGAAGGTCAGAACAACTCCATCACAATTCCTCCTGCTCGAGGGCTAAACTTGGCAAGGTGATCTGCATGTATGTTTTCATCCCGAGGCACATGTCAGATCGAGAAAATTCGGAACAGCCTTATGAGGCCTTGACCTTGGCAAGATACTTTTGAAGGGTAGGCTTCTTTATTTCAAATTCTCCCTTAATTTGTGATGAAACCACCATTGAGTCCGCAGAGACCTTCACATTTTGAATTCCCAGCTCCCTAGCTAAACTAAACCCTGTTATCACTGCCTCGTACTCTGTCTGATTGTTGGCAATGCGAAAATGGATGTTGACGACCTGCTCTATCTTCATTCCCCGGGGACTTCTCAGGATCACCCTCGCACTTAAGGAATGTCTTCCTGATGCCCATCCACAAGCACATCCCAAGCCTCTTGATCGTATTGTTTGAGCTCCTCCATTTTTGTGGCATACTCTGCTAGGAAATCTGCTACCGCTTGATCCTTTACTGATAATCGCAGTGTGAATGAGATATCAACTCACTCAATTCCACCGACCACTTTATAATTATTCCTGAGTGCTCCACCCCTTCCATGATGTTACAGAGGGGATGATCGGTCACCACCTTGATGGAATGTGCCTGGAAGTAGAGCCAGAGCTTTTTGGCTGATACGACCAGAGAAAAAACTAACTTCTCTAGGATGGGGTAATTGAGTTCTGCCTTCCTCAAGACCCTACTTAAGTAATACACCAGTAGTTGCTTACTTCCTTCCTCTCGAACTAAGACAACGCTCACGACTTTTCCCCCCACCCCGAGATATAAGGCCAACTCCTTTTCATTCTTCGGACCCTGGAGTAGTGGGGCCATGGTGAGCTGTTGCTTCAAGGCCTGAAAGGCGTTCTCACACTCCCTGGTCCACTCAAAACGTTGGTTACCCCTCAACACTTTGAAGAAAGGTGAGCATTTCTCGCCTGCCCGAGATAAGAACCCGCTCAACCCTGCTAGTTTACCCGTTAGACGCTAAATTTCCTTGGCGTTCCATGGCGACTCCAACTCCAATATTGTCTTGACCTTATTTGGGTTGGTTTGGTGACAAAGGAACTTCCCCCTTCCGACTCTGAAAATGCACTTCAGGTAATTAAGTGTCATTTTATACTTTCTCAAGGTGGTAAACGTCCCTGCCAAGTGTAGGAGGTGAGACTCGACATCTTTGCTTTTCACCATTAGGTCATCCACATAGACCTCAAGATTCCTTCCCCTTTGCTCCCTAAAGACACTGTTCATCATTCTCCGATACGATGCTCCTTCATTTTTTAGCATGAATGATATAATCTTATAACTATATCACCCATCACCCGTGATGAAGGAAACATCATTAACATCTAGCGGGTGCATCCTGATTTGGTGGTAACCTGAAAATGCATCTAAGAAATTCATTACAAAAAAATCGATGGTTGAATCCACTAGTGCGTTGATTCGAGGCATGTGGTAGCAATCATTGGGGCATTCTTTATTCATTAAAGAAGAGTCAACAAAAATTCTCCACCTCACGCCCCCTTCTCCGATACAAAACCCGCTTTCAATAACTTCTCCATCTCTTCCCGGATTGGTTCAGCCAGCTTACCCGACACAGACCTTTTCTTCTGACGAATCGCATGGACGTTGGGGCCGAGATTAAGATGATGGCAAGCAACGTTTGCCTCAATCCCTGGCATGTCTACCATATCCCAGGTGAAGATGTTGATTTTGTCCTGTATGCAGCCCTTGATCCTCTCCTGATCCTCCTCCTTTAGCTTTCCCCCGATCTGCATTATCTCTGGCTTCCCTTCCAGGGTGGTGATCTCCATCTTCTTAACCTCTTCAGCAGCCTCCAGCCTGACCTTCTCTTACATCTCTTTCCTGAACTCTTCTGCTTCTCCCATCCACGAGATCATGTTGACAGCCGTGACGTAGCGCTGCCTTGTTATCATGGGGTCCTCCAGATCCTGACTTGCACTCCTCTTGTAACACCCCAGTTTTGCAAGAGGGTCAGTCTGCAGTTTTGGAAAATTTTTGGGTTTCTGGCAGGAGGCACATGACCTGCGACACGGGCGTGTCGTAGGGCGTGTCGAGGCCGTGTCGACACTCGGCCCAAGTGTCGACACTTTCGCTCGGCATTGTGCCGAGAGTAGGGCACACGGCCTGCGACACGGGCGTGTCGCAGGGCGTGTCGAGGCCGTGTCGACACTCGGCCCAAGTGTCGACACTTTCGCTCGACGAGTATCGAGACTGGGGTACACGGCCTGTGACACGGGCGTGTCACAGGGCGTGTCCCGCTTGGTCGACGATCTTCGCTCGACGTTTTTTCGCGGTGTCGACACAAAGCCTGTCGACGGGTGTCGAGACTTGGCACACGGCTTGGGACACGGGCGTGTCCCAAGCCGTGTCACCTCTCGGGTTGGTTTCGGGACCGTGTCGATGGAGGCACACGGCCGGCCACACGGCCGTGTCACTGGGGACACGGGCGTGTCGGATTGAACACGGGCGTGTCGGATGCCCGTGTACTGTTCCAGGCGCGTCGATTCGAGACGGCGAATGAGGCACACGGCCCTGGACACGGGCGTGTGACAGGCCGTGTTCGACTCAGGTCTTTTATTTTCCAGGCGGATCGTGGCCTTTCTTTCCCAGATTTTAGGATCTGACGGTTCAGGACTGTTCTTGGGGAGTTAAGTCCGAGAATAGGGTTGAAAGCCCTCATTCTTCTCCAAGCTTTCTCTTACTAAAGATCTAGAGAGAAGTGAGAACAAGGAAGAAGGAGAAGGAGAGTTGGTGCTGTAGGAGGGGTTTCGGTGCTCCAAATCGCGAGCCGAGTCCAGATCCGTGGAGCTTAGGTCGTTGCGAAGGTTTTCATCCGGCTATTTTGTCATGACAAGGAAGAGGAGTCGGAAGGTAACGACACTTCTCCTCTCTGTCTTAGGATGCATGTCTTAACATCATTTATTATTTTTTTCCTTTCTAGTTTTTGGGCACCAAACTCTCAAATGAGAGGGGTTTTGGTTTGCCAAGGTTCAAGAGGAACCTCCGGGTTGATTGAGTCCGTCCCCGGCATATTTTTGCATTAGAGATCCGCTCCGTTAGTGGATTAGGCATGGTGGGTGAAGCCGTTGTCGCGACAGTTAGTCCGACTCGGTGATGTTGCATAAAAACGTTAAGGATTCGTAGAGATTCCGTTGCGGCAATATGCCGTTTGTGATGTGGTGATGTTTCCCCCTTTTTCTCGAGTGAGTACGTGTAGTCGGAACCGGACAAGGTTAGCTCCTCGTGGCGGTAGATGTTTTCCTTGGTGGACAAGGTTAGCTCCGCATGAGTTGGAGATGGTTTCCTTGGTGCACGGACACGCTGCAGTACAAATGAGGGACTAGAGTGGATTTGTCTTGGTTTGTGTTGTGCCAAGGCGTGGCTATGTCTCCGTGGTCGGCTGGCTATCCCGTGACGTTCACGTCATGTGTGGAGAGTGTCCCGGCGAGACTAGTCCCCTTCTGTGTGACTGACAAGAATGTCAAGCATGGGGGCAAACCCGGGCAATGAGGCCATGAGCGGGTGGGGTCCGGCAAGGCTTCTTAGAATCGGTCAGTTTTGTGTTTGTTGGAATCCTGACATAAGACGTCAGAGCTTGTAGGCAAGCCCGGGTTTAAGACCTTGAGCGGGTGGGGCCTTGATAAGAATTCCATGAGGCGGCCTGTGAGCCGTTGGGGGAAATGGTGACCCCTTTGTTTGCGGCTTTATGCCAATGGGGAATCGATGAGAACCCATATAATGTGATGATGTGCTAGATGCATACGAGTTAGGGTGCCTTGGGTGAAACCCAGGTTATTGCATACATGATTGCATAAGTAGGCCCTTTTATATTATGCTCAACCAGTAGAGAACATGTATGATGTATGTGACATCCAAACCTGTTTCCTTAGTTGCTTTTCTTGCTTATGATTATTGCCTATGAAGTGCTAACTTGCAGGTTGGAGGGGTACCCCGGGGTCCGTTAGGGGCGGCCGGTAGGATATGTGTTGTTGCACAGTTTGAGGTCAGCCTTTGCTGATCCACGTTACTAATAAATTTTTCAGGGCAAGGATCGCATGCAGGAGCTAGCTCGCCGGCCAGAAAGGCCTAAGCCTCACGAAGTGTTTTCTTTTGTAGCTCTACTTATGAGATGTTATATGTTTGAGACTCATGTTGTCCGGCTTGCATGCCGAGGTAGACTAGGAGTGCTAATCACATTCGTGACTGATGTATCATTTGTTTTTGGACACTTGTTGTAAGGCCTTAAGGCCATTTGTTTTACTCTTTAGTGGTGGATAACTTCTAGTCCTGTTTTGGTTCCGCTGTGTTGTGCAAAGTGTTTTGAGTATGGGTAGTTATATCAACTTTTAATACTAAAGCTGTGGCGTCCGTATGTTGCGGGGCTCCGGCCGGACCCATATTATATGTTCACTACAGGGGAGGTGTTACACCTCTGCTATTGAACTTTAGGTACTTGTGTAAAGAAGATGGTACGCATCGAAATGTGATGATAAGGGGACATCCGAAGATAGTGTTATAGCTACTTGGAGCATCCACAATGACGAATCGACAATTTCAAGATGTCCCTCTCAAGGTAACATGAAGACCCACACCTCCTACTTCCTTCCTCTCGTCCGAGAATTCAGACAGAGGTCCATCAAAGGCTAGCAACCTCCTGGATTCCACCTTCATCTCATCAAAAGCTCTCTTGAAAATCACATATACTGAACTCCCATTATCCACTAAGATGCTTGAGACTGTAAAGTTTTTGATGGTCTTCTGGATTACCAAGGTATCACAGAACGGGTCTTCATAATCTGGCATATCCTTCAATGATAAGGTGATCTTCTCTATCGTGGGAGAGGTCAAGGATGTCGAAGTGATGCTCCGATAAAAAATATTTTGGAGGCTCCCCTTGTGGGTGGTCTCAATCCTAGCTACCTCGTGGATTACCTCAATCCATCCTCGGGTGCCCACATCTGCCCGATCTTCACATCGGTCTTCGACCTCAGCTCCTTCTTCACCCCGACTCCTACTTCCATAATCCTTTGTGGTAATGGTTGTATTCCTCCGACTCTCACTGCTCCTCGAAACTCTAAAAACTCGGGGCAAGTGGTCGTTGCGTTCCCCTCCTCTTGATGGAAGTCACAAAAAAGTAATGTCACACCTTCCCTTCTTCCTCCTCTGCTAGGTTAATTCCTCCTTCTTCCTCCTCTTCCTCGGACTATCGTCATTGCATGTTGAGGGAGGGGGAAGCATCCTTGGGCCCGGTCTCCACCACAGAGGGTTGAACCGTCCTTACCCTGCCTAGTGATTGCCCCCACCCTGAGCTACTCCTCTTCCCTGACCCTGAAATGGTCTTCCTGTTGGCCTCCATGCCGGTCTATTACCCAGCTCTTGCACTGTCTATCCCTGCTCCTGCCATCTCTGGTATAGAGAATGATGTTTTTGGAAATTGGACTCCATTCCTCATATTCTGGCATCTTCTGGATCTCAATCCTTCTTCTTTGTCTAGCCTCCATGATTTATTCTGAGATCAGATGAACCCTCCTTTTCATGGAAGATGATTCTCCGTGTTCAACTTGAGGAGAGAGATTATATCCTGCCCAAGCTTCTTCATAATTTTCAGATGGGATGTGCCAATAGTGATCACTGGGTCTGATTCTTGAATATCTGGCTATGGAGAGTATTGAACTGGTTCCAAGTGCAGAGTTTCTCTGATAGAATTGTATGCCCAGATGGCTTGCTAAGCAGAGTGATGTGTGATTTCTCTCTTCCCCTTGCTGATTTCTTCAAATATTACTTTGCAGGTTTTGTCTTGGGACTCTTCAATCTTCTTTTCTAGATAATTAACTCCATCCACTATGGTGTTTTTTGTCTATAGAAGATGACCATTCAGCAGCTGATTGTAAGAATCCATCCTTTCCATGATGGCTATTCTGTTGTCATGCAATCTTGCATGTGTTGCCAGGAATGTTTGTTATAAGTTTTCTCCGGTGGCATCCAGCTTGTCTATGAGAGCTTGAATTCCTTGAAGTGTCATATCATTCTGTCTTGTTGTGTTATCTGATGCGGTTGATGCTCTCATGAAGAATTGGAAAGTTCGTGTGCTCAGGTGAAGCATCTCCCTTTTAACTTCTGATATTATCTCATGCATTTACGTCCTCAGACCTTGTAATGTACTTTCCACAAGGCACTCTATACTTCTTCTTTGGGTATCCATCATTTGTTGGATTTGAGCCAAAAGGGAACTAGGCTCTCCAGTAGGTTGAGGAGTTGGGGCTTGTGGCTCAGCCTCAGCAGCTCTTTGAGAGGTACCTATAGGAACCTTATAGTCCTCATTTAGACAGCCAGGAGTTGACTTCTTTGAGGTTCATATGTCAGTATTTGGTTCCTCCAAGACACTCTTCCCTCCCCACGAGACTAGTTCATTACCCGTGAGAGTACATTCTGAGGAGCTTTCCACAATAGTAGGGATTATAGCTGTGCAGGCTAGCACTTCGCATATGACCTACTCCACTTCTTCCATAGTAGACTTGCATTGGGCAGAGTCATCCATATTTGACTCCCCCTGAATCTCTTCAGTAGATTCTACAATTTCAGTCTATTGGGCAGAGACCTCAAGAACAGGCTCCCCCTCAACTGTATCTAGGAGGGCAATGTTTTGATGGTTTGCTCCTTTCACTAATTTAGTGTGAAGTGTGGATGCTTCCCGGACCTATGTGGCGGTAAATTATGGAGCAAGTTCATCAAGAACTTCTCTTGGTGGTATTTCAATATCATCTGAGACATGAAGTTCTTGATGAACTTCTCTCGTCACTTCAACAGTAGACTCAAGCACATCCCTGGACCCTTCCAAAGGGGTTGTACTCTCCAGATCTTCAGGGAGATGTTCCCCTCTATGCTCCCCTTCGATAGTTCTAGGGGAAAGAGGATATCTTTCATTTGAATCTTTCTTTTTCAGTCCTCTTTTCTTGGCAGCATGTTAGGACTTTTCTCAGCCTTTTCTTTTCCTTTCTTCTTCTCCTCTCCTTGGGAGAGTCTGGAACTTGCTCCTCCCTTCTCAGGTTTGTGAAAGGGTTTGTCCCACCTCTCTATTGTTCTGTATTCCATTTTCTTCAGGTGGAGAAGGACTTCGGGAACATCATTCAACCTATTTCCAAGGCTCTTGGATAGTTAAAAAGACACTATTCTCCCCATGTTGGGGGCAACAATGCATGCTTGCAAGCTTCTTCGAAACTAGGGTACTCCAATCTGTTTTCCTTATTCGAATAACATCAGTCATTATTTTGAACATCTCCTTAGAGATTCTGTCATGAGATCCGGGCTTGCATAATAGAGCTCTTCCTATTATGTCAGCCAAGAGCTTTCCTGGGGGATTCATGTCATTCTTCTCTAGTGAGCCATATTTCTTTCCTGAGTAATCACACCACTTCAGGGTTGCGGCAGCGTCTTGCTTTGTTATTTCTTCTTCCACTTCACCCTCTTGAAGGGTAGGAAGGTCTAGATGACGATTTAAACTTCTAGCTGTGATCCTGAGGCGATGATTGCGCACTGTAGTTTTGATGTTAAGACCAGAACTACTCATCCCATCATTCTAGTATAATTCCTCTACTGTAAAAGGTATTATCCTATTGGTTTTGATAGAATGACCTCTAAGCCTGCTGCGCTTAAGAAAAATATCACATTTTGATCTCTTCTGAATAGCTGTTGAAATTGCCTCTTACCACTTTGCTGCCGGTGCTGATTTAATCCGACGAACTCTCCTTGGGTGCCATCGACGAAACTAGGGTTAGAAGGAGAGAGGATTTCTTGTAGAATCGGGAGAGGGAGTGCGAGAATGATGGTGTTGATGGTTGGGGTTTTAGGACTTATTTAACCTAATGTTCCATTTTTTCTAATTTTATTAATGTAAAAAGAATTCCAAACTGTGCATACCTGTTTAAGAAAAAAATATGTAGACATATAATCTGCTGATATCCTTTTTGATTGGAAAAGAAAACTCTTCTCGTTTGGTCCCCATCCTTCCTTTTTGATTAAAATGAGACTTCTTGTATGCAACTTGGTTAAGACCCTAGATTCTACTGGTCGACAACAAAATAATAGTAAAAGAAATTCCAAGACACATCATCTAGTGTTGAGGCTAGGCATTATATTTATTCAAGATTTAACATGCTTAGTTCAATTTTGAAATTATTAAACTTCTCTTCATCTAGAGGCTTAGTAAAGATGTCTGCCACTTATTTGTTAATAGGGAAAACTCAAGGCAGATATCTTCTTTTTCTACATATTCTCTGATGAAGTGATACCTTATCTTAATGTGCTTGGTCATGCTGTAAGACACATGATTGTTGGCTATTGAGATTGCACTAGAAGAGTCACAAAATAAAAGTGCTTTACTTAGCTGGATGTTATAGTCTTGTAGTTGATGTTGAATCCAGAGCATTTGGGCATATCAACATCCAGCTGAAATGTATTCTAACTCTGCTATGGATATGATCACACTTGTCTGTTTTTTACTGCTTCAGGAAATAAGCCTTCTTCCAAGGAACTGACATGTTTCTGAAGTGCTCTTCTTGTCTCCCTTACACCTTGCAAAATCTGCATCTGAAAAGTTTGTTAGCTCAAAATCATTACTCTTAGGGTACCATAAGCCAAGATTAAGCATACCCTTAAGGTATCTTAGAATTCTCTTGACAAAGGTGTAGTGAGATTTCTTAGGATTCATGATGAGTAGCAAAATATACATATTTTTAGTCTATATTTTAGTTTTGTTTTAATACAAAATATAATTATATTATGTACATACCTAAATAAATCCTTTCCTTTTGATTTTCAGTTCTAACTTGTCTTTATTTTGTGCTTTATGGGAATTTCTGCACATGTTGGACAATTCAGCAAAGTTTCCTAAGTCACGCCCGTGACTTAGGGCGTATAACTTTAAAACCAACAATTCCAGCAATTCGACCGAGTTTGGCCAGCAAGCTCAGTCACGCCCAGTCTACATGCCCGTGTTCTAGCTAACACGCCTGTGACATCACCCGTGACCAAACAAGCCGCTCGTTGTTACGTCGTGCTGAAGTCATGCAGCTAGCAAACCAAGTCACACCCAAGCTACACGTATATGTTCCATCTATCACGCCTGTGACCTAACCCGTGACCAAGCCAGAAGTCCAGCTATCATGCCCCGCCTAAGTCTATCTGCCACGCTCGCAGACACGCCCTGCTGACAAGCCCATGACCCAGATGTCATGCATGTGTACTTTTCCAACCCGATCCAGAAGCCTCCAGAATTTCTATCCGCAGATCATCTTATCTACCACGTGAGCAACACACCAATGGTACATGCCTAAGGGGGCGTGTACCTAAATTTTTCTACCTATAAAAGGAGGGCCAAGGCTGACGTTTAGAGGAGAACTGGTAGAGTTCCACAAAGTTCTATATAGTGTTTATGAGTAACTTTTGAGTGATATTTTCCTAACCCTAGTTTGAGTTCTTTAGTGCGTAACACTTTTTTAAGTAATAAAATTTAAGTTTTCAAGTTATTCTTCATCTTTCATTTCTTTTAACTTAGTTTTCATTTCTGTTGAGATATGGTGTGTGCATAAGTGCTTTTTTTCTAATTCTTTTTCTACTATCACCCACATCCCGGATGAGAGGCTAAAAACTTTTAACACTTGATTAAAATGATTGGGACATATATTATTGCTGCAATTTTACAAGTCTTTTAATTTTCCTACTACCACCCATATCCTGATTGAGAAGCTAAGAACTTTTTAGCATCAGCCGAGATACGTTGGGAATGATATTAATTCTGCACTTTATAAGTCTTTTAATTTTTCTACTACCATCTCCATCCCGATGAGAGGCTAAGAACTTTTTAGCACTCAATTGAGATGGGCTTTGGAAAAGATATTAATTCTGCAATTTAAAACCTACTTTCTAAATTAATAAAAACTTAGGATTTACCTAAGAATTAAGTTGAGTGGAACCATACAAATCGATACATATATGGTTTTCATTTTCGTAGTTCGTAGCTAGTAGCTGAAAGGTTTGTGTCACAAATTGATCACTCTCAGGTAAAGAGAAACTACGTATCACTCTCGAAAGAGATGAATATAAGCCTCATGGGTTGTACCTTCAAATATCAGTAAGAGGTCAATAGCGGAGTTCACAACGTAAAGCGTGTATTAAAGTATTTTTGATTAGAGACGAAAGTTTCGTCAAGCTACTTAATCTCAGGTGGATGTATGCTCGATAGAGGTGCACTCATATTTAATTAACAGAAAAGTAGATTTTTTCTTGTTTAAAAAGTATTTTCCAGAGTAAATCAAAATCGGGGGTTCTCTAGCTCATCTATTTTCAAAACCCTAAGTATTACTTTTTTCACTTTTAAAAATCATTAACTTTTTTCGGTAAAATAATAATTTCATTTCTTAAAGTAGAGTACTCGACACAGATTCGTGGAAAAATACGACCTTAATATTTTAAAATAATATACTATTACTCGATAAGTACGCTTGCCTTAATCACAGTATATAAGTAAAAAGAGCAAAACACACAAACGTGTAATTTACACATTTAACTTAATTTTCAATTTAAACTATCTCAACATTCTACTTATCAAGTTTTTTGCACCGTTCCCGGGGAACGAACCCGGGTCACCAACGTGACAGACGAGAATACTCATCACTATACTATAACGACTACGACCCGCCCCGATAAAAGACATCTTTACTAAATATGTCGTCATAAATGAGTCCAATATCTGGAACCTGGCCGGATCAATTAAAAATTTGGAAACTCAAATTGGACAGATTTCAAAAATGTTGTTGGAGCGGCAATTTGGAGCTTTACCAGAAAATACGGAGCCAAATCCGTTGGAGAATGCCCACGCCATCACACTTCGAAGTGGAAAGGAGGTACACTCACCGAACAAGATAGAATCCGAATCTGAAAAAAGAGTTTCTACCCCACCGCCTCCTCCTCCTTCTACTCCACCGCGTATTTCTCCACCATCTTTACCCTATCTTTCTAAATTAAATAATGAGCGACAAGACGAGCATTATAATTTTTTTTTACAAATTTTAAAACAAATACAAATTAATGTCTCTTTTTGCGAAACAATCACACAGATGCTAAAATACGCAAAATATCTTAAAACGTCACTTTCTAATAAAAAGAAGTTCGATGATATATCGTGAGTTTCCCTTAACGCTGAATGTTCGACGATTTTATTAAAAGAATTACCCCAAAAACTAAATGATGCAGGACGGTTTTCAATCGTGTGCCTTTTCGATAATCTATTAATAAAAGACGCCTTAGTAAATTTGGGCGTCAGTATTAACTTAATGTCGTACTCGTTTTTCAAAAATTAGGATTGGGTAGTCCAAACCCAACCAAAATGAGCATCCAATTAGCAGATTGTTGCATAAAATATCAGATAGGGATAATGGAGGATGTTCTGGTCAAGGTTGACAACTTTATTTTCCTGGTAGACTTTGTTATCCTCGACATCGAGGAAGACGCTGATGTACCCATTATACTCGGTCGCCCCTTTCTCGCCACCTCCCGCGCTTTAATTGATGTAAGTAACTGTAGACTCCTCCTTCAAGTTGGAGATGACGAGGTTACGATTAATATAAATCCCTCAATGCAGAATTCGCTTTCAAACGACGATTCCTGCTTTCATGTGGAAGCCTCTTTTGAGTAAAATAGTTTTTTTATTTCTGACTTATTTTCTATGACTTTAAAAAAACGTACTTGGCGAACTTACCTTTTTCAAATGAAATGCCTAACAATTTGCCTTTTGAACTCATTATTTCTAAAAATTTCAAACTAAAAACATCCTACGAAGTACCACCAACCCTCGAGCTTAAACCACTTCCCGAGCTTCTAAAATATGTTTTTCTCGAAGAAAATTCAAAACTCCATGTTATTATTTCTTCAAAGTTAAACGATTCAGAGACTTCTGATTTAGTGGAAGTGTTGAACCAATATCGTTATGCAATTGCATGACAGATTTCTGATATTCAGAGCATAAACCCCTCGTTCTGTACACATAAAATATTTCTCGAAGATAATCCTTGCAAATCCATCCAACCTCAATGTCGACTTAATCCTAATATGAAGGACGTCGTTAAGACTGAGGTAATGAAACTTTTGGATGCAAAGATTATCTACCTGATTTCATACAGTATGTGGGTTAGTCCCATGCACGTCGTCCCGAAAAATGGCGGCATAACGGTAGTGTCAAACACTAATAATGAATTAATTCCAACTCGTACTGTTACGGTGGAGGATGTGCATCGACTATAGAAAATTAAATGATGTCACTCGAAAAGATCACTTTTCACTACCGTTTATCGATCAAATTTTGGAGCGACTCTCTGACCACTCGTATTATTATTTTCTTGATGGTCTGTCGGGGTATTTACAAATCTCTATCGCCCCAGAAAATCAGGAGAAAACATTATTTACTTGCCCCTTCGACACCTTCACATATAAAAGAATGCCGTTTGGCCTTTGTCATACGCCGACTACATTTCAAAAATGTATGCTGCCATTTTTGGCAAGTTAGTAGAAGATGTTATGAAGGTGTTTATGAATGATTTTTCCGTATTCGTAGACTCGTTCCATATTTGTTTAGATAACCTCACTCGTGTTTTTCAACGCTGTGAGGACACAAATTTATCACTAACTGTGAAAAATGTCATTTTATGGTTCGAGAAGGCTTAATTCTAGGTCATAAAATTTCTATCCAGAGAATCGAGGTCGATAAGGACAAAATAAAATTATTGAAAAACTTCCCCCACTTACAAACGTAAAAGTTATCTGAAGTTTTTTAGATCATGCATGGTTTTATAGACGGTTTATTCAAATTATTTCCAAAATTACAAAACCACCGACCCACCTCCTAGAAAAGAAATCCTCCTTTATTTTTGATAGCAAATGATTATCAACATTCAACTTTATAAAATGAAAACTTATTAATTCGCCTATTCTAGTAGCACCAGACTGGTTATTTCCGTTTGAAATAATGTGTGATACGAGCGATTATGCAGTAGGAGCTGTATTAGGACAGCACGTAAATTATTATTTTCATCTTATTTATTCGCAAGTAAAACACTCACATCTACACTTGCCAACTACACCACCACAAAAAAGGAACTGCTGACGATTGTATTCGCTTTTGATAAGTTTCGATCATCACGCTATCTACAGTTATAGTTTTACCGATCATTCTACTTTAAAATATCTATTAAGTAAAGAAGATGTCAAGCCCTGTTTACTACGCTGGATTCTCATCCTATAAGAACTTGACTTGGAGATCCGAGATAAAAAAAAAGGCACAGAGAACTTGGCGGCCGATCATCTTTCTCAACTAGAGAATACTGCTATAGATATGATAGTGGAGGCCGACACTGAGGACAAATTCCCCGAAGAATGCCTCCTCGCCATCAAAACGATAACGACTTCCTCTACTTCTTGGTTCACTGACTTGGCCAATTATTTAGTGGCTCTAATTCTTCCAAAAACTTTTTCAAGTCAGTAAAAGAAAAAAATTCTTTTCTGACCTAAAAAACTATTTTTGTGAAGACACGTTTTTATTCAAAGTCTGTGCGGACCAAGTGATTAGGCGATATATTTCGGGCGAGGAAGGTTTAAAAATTTTGCGGCACTGCCACGAAGGACAAACCGTTGGACATTATCAAGCAAACTGAACTGCGCAGAGGTGCTTGAAGCGGGCTTCTTTTTGCCCACTTTATTCAAAGATGCTCAGAAATTGGTAAGCACATGCAATAGCTGGCAACAGTCAGGTAATATTTCTCATCGGGACGAAATGCCCCAGAACTTATTTATAGAATGCAAAATATTTGATCTATGGGGAATAGATTTTATAGGCCCTCTACCTCCATTTTATAAAAATCGTTATATTTTAGTAGCGGTTGACTACATTTCAAGGTAGGCAGAAGCGCAAGATCTCTCCACCAATGACGGAGAGTTGTCGTGAAATTTTTAAAAAACTTATTTTCTCATTTTGGTACGCCTCGTGCAATTGTTTGTGATCGAGGTACACATTGTTATAACGCCCAGTTAGCTAAAATTTTAGCTAAATATGGAGTCACTCACAAACTCATCACCGCTTATCACCCACAAACGAGCGACCAAGTAGAGGTAGTCAATAGGGAACCGAAGCGTATTTGAGTGTGTCTTCCCGAGAGATCTTGAGGCGTTGACAATCTTGGTGAAGCAAGTGTACATACTATCCACCTCCTCGTAGATCTCTATCTGGAACTGTTCGTATTCAGATTCTAGTCGGAACAGTTTCGACTTCTTCACCTGCAAGGTACCTTCGTGAGTCAGTTCAAGTAGACGTCAAATATCATACGCAGTTTCACAATTGCAAATTCTATTGAATTCAGTTTTATCCAATGCACAGATTAAAGAGTTAATGACTTTTGCATTGTTGGTGCATTTCAGTTTATCAACGTCATCCCATTTATCTTGCGGTTTGATTAAGACTGTGTCACCTACAGTGATTGTGGGTGCGGTGTATTTTATTTCTACCAAGGCCCATACATTCATGTTGTGCGTCATTAAGAATATCTTCATGAGGGTTCTCCAGTGGTTGTAATCACTCCCCATAAACATTGGGAGTCTACTAACACTTTGACCCTTAGGAAAAGCATGATTAATGATGGTCATCTTACTTCAGCATTTTAATCCCTTATTGAAGTAACCTGTCTTTGATACCACTTGTTGGATCCGGTGGCCAACCTTAGAGGGGGGGGGGGGGGGATAAGGTTTTAAGATATATTTAGGTATTAAATTAATTTTATCCAGGAAAACTGGTTCTGGATGCGACCGAGAGATGCTAGCTTGCCAACGCGCGGCGGTAGGACACATAACTCATTTTCTTGGATAAACTTCACATTGGAGACGCACACACCCTTCAGATATCTACCAACATACAACCACGAAATAACAAAACGAATAAATAACGAACAGTAAATTTTATTCAAAATTAATGAATGTGGTTTACACTTAAGAACAACTAGATCTCCATGACGCCAGAGATCGGAGGCGGTGAAATATATGATTCTCTTTTTGTTTCTATATTGACCCTATCACCGGACCGGTTGACTCTCTCTCTTTCTCTCCAAGAAAGGTGTTTGAGCCAGCTCTTCACCTTCACACGTGAAAGTGTCTTAGAGCTCCACTAGATCCCCCGATCTAGACGTCCCTTCCCCGGAATGATTTCTCACGGAACCCTTCCCAGATTCTGACGACCTTCACCCGTTGATTTTCCTCACCCACAGATAATCAGAGAAGAGAAAAATACAATAAGAGAATAAAGAAGATTTAAAATGATTCTCCATCAAAACGATTCCTCCGTCGAGTAGTGCGTGACCGGTGCTAAAGATCTTCGTTCTATTGAACCAGATCAACTCCTCCCGATCGTTGTAGTCCTTTGCTTGTCGGAGATCTTCATAAGCGAACGGAAGCGAGACGACTTTTTCTTCCTTCAACGAAGACGGTGGTTTGCTGCTCTGAGACGACACACGAACTGTAGAATGAAAATATGTCTCTCTCTATTGTAGTCTTCGGAAAAAGTACACACTTATATACATTTTGGAAAAATATGCTACCACTGGCGGTAGAGCTAGCGCCCGACTGTTGGTCGATGCGCGTGGATGTGACAGCTGTCCCGCAGATTTGGAAAAATATCGGAAGATAATATTTTTTTCGCTTTTTTGTGTTAACGCTCCACGGTACCCAGCTATCGTCTGGCGGTAGTGCGATAACTCGACGATCGTTGAGAGGGCTAGTGTCACACGGTACGAAGCTAGCGCGCGGCGGTAGGTTCCCGAGAGCTCATGTATAATTAAATTCAAAACTAGCGTGAGTGGTAGCACTAACACGACGCGGTAGGTGCCCGAGTGCTTATTCAATTTAACTCCAGGCTAGCGCTCGGCGGTAGCGCTAGCGCGCGTTGGTAGATCGCAAAGTTGAGTTCTTTGATTCCTTTGAACCTGTAAACTTGCACAATATACCAAGCACACGTGTGATCAAATACATTCTGTGATTTGATACTGTCAAACTAAAGAGATGTGAACCGTAGGCTCCAACAAAGGTTAGCTTACGACTACCCTTTCCACGCTACATCCAGCTACACCATATGCGTTAGTTCTCGACGTCCCGTTCCGCTCCCCTTCGATCCTGTCGGCCAGGAAACCCCTCACCACCCACAGATAACCTGTCTCCCTCCTCTCATGAGTCCTACCAACACCAAATTCCCCTCCACCAGCTCCTACCAGCCCGTACCTCCCTCTGTCCACCCGCGCCTACCAGTCCAATAAAACTTGCCAAGCCCTACCAAGACTAGTTTCAGGACTTCTCCAGTCAAACAACCTTGCTCTGCCCTGGAGATGAGGTATAATTTTCCACTCATTCATTATTAGGCTAAATTCATGCAATTTTATTTTAAGTGATCACTCACTTTTACTATTGTACTATCTCTTCTGTTGTCATTAGTTACTCAGTTAATTGTGTACTTAACAGCTAGATTCTAGATACTCTTACGGCGTCAACAAAACTCGCTTAAAAATTCCCCACAATTCTTTTAAGCACATCAAATCGAGTATATATTTATTTATCGGGAATCTCTCTCCCAGGATCATGGCGAGGCTAATTTTCTAACCAAATTCTTAATTTTCTTCAAAATCGTATTCAAAAATTATAATACATCAACCCCGCATGATAGTACCCTTAGAACTCGCCACCCCGATGTGCAATAATGGTACGAGTGAATATTGATCAAGGACAGAGATTTGTTCGTTGCCATAAACTGCACACCAGTAAGGCGAGCTGGAGGGGTGCGAGCATGTGGGTAGGGATGCAAATTTGGTCCTGGCCCGATTTCCCGGTTATGCATGGGCCTGATTAGCCCCAAGTCTGGTTAGGACCATGCAAAGCCTAAGGGGGCCTTGTGCTAGTGCCCGACCTAGTGCCGAGCCCAAACCATCCTTAAATACTGCTGGGCGAACACCCCACCATATAAATGCTGGGCTATTGGTCCAGCATTAAATGTTGGGCTGCCAGCCCAACATTAAATACTGAGCTAGCGCCCAACATTCATGCTGTCAAATGACATGAATTGCTGATGATAGCTAGCCTTTATCTTTGGGGCCAGTTTGAGCCGGTTTTGTGGGCTCAGCGGCCCCCTTATATTGCAAGGGCCCGGCCCTAACCGGAGCCCGATTTGAGTTGGGTCTGACCTGAGCCCGACAACAAAGAAGCCCAGACCCAATAGGCATGGGTCTGGTAGGCCTTATTTGCACCTTTGCTGTGGGGGCACAAAGGTACAACACTGCCCCATAACACCACTAGTATATATAATTTACAGGCATCAGGATAGGTAGGGGTGTAAGTCAGAACCAATCGAACTGCCTAACCAAAACCAAACCGCATTGTTCAGTCTGATTTTAGTAGACCATGGTTCAGTCACGGTTCCATTTTTTGAAAAACCGCATGGTTCGGTTCACGGTTCGGAATGTCAAACCGATACTAGTCGAACCGAACCGAACCATATTAGCTTTAATAATATTCTAATCTATTAGGAATAATTAATTACATTAGCTCATCCGAGCCTAAGCCATTAAAAATCAACAAAATATTAATTATTGAGACTTAAGCACTGGATATACCAAACACTTTAGTCATGGATTAACCAAACAAATCAAGTGCATTGCACATTTTCTTCCACTATGAAGTTAGTTGAGGTATCTACCATGATATCTTATTTATCGAGTAATATATTCATTTTAACTTGTCAAAGTCTGAAGCACTGAAATATTCCTTCAACAAATCTTTGAGTTTATCATTTTCATATCATATTTATAAGCCAAAGAGTGTACATAAAAAGACTACTATGGTCAGTGTAATGATAGTAATATTAATGGATAAATTTATTTTCTTTTGAATATTAAATCACTCAAATCGAATTGAACCGAATCGAAGCGAACAGTTCCATTCGATTTGATTCCAATGTTGGTCTCGAGTCAGTTCGCTTTTAGATTTTTGAAACCACATGCACTCGAGTTGGAGGTTTTGATCAAAACCCAGATCAAACCAGCCCGATCGATAATACCAGCCGCACAAATAATCGGAGGTCTCCTCCTTCTCGCTGATGCGATACCGGGAGCCGGTCCGGGTGAACCCGATACGGCGATACCTGATAGGTCGGGGGGCTGCTTAGTCTTTTCCTTATGTCTTTTCTTTTAGTATTTAAGTTATGTTGTGGTAGGGTTTTGGTATGAGAAAAGAAAAACCGTGTAGTGTGCTGTGTGGAGTTCGGTCAGGACCTCTCCCTCCGCCTGTGGCTGTTCAGGAAGGTTTCTCCTTCCTTAGGTCAGATTGTACCCTGTTATCTCCTCTGTTTTTCCTTGCATGCTGCGAGTGTGTTCTTGTGCAATTTGAGGTTGTGATTTGAACATTGTTAAAGTGATTATTATTGTGATTTGAGGCTGTTCTTGTGTATTCTGCGCAAGAACAGCAATGTCGCACCTCCGACGTAGACCACGAGCTTCTTTCCGTCCTGAAGGCCGATCGGACCAGCAGCCCTGGCGGTCCGGCAGTTTCTCCGGCGGGCCGTGGCGCCTCCAATTACCAGACAATCAATACTCTCTTCGCGCGGGTGGAATTCCCGCGTTTCTTTGGCGAATGCGTGCTTGACTGGATTTACCGTTGTGATCAATTTTTTGAGGTCGATGGCACCCCGGACGACATGAAGGTTCGCATTGCCTCTGTGCATATGGAAGACAAAGCCCTTTATTGGCATCAAGGGTTTATGAAGAATCACATCACTCGGCAATGACCCTCGTGGGAGGAGTATTGCCAAGCCCTCAATGCTCGTTTTGGCTCGATGCTCTTTGCGGATCCACTAAGTGAGATGAAGAACTTACAGCAGAAAGGGACGGTGCAAAGTTATTTGGATGAGTTCGACGTCCTCCTCCACCGTGTGGCCCTGCCCGAGGAGAACGCTATCAGCTTGTGTTTAGGCGGTTTAAAAGGCGAAATCGAGTATGCGGTCCGCATGTTCCAACCTAAAACTCTGCAGGACGTGTTTTCCCTCGCACGCCTACAGGAACAAAAATTGGCCTTTACTACGAAACAGTCCTCTACTACCACTTAGGAGCGACATTACAAGGACAGTCGGCAACCATCCGGGACACCTTGGAACAAGATTGGTACCCCGGGTACCACCAGTACTCCACCTGGGAGGCATAAACTCACGTCGACAGACATGGATGAGCGACGGAGCAAGGGGCTATGTTTTTGGTGCGATAGCAAGTTTACACCAGGTCACAAGTGCTTGGAACGACGGAAATCTTATGCTCTTGAATTGCTTCCCGATACCGGGGATGACGAGGTGGACTTCCCCGGCGAACCGGATGCCAAACTGCTGCCCGAGGATGACCAAGAACAGGAGTCCATGCCTCATGTGTCGGTGCACGCATTAGAGGGTACTCCCCACTTTCAAACAATGCGCGTCACCGCGTCCTACAACGGGGAACCAATTCACGTGTTGATCGATTCCGGGAGCACTCACAATTTTTTGAACCTCGACACGGCCACTAAGCTGAAATGCCTCCTTACATCCATTCCGAGTTTCGATGTGGCCGTCGCCAATGGGAAGACAATTGCGAGTTCTCATAAAGTGGTGGGGTTTCAATGGCGCGTGCAAGGCGTCTTATTTACTTCAGATATGTTGGTCCTGCTGCTGGGCGGCTGCGAGCTGGTGTTAGGCGTACAGTGGTTCGTCACATTGGGCATGGTCCAATGGGACTTCCGGGCTTTGAAGATGAAATTCCGGGTTCAAGGGCGCAAAATTTCCTTACGCGACTCTTCACAGGCAGTCAATACGTGGATGCGACAGCGCCAAACTCAAAAATTACTTACCAGTCATGGAGCGCTTAACATGCTGGCATTGTGTTACATTCCCCCACCACGACCTGGACCAGGGGAGGGTAATCCAGACTCATGCATTCAGCCGGGTGAGATGAGGGAGCAGTTGGGCATCTCGGAGCAAGCTCAGTTGCGGTCACTGCTGGACAATTTTTCGGGGCTGTTTACCGAACCTGCAGGGTTACCACCGATCCGCCAACACGAGCATCGCATGCCCCTGCAGGACACCACCGCACCGATCAACATTAGGCCGTATCGTTACCCACCCGCGCAAAAGGCTGTGATTGAGCACATGGTCGCGGATTTACTTGCGATAGGCATGATCCAACACAACACTAGCCCGTTTGCTTCACCGGTGGTTTTGGTCAAGAAAAGCGACGACACCTGGCGATTGTACGTCGACTATCAGCAACTTTACAAACACACCATCAAAGACAAATTTCTCATTCCCGTCATCGAGGAGGTGATTGAGGAATTACACGGAGCGGTTTTCTTTTCGAAGTTGGATCTGCGGGCGGGATACCATCAAGTTCGTATGGCGCCCGTCGACGTCTATAAGACGGCCTTTCACACTCACCAAGGACATTATGAATTCCTCGTAATGCCCTTTGGCGTGGCCAATGCCCCCTCCACATTTCAGAGTTTGATGAATTCCATTTTTCGGGATCACCTCCGGCGTTTCATTTTGGTCTTCTTCGACGACATTCTTGTCTTTAGTCGTACTTGGGAGAGTCACTTGGAGCATTTATATACCACCTTATCCATTTTGCGGCAACATCAATTGTTCTTGAAGCGCAGTAAATGTCATTTCGCCTTGCAGCAAATACAGTATTTGGGTCACTTAATTTCACGAAAAGGGGTTGCAACGGACCCTAGCAAAGTTCATGCCATGCTGGATTGGCCCGTTCCCACCACATTGAAGAAATTACGCGGTTTTCTGGGTTTAACCGGGTATTACCGCCGGTTCATCAAAGCTTACGGACAACTAGCTAAACCACTTACCTCCATGCTCCACCACCAAAAATTCAAATGGGATGCTGGTGCGGATGCGGCTTTCCAGGCCCTCAAGGTGGCCGTGTCTCAACCGCCGGTCCTCCGTCTTCCGGATTTTCAGAAGCCCTTCGTCATCGAGACTGACGCGACAGATACGGGCGTGGGCGCCGTACTTTTACAGGACGAGCAACCCATCGCCTATTTCAGCAAGGCGCTCGGACCCAAAAACGCACATCTGTCCACTTATGAAAAGGAACTTCTCGTCGTTGTTATGGCGGTCAACAAATGACGGTACTACTTGGTGGCACTTCCCTTCACCATTCGGACCGACCATGAAAGCCTCAAATTCTTGCTCGAACAACGGATCGCCACCCCCGCGCAACAGCGCTATCTCTCCAAATTAATGGGCTACGAGTTTCAAATCCAATATACGAGAGGCAAGGAATGAAAACGCCTATGCAGATGCTCTTTCCCGGAAGTTTGACCCGCTTGAGGTGGAACTCAATGCCATCGTTGTGGTGCAGTCCGGAATACTGCAGGCCGTAAGGCACTCATGGGAGACGGATCCCCATCTGAAACTCATTATCGAGGCCAAAGAAGCAGGCCCAACCAACAAGCCTCACTATCAATGGAGCCGTGGGGTACTCCAACGCAAAGGCCGGTTGCATTGGTGGTCGGCCAAGACGCTGCCTTAAAGCAGCGCCTACTCCACTTGTTTCATGACAGCCCCATGGGTGGGCACTCGGGCGTTACGACGACATATCACAGGTTGAAGCGGGTGTTCTATTGGCACAAAATGAAACCGGACGTCTACGAGTACATACAACGGTGCCCGGTCTGTCAAACGTGCAAAGCAGTTAACCAATTACCGATGGGCTCCTTGCAGCCCCTACCGATTCCGGAGCGCATTTGGCAAAAAATTTCCATGGATTTCATTGAAGGTCTTCCTAAAAGTCAAGGCAAATCTACGATACTTGTCGTGGTGGATCGACTCAGCAAGCAGGCCCATTTCATGGCCTTCGCACATCCGTATACGGCCGAGGAGGTGGCCCGCATTTTCCTGAATTCGGTGTTCCGATTGCATGGCCTTCCAAAAGCGATTGTAAGCGATCGCGACTCTATTTTTCTCAGCGATTTTTGGGTGGAGTTGTTCAAGGTTTTGCAGGTTCAGTTACATCATTCGACGGCATACCACCCGCAAAGCGACGGACAGACGGAGGTGGTTAATCGGTGCGTGGAAGGGTACTTGCGGTGTATGTGCCATGAACGGTCCCGGAGTTGGGCGGAGTGGCTTCCCCTCGCCGAATGGTGGTATAATTCATCCTTTCACAGTGCAATACGGATGACCCCATACGAGGCGGTCTACGGGCAGGAACCACAACCCCCGTCCGCATATATGGAGGGCACGACGGTGGTGGAAGCGGCGGACCGCACATTAGAAGCAAGGGAGCGGCTGCTCGTGATTTTAAAACACAACTTAACAAGGGCTCAAGATCGGATGAAAACATTGGCGGACAACGGCCGCCGCGAAAAGGAGCTCGCGGTGGGTTCTTGGGTGTATGTTCGTCTGCAACCCTACCGACAGGTCAGCCTCCGCCCGCATGGCTGTCAGAAACTGGCACCCAAGTTTTTCGGACCCTTCCAGGTGTTGGCGCGGATCGGGAAAGTGGCTTACCGCCTCGACCTTCCGGCGGACAGCAAGGTTCACGCAACTTTTCATATTTCTCAATTGAAGGAGCACAAGGGCCAACCTCCTCAACAACCCGGTCAGTTTCCCCTCGCGGTGTCGGCGGAGGGTAATGTGCTGCGTGAACCAATGAAGAGCTTGGGGCGCAGAATTATCAACCGCGACGGGCGGGTGGTCACTCAGTTTCTTATCCAGTGGGACGATGACTTGCGCGCAAATGCTACTTGAGAGGATCTGTGGTCACTGCAGAAGACGTATCCTCACTTCGTTCCTTGGGGACAAGGAACAGCAGATGGGGAGGCAATTGATGCGATATCGGGAGCCGGTCCGGGTGAACCCGATACCTGATAGGTCGGGGGGCTGCTTAGTCTTTTCCTTATGTATTTTCTTTTAATATTTAAGTTATGTTGTGGTAGGGTTTTGGTATGAGAAAAGAAGAACCGTGTAGCGTGGTGTGTGGAGTTCGGCCAGGACCTCTCCCTCCGCCTGTGGCTGTCCAGGAAGGTTTCTCCTTCCTTAGGTCAGATTTTACCCTGTTATCTCCTCTGTTTTTCCTTGCATGCTGTGAGTGTGTTTTTGTGCAATTTGAGGATGTGATTTGAACATTGTTAAAGTGATTATTATTGCGATTTGAGGCTGTTCTTGTGTATTGTGTATTCTGCGCCTTTTATCGTATCACTCGCGTCCGCCTCTCCCGCGACCGAGCCGAGTTTTCCTCGCCTGCGACGCCGTCTTCCTTCTTCGACGCCGGTTAGGTGGCTCGACACCGCGTCTCCTGCGAGTTTTTGGTTCTCCGGCTTCCATCCACGCCGACGCCCGCTACCTCAATCCACGCCGGTGCTCTCAAATCACGCCAGAACCGCTCAGGTAAAATCATTGTCGTTCTTCTATTTAGGCTTAGGTGTGATATTCTATATGGAAATGTGAAAATTTTAAGTTTAGGGTAAAAGTAGATTGCTCTTGAATGTGGAAAATCTGATTCATTTTAGATTTGAAGTTTAGGGCCGCATAAATATGCAGTGCATTCATTTTCTGAATTGGGAATGAGATGACTTTCCAATGATCTTTTCCTCTCATATATTTAGGGATTCAATATGTGTTTACAAAATCTGTTCTGTAAGTGTGGAAATGGGAAGTTTTTTTTCCCTCTTTTTAATGTTAGCTATCAGTGGATCACATATTTGGGAGGGCTTTCCACTGAACTGAGAGCTGGAAGTTTCCGATCATCCCTCCTAATTCCTACAAACCAAAAGAGAATTCCTACAAACCAAAAGAGCACTAAATGGATGTACCCCGATACAATCTCTGTACAAGTGTAGCAATTTGGACGGACACGTCAGTTACAATATTTGAACCAATATGTAGTACTTGTTGTGTTGGTAATTGCTAGAGAGTTTGCTTTAATGAAATTCATATTGTGGTTTAGTGATTTCACTATTAGGTCAATTTTTTTCATTGGCTTGTTGTTAACAATTGCGATGACTGTACCATTTATGTGTGCCTTTATCATTTTAAAAATGGTGCGATGGTTTTAATAAAAAAAGTTCAAATAACAAAAAATGAGAACAATTCCCTTTGCCTTTGTTGTGAAGACTAGCTGCATCTTGCAGGTTAGAGTATTCCAGTCCAGGTTAGAGCCATTTTTTGCAACAATGTTGATTTTGAATTTTTGTTGTTTTTTGCACATGAAGTTGTATTCCTATGATTGAAGTTGTGTTCTTGTGATTCCAATCCAGGTTCGAGTATACTGCTGTGATTGTGTTCCGGTTTAAGCATTCCACTGTGATTCATACTTCGACGCCAGTGTCAACCATCCACCACGAATCCTTAAGGTAACTTTTGTTGGAATTTATTTTGGTTTATATTTGGGTAAAGATTTGCTATGGTTTTGAGTTTGCTATGCAATCATAATATGTTAGGGTGTCTATGGTATTGTGAAATGTGAGTGTAATCATGCTATATTAGGGTGTCAAATGGTATTGTGAAATGTGAGTGTAATCATGCTATGTTAGGATGTCAAATGTTTTTTTCCTCTTCTTTGAGTTTTGATGGTTTGAATTTCTATTCATGCAAGAGATGTTTTATTGGTTTCAATCTCAATGTATATTCGTTATGTTGCATGTATGAGTGTATGTTTGGGTTTGGGTTTGCTTGCATTTTAATCATCCTCCTTCGGTGTACTTCAAAATTTGACTTCATTTGTTGCATCTCTTTGCCTTATTTGTATACTTTACTGGATTTATATATATCTGATTGTGAGTTTGGACTAATGATGGGTGTCTCCTTTGCTATTTGAGGGTTCTCAGTTTAAGTGACACACATGACTTTGTAAAGTTTTCAACAAATTAATATTATTATTTATTATTTTTCTCTTCAAATTTTTTGCATGGGGCTACCAATGAGTTGGGGACCCAATGCTCTCGTCGGCGGTAAATATTTGAAAATACAAACTGCAAATCTCTATTCTCTTGATAATTAGATAAATTTCAACAGTGCAACTTATATAAAATTATAACTTTCATTAGGTAGGTTGTATATTCATGAATTTAGTGATCTATATGCTTTCTTATTAAAGGTCATTCATATCATCATGTAAATATCATTTGTAGTGTATTTTTATTTACTATTTTCACCTTATTGGCTTATTACTCTACTAATGCATCCATGCATGATTCACACACTCTCTTCGGCTTCGTTTGGTTACCCGTTTTCGCCGGGCGTTTGGAGCAAACGCCGCCGGACGGCGGGAAAAAAAAACGGCCTTCGGAGGTGTTTGCTCCGTCTGCTCCCGCCGCGCCCTGAAGAACAAAGCAAAAAGCTCCGTCTGGAGCCCCTCCTCCCCACCTCCAGTTCAAACTCTCCGGTTCCACCCGCCGCTTGCTCCCGCCACCGCCGAATCAAACGAAGCCTTCATCTCTCCTTCCCTCTGTCACCCTCTTTTCTATGCTTGTTGTCCTGTTCGTGGTTTCATTAAGTTTCCTGCAACTCGACAATGACCATCGCTTGTTCTCTAGACGTTAATGGTTCAGTGATGATGACTATGGAAACTCCCCTTCACATGTTTGTTGTTGTGACTCTACAATTCAAGCTAGATCTTTGACACGTTTAACACAAAAAAATTTGGTTCATCCAATTGTATAACTTCTCTTTAGTTTTTTTCTTCCAGACCGCACTCTACTCCTCTCTGTCAAGAAGCTTCGACATCCATCTTCAACACGCCAACATACATGATTCATCTCCCTTTGAATCATGCCCTCCAACAGTTTTTCCTAGAGCGTGTATCATGCAATATTTGCTAACGATTCAATTTCTTTGAGAAATACCACAATTTATAGTACATTTATTTTGATTATTGCGGACAATTTTCAATCTCGGGCCGCAATTGAGCTACGCGATGTTTAACAAAGTGATCACCTTATACAAAATTCATGACTTTTTTACTTTGAAAAAGTAATAAACACAATTTTTGCCCAAATAGCAACAACACTTTTGTTTTCAGTGGCCATTAAAACACAATTTTTTATTTGAAGTGACATTGGTTTCTCTCTGTAGAGAAACGTTGAGAAAATCTTGTATATACTTCTTGAA
This sequence comes from Platanthera guangdongensis, assembly GCA_039583875.1. Classification (NCBI taxonomy): domain Eukaryota; kingdom Viridiplantae; phylum Streptophyta; class Magnoliopsida; order Asparagales; family Orchidaceae; genus Platanthera; species Platanthera guangdongensis. Next base: position 155,820,557 of record CM077160.1, on the reverse strand, counting down.
TGTCAAATTACAAGTGTGAGTACAAATATATAGGGGGAGAGAGAGAGAGAGAAATCCCTATTACAAGATGTGAGACTAAACATCCTAGTTAAGAGACTAAATGGACCTTTACTAATGGGCCTTTACATATATCATTCAACACTCCCCGCAAGCTGGAGCGTACAAATTGTTGGCACCGAGCTTGGACAAGAACTGGTAGTACAGAGGTCATGGTAAGGCCTTGGTGAGGATGTCAGCAACTTGCTCGGTTGCTGGAACATGCATTAAATTTACCTTCTTTAATTTAACCTTTTCTCGAATGAAATGACAATCAACCTCAATGTGCTTCGTCTGTTCATGGTAAACAAGATTTTTGGCAATGTGTATGACAACCTGACTGTCGCAAAATAAAGTGGCCGGTGCAGAAAGATTTACTCCTAAATCATCAAGGAGACCCTCAAGCCAAGTGAGCTCAGACACAACTTCAATTGAACGATACTCGGCCTCAGCAGATGCACGGGCAACAACAGACTGTTTCTTGCTACGCCAAGTAATGAGATGTCCTCCAAAATAAGTGCAGTATCCACTTGTGGAACGTCGATCATCCAATGAACCAGCATAATCAGCGTCACAATAAGCACTCAGAGATAAGGGAGACGAAAAGGGTTTGTATACAAGTCCCTGTCCAGGAGCAGTCTTCAAGTATCGAAGAATGCGCTGCATGCATGAATCGACTGACAACCCCAACAACAAATGATATATCAGGTCTTGTAATAGTGAGATATATCAGTTTTCCCACAAGACGACGATAATACTCAGAGTTTGTAAGGAGTAGATCCGAGTCTTAGGCATGAGCGCAGAGCTTGTGATTACTATCCATGAGATTCTAAGTGTTGGGTCTGCGATTAACGACAGGCTGTTCTATTTATCTCGTGGAGTATAAAGAGATGTACTTTAGGGTTTCTACAACACGCTATTATTCTTTCTGTCTAAGCACACGAGCAGTTACTGTGCGATAAGACCGATAGCCCTAGAAAGCCGACGAAAGCCGTTCCGCCTTCGCCGTCGCCGATCCCGATCCCGACGAGTGTCGCCGCCGCCTCTCCTCTAACAGATCTAGCAGTCTGTGGAGACACTGAGTGTCCTCTCCCGACCTAGCGCTTGTGCGACAAGTTGTTGTGGGTTCTCCCGATCGTGTGGATATCCTGTAGAGGCGCGGACACAATTCTGCGCTCAAGACTCAAGCCGGCAGTGCCTGACTGATTTTTCTGAAGCATCTTGGTTGAGTATAGACTCAATCCCTCAAAGGTAATTTTAATTACAACATGTTTTACTTCTTGATTCATGAATATTGACAGATCCGAACTCTTTGAGTTTTCTTATTCTCTATTTCCACTGCGTGCACAAGTGTTGTGCCACCCCAGTAAAACCCAACACGTTCATGAAAAACAGGATTTTTGGCAATGTGTATGACAGCCTGACTGTCGCAAAATAAAGTGGCCGGTGTGGAAAGCTTGACTCCTAAATCATCAAGGAGACCCTCAAGCCAAGTGAGCTCAGACACAACAACTTCAATTGAACGATACTCGGCCTCAGCGGATGAACGAGCAACAACAGACTATTTCTTGCTATGTCAAGTAACGAGATGTCCTCCAAAATAAGTGTAATATCCACTTGTGGAACGTCGATCATCCAATGAACCTGCATAATCAGCGTCACAATAAACACTCAGAGATACGGGAGACGAAGAGAGCTTGTATACAAGTCCCTGTTCAGGAGCAGTCTTCAAGTATCGAAGAATGCGCTCAACTGCCTGAAGATGAGAGATACGTGGCTCATGCATGAATCGATTGACAACCCCAATAACAAATGATATATTAGGTCTCGTAATAGTGAGATATATCAGTTTTCCCAAGGGACGACGATAATACTCCGGATTTGTAAGGAGTAGATCAGAGTCTTAGGCATGAGCGCACAACTTGTGATTACTATCCATGAGAGTGTCGGCAGGTTTGCATCATAGTAGCCCGCATCATGCAGCAAGTCAAGACAGTACTTCCTTTGAGATAATACCAGTCCATCAGGTCGCCGAGCCACCTCGAGACCAAGAAAGTAACGAAGGCTTCCCATGTCCTTTGTTTGAAACACAGTTCCCAGATGTTGTTTGATCATGTGTATTCCTGTAAGATCATCTCCCGTAATCAGAATATCATCAACATACACCAAAAGAATAACTGTGCCTGTTGGACGATGCCAAGTGAAAAATGAGAAATCAGCTGAACTCCGAGTGAACCCAACCGCACTAACAGTCTGACTGAATTTGTCAAACCATGCCCGAGGCGACTGTTTGAGATCATAAAGTGACTTCTTCAGACAACAGACAAGAGACTCACCCGTGGTCTCAAACCCGGGAGATTGCCGCATATAGACGGTTTTATGCAAATAACCATTAAGAAAAACATTTTTTATATCCAATTGGTGCAACTGCCAGTGCCGATGAACAGTGAGGGAGATCAACACATGAACAGTATTCTGTTTGGCAACTGGAGAAAAATTCTCATCATAATCTAGACTTTGTTATTGAGTAAAGTCACGAGCCACCAAACGAGCTTTCAAACGTTGAAACGTCCCATCTGGGCCTTGTTTGAGGGCAAACACCCACTTACAAATCACGCAAGTCTGTCAAGAAGGAAGAGGGACAATATCTCAAGTGTGGTTGGCCCAAAGAGCAGACATTTCCTCGTCCATAGCCGCTCGCCATCCCGGATGTTGGAAAGCCTCTTGCAGAGAAGTAGGGATGGTAATAGAGGATAAAGAAGGGCACACTGGCGAAGTTCCGGAGAGAGGCGTTGGAAGGAGACATAATTCGCCATTGGGTGTGCAGTAAAAGTAGTTGTCGAATCTGCAGACTGCAAAATATCATCAGAGGAAGACATCTCCTTTATGGTAGTGGATGAAGGGGGGTGACTAGTATACACACGAGTGATGGTGGTTTGTGAGGAAGAGGCGTAGTAAGATGAGGTGGGTTGGTGGGAGTGGTGTAGGAAGGAGAGGCGGAAGGTTGGAAGTAACATGGACGTCAAGCCGCAGAAGGAGTGGTGGAAGGAGAGAACCAGTTGGTTGAGAATGATATGACTGGTTTTCGAGAAAGGTGACATCAGCAGAAGTAACAACAATGTGAGCTTTAGGAGAGAAGTAGACATAACCCTTCCGAGTACGAGAGTAACCAACAAACATATATTTCGTGTCACGAGAAACGAGCTTGTCTGTGGACGGGCCAAAATTATGAACATAGCACACATAGCCAAACATGCGAGGGGTGACTAAAAAGGGAGGTGTGGAGGGAAAGAGAAAGTTGAAGAGAACCACAAAGTTGAGAACATAGAAAGACGTGCGGTTAATAAGAGAACATGCAGTAGAGACCGCGAAATTCCAGTATTGCTTAGGAACATTCATTTGAAACATGAGAGAGCGGGTAACCTCAATGAGGTGACGATTCTTGCGTTAAGCGACGCCATTTTGTTGTGGGGTTATAGACACACGTGGTTTGGTGGTTGATGCCAAACTCAACGCATAGGTTGGTAAACGCATGACTAGTGTATTCACGGGCATTGTCAGAACGTAGAGTTTTCATTGTAGTGAAGAACTGATTGCGAGTTTCAGTGATAAAGGCATGGAAAACACCCGACAGTTCAGAGCGATCACGAAGAAGATACATCCATGTCACTCGAGAGTTATCATCTATAAAGGTAGTAAAGTAACGATAGCCAAAAAATACTAGTGATTTTGTATCGTCCCCAGATATCAGAGTGAATAAGATCAATGGGAGCAGCACAACGAGTGGGATGAGGCGAGAACGTAGACCGATGATGTTTTTAATAGATACAAGACTCACAGGTGAATTCCCGGATGGAGACATCGAGAAGAGCTTTGAGGAGTTTGTTTAGAGGAAAGTGTCCAAGACGGCGATGCCACTCAGAAGAGCTAACAGAGGATAAAATCGTCGGAGGAGAGGAGTCAAGGATGTAGAGACCATTCGAGAGATGTCCTTTTCCAATGATAGACTGCGTCTTGCGATCCTGCACAACAAAAGAGGCAGAGGATAATGTTACGTAACAATCAAGATCTTGAGTAAGACGACTAATAAAGAGAAGGTTGAAAGGACAACCCAAAATATGAATAACAGAGAGGAGAGTGATGGATTGAGTAATGTGAATGTCGGCGGAGTCAGAGACAGGAATGATGTCCCCACTTGCAACAGTAATAGACTTGGGATGCACCGAGTCCAAGTAGTCAGATGGCTGCTGTGAGGTAATATGGTGGGAGGCTCCTGAATCCAAGATCCAGGACGAACTATGGGCAAGACAAGAAAATACACCACCAGAGATGGATACAACAGAGCTCGAAGAATGGTCGATCCTCCCTTGAAGTTGCTGGATTTGGAGTCGCAAGTCAGCAATGTCATACAGAAGGCTTTCTGAAGTAGAATGAGTAGCCATGGGCAAAGAGATCGCAGCGGCTAAGAAGCAAACCAGTGGCGAAGAAGCAAACCAGCGGTGAAGAAGCAACTGTGCGGCAGGGCGAAGTCATAGCGGCTAGTGAAAACAAAGAGACTCCGGGAAGACCCAGCGGCCAAGTAGATAGCATCCAGCGGCAAGGGCAACCCGTGGAGAGCAACTGCAGGAGAAGCGGCCAATCCGTAGCAAAAATCACCGGCGGCAAAGCAGAGCTAGGCCGCAGCGGGAATTAGAGCCCGCAGGTAGGCAGGAGCAGCGGAGAAGCAACTGCTAGGGAAGGAGGCCGCACCAGAGAGGGCCACGGTTAGGATAGTTGAGATCGTAGCGGCAAGGAATCCGCAGTAGAGAAGCCAACGACAAGAAGGTCGCCGCGAGAAGAAGAGAAGAAGTCACCGTGGCTAGAAGAGATCGACAAGACTGGCCACGACCAGAAACGGAGCCCGCATCGGTCACGGTGACAACACCAACGACAAGAAGGGCTACGACCAGAAACGGAGCCCGTTGCGGTTAAAGAAGGTCACAATGGAGAAAAACAGTACCCGCGACGACTAGAGACCAAAGAACAGTCCGCAATGGTCAAAGGCCAGACCGTGCTATCAAGGGAGAAGGCCGAAGGAATGAGGAGACCGCACGGTTAGGGAGAGACGACCGTAGCGACAAGAGACACCAGTCCGCACGATCGGGGAGAGAAGATCGGACGAACAGTCAGCGCGGTTAGGGAGAGAAGACAAACCCCGCGGTAAGAGAACAATCCGCAGCGATACGGAGAAGCAACCCGTGGTCAGATCGCGCAGCAAGGAGAAAGGACCCCACAACAAGAAGAGTGGATCGCGCGACAAGGTGGTCCACAGAACAGACTTGAGAGGGTATAAAAGAAGGGAGAGGGAGGGAAGGGGGGAAAGTGGATCCACAGAGAGGAAAAGAGACGGGTAGGAAAGAAGAGACCGCGGCATGGCGCGGTTAAGAAATTTAGAGACCGCCGGGCAGACCGGTAAGGTGGTGGGCGGTTAGAAAAATACAGGCCGGATCTTTGCCTCTGATACCATGTAGAGAAACGTTGAGAAAACCTTGTATATACTTCTTGAATGTCAAATTACAAGTGTGAGTACAAATATATATGAAGAGAGAGAAATCCCTATTACAAGATGTGAGACTAAACATCCTAATTAAGAGGCTAAATGAGCCTTTACATATATTATTCAACACTCTCATATTCAGTTTCAGTGACTGAGTAAATGCTGAACCAGTTGATATTTTTTTTCATGCAAAAAATTTGCAATAAAATAATCCTTTGTGAAATTTAATATTTACATAATTATGTTAAATTTTGTAGTAGAAAAATGTACTTTTCATGCGATTAATCTAATGGTCATTTTAGGTTTATTATCATCATAATCAATAACCTTATCCCAACTTAGATATATCTTAGCATTTTTATTTTTGTTACATTCAACTTAGATATTAATGATTTTTTTACTGTCAACATTTATATCATACAACAACATGTGCCTAATGGCAATTTATAAAGTTTTGCTGGAAGTGTAGAAGGTATCGTCTTATCGTATAGTACTTCTAAGTGACCTGTCTATTTTAACCATTAAAACCTTAACAAAAGATTTTACATCTTCATTTATATCTCCATTCATTTGATTAATCGATCCAATATGCTAACCTTTCACAATTAGGTATCTATATCATTTCAATTAAAATTATATTCTCAAACTCTGTTTTGCCAATTTGAAGCCTTCTATTTTATAAGAAAAAAAACATACATTGAGGCACTTTGAAACCTAAACTTCAGACCCTTGTACATGTTTTAATATATAAAAAATGGAGAATATTTTATTTGCCAATTTATTTATTCTCTAAATTTCTGGTTCAGTATATATTATCAGAGGCATTCGTATCCCAAAGTTTCTTTTTTCGTTTGTGCTCTTGCTCCCGTCGCATGCCTAAGCCCACATTTCACTCGCCATTCTCGCGCGACCTCTTATATGACCCGCACCTCTGTGTCGGGTGATGCGCAAGCAGTAAGATTACCGTTCACGACCAAGTAATAAAAGGGAGGAATAGCTTCCCCAAGTATCGATCTCACGTGGAGTGCAAGTAGGGAGCATGGATTCCGCTTTCTGAGAAATGAAAGAAAGTGCTAAGCAAAAACGATGGGGGTTTGATTTTGTGTTTCCTACACTAAGCAACATTAATCTAGTGCGGTTCGCCGTCACCGCTTCGCCCGGGTGAATTACTCCAAAGAGTAATAGCGGAGACGAACAAACTAACGAGGGTCGTAAACACCTCTTCTTAACACGCGCTTCTAGCAGTCGCTAGAACGGCTCAAATACCACTTTATCTAACAAAGACGAAGCTCATCAACACACATCATCATCAAGAAATCACCACACCAAACCATAACAAGACCTTGAGCAAAACATGGTTATTAAACCTCAAGCATACTAACACAAGTTCAGGTTAAAGCGAATACAAGAAAAGAGGGGGTGAAATACAACCAAGCACTTGAAGACTCTCCAAGATTCTCGGCCGGAAGCAAGGGTTGTCAAGCCTCGTCCTAGCTCGGTCTTTGGAAGGTATCCGGGATCCCGAAGGGCTGTCACTTCCTTCATCACACCCGTCTTCTTCGTGTTGTGGTCGTTGACTCGAATCAGAGCGAGAAACTTCGCAAGATCTGCAACTAAGAACTCAAACGGTAGCTTGGTGGTCGGCAATGACGATGGCGGTTGGAGATGAAGCTTTAGCAAGCTCTTTGGAGGAGAATGAGTGGCCCGATCAACCCTCCAAGGAGGAGAGAGAAAATGACGGCTGGAAGGATGAGTTCCCGCTCCAAGGGGCGGAAATGGCCGGGAAAAAACGGAGATGTCTCTGGTCCCGAAGAAATATGCGGCTTACATAGTAAAAGTCAGAAAAAATGATCACGCACGATCAGGCGCACGACCGTGCGTGAACTGTGCAATATTAATATCCAGAAAACGCCTGAGGAAGAAGAAGCGTTGACCCGTGCGTTTCCTTCGCGCACGGGCGATCCGCCCGTGCGCGAAGTAATTCGCACGGGTAACGACAGAAAGCTGAAATTGCAGGCAACCCAGAGTAAAACCAAAAGGCTACAGGAAAACCGTGCGTTTCCTTCGCGCACGGTTCTGAAGAAACCGTGCGTTGACCGCGCGTTAAGCTCGTCGAGCTCAGTTTGTCGAGCTTAGCTCGACGTTTCTCTTGCACAAACAAAATGCACGATCACAAAGGACCGTGCGCTAAGAAAACGCACGACCGTGCGTTTTCCTCAAAACTGCATTCCAGACTTGGGGAAAACGCACCACCTGCACACAATAAAAACTCAAAAAGGAGGACCCTCCAACAATCAACAAAATGCAATAAACACTACTGGAACGAGCCCTGGTGAGCACCAAGTGCATACCCCCAACAATTGAATGCACAATTGCGCATTCACGGGCTTGAAAAGTGCACTAATCGTGAAACGCAGTAGGAACGAAATATCAATGAAAGCAACCGAAAAATGAAGTGCAAAGGCATGAAAATCAGCCCAGATGAGTCCGCAAAACCCTATATAAACGGGACTCATCACACCCCCAGACTTACCTATTTGCTCGGCGCGTCCCGAGCAAAGAAGATCCTCACAGACTAGAAAAAAGAACTAACTAACAGTCTAACACAGTAATTATGATCCGGAGTGCCATGCGAAGTCGCACGCTCGCGGGCGTAAAAATATTGTAGAGAAAATTTCTAAGCATATAAAATAATTTATACTTTTCAGTCTGCGTAACAAAAATTCTATGACTACTCAAAAACAGAATCGCGGTGATTCCTCCGGTCACGCGTAGAGAGAAAATAGACTAACCGCTAAGGCGAGTATTGCCAAAGATCGGGATTTGGGACAACCTCCAAAGGAATCCACCAATGTCGGTGACCATATGCTTGCCCGTTCGCACTCTCTCCACGACGCTAGTTTGCTTTAAGCGCGAGTCCGTAGGACTTCGGGTAGTCATGAGGCTTGGGTTAAGGCGAGGTAATCAAGGATAAAAACGAAGGCTACGCACAAAACCCAACTGAGCTAGCACAAAAAGAGTCTATCCGCTACCCACAAAACACGCGGGTACACCACACCCCCAGACTTTTTTTTTTTTTTTAAAAAACGTTGTGCGTACCGCCAATTCCAAAAAAAAAAATATTAACTCCAATCAGATTTTCAGTTATACTTTTCCTTTCTCTCATTCTTTCTTTTTCAAATTTTCTTTTTATAAATCTTCTTCTTAATTCTTCTTTTTCTTTTTACACAATTCCAGCAAATAAATTCATGTGAGCACAACCACATATTTCACAAAGAACAACATAGCAACAACACCCCCATCTTGAAATTAGAAAACAGAAAAGCTAGACTTGGGTGTGCGACTAGGGTCGGGTACAAGGCTTTGGTGAAAAAAAGTGGAGCTGAATCAAAGGAGGGACATACACAACAGGGCTAGCGAGGATACGATGTTAGGAATGAGTACAAAGCTCAACCTGACCAAAATGATGACCTACATCATGCTCACGCTTAACTAACCATGCACCAATGCTTCGAGAGTAGCTAGAGGCAAGTTCTTAGCCAACGAGAAAGACTATCCATCCTCCCGACTCGAGCAATATGAATCTAACAGTTGTCTACACTCATCCCTATGCTACCGTCAGATTCACACCGGATTCAACAATTTTTGAGTAGAATAAAAAGAATTTACGCAATTAGAAAAATATAAAACTAAAAGATGCAGAAAAATTAATTCTATTCTAATTTCTACACGAGACGGGAGCACTTGACTAGGAGCACAACAAGGTCAACATTTTACCCCGTCTCACAATCCTATGTTAGCAAGGTAATTTTCCTAAATCTAACGAAAGAAACAAGTTTGACTCGCCGTGCGCAAAAAGTTAAGTACGCGCTCACGTGGGTGCAACGATGCGCAATGCAATGAACTAAACAAATAAATTAAAACAACTACTGGTATGCAAATGAAGTGCACGTGCAAATGTAACATCGACAAGCTCTCCCCCAGACTTAAGCTAAGAAGCACAACAAATTATGTTGAAGTTAAAATCAAAATGAGATAAGGGGAGAAGTTACCCAATGCTCAGATGATGAGCATACCAAAGGATTGGCTTTAAACTTGTTCAATAAGCCCACAACCCAGTCAAAATCACATGCAAGAAGCACATCTCCAACCAAGCAAATAATAGGCATGCACACTCAAAAAGCTAAACAAACAAATTAAACGCAACTAAATTGGGTTGTCTCCTAGAAACCCTTTTCTTTACCGTCCTTAAGGTGGACCAAATATCTGTAGTAACAGTTTTATATAATGATCGGGTAGCACAAGTTTAATACACAAAACGACAATTCAAAGTCACACACAACATTAAGCAAATAAAATGCTAGCAGCAACAAAAGACAAAAGGAGATAGCCCCGGAGATCCCTCACTTTTCAGCTAAACGCCGATTTGTGATAGATCCCCCCAGACACGCGAGATGAGGAAGAGGGGAGAGCTTTAGGGCCCAAGGAAGACAAGTCTCCCCTGCCGCTACCCTCCTCCGTCCCGCGCCTGTGGGCAAAATTCTGCGCTTTGCGCAGAAGCAACTCCTTTCGTTTTAATTCTACAGAAGAAGAGCGCTAGGGCGACAAGGTCACACCCGGCTTTTCAGCAACTAGATTAACATCCAAAACCTGGGGCATCCTTTCTTCACCCGCTAAGGGTGAAAGATCAGCCCATGTTACCTGTTTCATAGTTTTACAGACTTTAGTTAAACATTTTGCAGTTTTTAAATCGAAATTCTGCACACCCACATCCGACGTGCACAACACATCCATCTTTGCAGCAGCATCAAGCTTCACATCAAGGACCTGTGTTACTTCTTTCCCTTTAGTTGTCATTGGCGTTTCAAAAACTTCATCAACCTGTTCTTGTCCCGTCGATTGAAAATCTGCCTTGACATCACTAGAAACATCATTAGATGACACGATAGTTAAGTTCACTGGTTTTACGGGGTCAACAAAAATTAATTGAGGAGGCGAAGGTGGTAAAGGTGCATTAACTTTGGGCGCAACAGTGACGCCACTAGCATCAAAATGCAACGTCGCCTCACTGGATTTAAGGAAGGGGACCCTGAGGATTGGTTTTGACATGTTACCCCTGGGTCCCAGTACCTGAAAGTCTGTGAAGACAGCCACCCCATTCAAAACTACTTCTACACCCTTCACCTCTCCATTGGTCTCAACCACAGATCCATCAGCTAGCATTAAGGATTTTCTTCCATCAGATTTGATATTCAAATTCAGCTTCTCAACATCTTGCCAAGCAAGAATGTTGCAAGATGAACCGAAATCACATAGCGCTAGCGTTTCTATGACATTAATCTCACATTTAACAGTTGTTTCACGGGCATTACATTCCCCCACATCCTCAACACTCTTCCCCTGCTCACGGGGATTCTTCTCCGTGTCGCTAGGAAGAGTGCCGCGGGTGCGCTCAGAAAAAACGTGGGCCAATTGTCCCAATTTCGTTTCCAAATTCCTCATGGAAGCAGTCTGAGTAGCCAATTCGACTGGACCATTTCAACAAACTTTTCCATCATCTCCTCTAACGCGCTCTTGCACGTCCCTTGCAAATTCTGATTATAACCCGGCTGAGACGGTCGCGGTTGGCTACCAGAAGCCTGAGCATCGAATTGATGCGGGCCCCCTTGCCATCTTTGACCGGACGCATTTTGGTTCCACGAGAAATTAAGATGGTTTCTCGCGTTAGGGTTATAAGTATTATTGTAAGGCACAACACGATTTTGATTATTTATAAAATTAACATTTTCTTCACAAGCCATACCTGTCTGGTCAGCAAACAGCTCACCCGCGGGGCACTCATAAGCTTGGTGGCCAGAGTTACCACAACCCTGACACGATATGCTCATCACAGGGGCAGGCGATAGGGTCGATCGGGTCAACATCATCTTCCCATCCAAGGTAGGATGGCTCGTTTCGGCGTGCAGCCCCACCGCATTTACATCGAACAAATTTCTCGCCCCTCTAGGAGCATTCCTGCCTGCTGTCCAGTACGTGCTGTGGGAGGCCGTGTCTTTAAGGAGTCTCAACGCTTCCTCAGGAGATAAGTTCATGATCGTGCCACCCGCCGCCGCATCGATCATTGCCCTGAAATTTGGCTCAATTGCGAAATAAAATATCTCCACCAAATTTCAAGGCTCACAACCGTGTTGAGGACAACGACGCTGCAGGTCGACAAATCTCTCCCATGCCTCAGAAAGAGTTTCTTGATCCAACTGTCTGAACATGGCTATTTCTCTGCGAGCATTAACAATTTTATCAACAGGATGAAACTTAGCCAAAAACATAGAAGATAAAGCTTTCCAGGTGGCAGCGGTGCCAGGCGCGATCGTATGAAGCCACGTCTTGGCCCTATCCCTTAGTGAAAAAGGGAACAACTTTAGTTTCACAAATTCATCCGCAATGCCCGCATAGCGGAAAGTACCGCATATCTCAGAAAACTCAGCCAAATGTAGCTGAGGATCCTCGCTCGGCAGACCCGAGTACTGAGTATTGTTCCTAATCATATTCAAAATCGCTGGCTTGATCTCAAAATGATTATTGGCTATGGCTGGCCTGAACCCTGGATAAACACTCCCCACTGTAGGGGTAGTGAAATCCCGCATTGTCCTAATGCGAGGCTGGGTCACATCCTGGCTCTCAACGGTTCGTTCCCCTTGGCCATTCCCCAAATGGCCCAAGTCATCCATCCTTCCCTCGGCTGCAGCAGCACGCAAGCGAGCTCTCTCCTCGCTCGTGCAGTCTCAGGATCAACACCCAAATCTTCGCCCCTTCCACCAAGGTTCTGAATCTGTCATACAACACCCACAAAATGAAAACACTAAAAACACCAAAACACTCACCAATTTTTCCCAAAAGAAACAAAATCCACCCAACAGTTGCACTCCCCGGCAACGACGCCAAAAACTTGATGCGCGGGCGGTAAGATCACCGTTCACGGCCAAGTAATAAAAGGGAGGAGTAGCTTCCCCAAGTATCGATCTCACGTGCAGTGCAAGTAGGGAGCATGGATTCCGCTTTCTGAGAAATGAAAGAAAGTGCTAAGCAAAAACGAGGGGGTTTGATTTTGTGTTTCCTACACTAAGCAACATTAATCTAGTGCGGGTCGCCGTCACCGCGTCGCCAGGGTGAATTACTCCAAAGAGTAATAGCGGAGACGAACAAACTAACGAGGGTCGTAAGCACCTCTTCGCAACACGCGCTTCTAGCCGTCGCTAGAACGACTCAAATACCACTTTATCTAACAAAGACGAAGCTCATCAACACACATCATCATCCAGAAATCATCACACCAAACCATAACAAGATCTTGAGCAAAACATGGTTATTAAACTTCAAGCATACTAACACAAGTTCAGGTTAAAGCGAATACAAGAAAAGAGGGGGTGAAATACAACCAAGCACTTGAAGGCTCTCTAAGATTCTGGGAACTTGTCATGCCTAGAACTTTACTTCTTTCATCTCTACAAGTGTCACAAGGAGCGGTCTGTCATGCCTAGAACTTTACTTCTTTCATCTCTACAAGTGTCACGAGGAGCGGTCTGTCGCTCTCGCCTTCACCCAAAAAGGCTTGTAACAAACTCTGAAATAGTGGAAGTTAGGTCGGCACTGAATCGACCGCGTGGTTTTTCACCACGATTGCGGGTTGTCCACGTTATCAAGTTTCATTCTCACAATCTCTTGAATCTCAGATTGTTTGCGCGCTCGATCACTCAACGAGCTAAGATGGTTCAGAAGACCCGGTCTACAAGGAGCCTCGAGCGATCCACAACAAAGCTATACAAAAAACAATTTTATTTTATGGATTTCAGTATAATATTTAATTTATGGATATAGTGTAATTATTTGAATGTGCACTGTATTATAATTTTTTAAAAAATATATAATAATATATGTTAAGTAATTAGAATAAAATAGTAAGATTATGTTTATTAATTTTGAATGTTTCACTAAAGACAACTTTTCCTTTTTTAGGACTTCAGTGTCGTTTTAAAAGGAAGCAGTTCAAAAGGGAGATGCTAAACTGTATTTTCAAAACCGAGGCACTGTTAGGGTAACCTTCGTTCTGATGGAGGTATCCACAATGAGCATCACCAATAACGGCGTAGGCATCAATAATGTGTGTAGATCAAAATGATGTAAAATGGTGACGACCCTTTCCTAGAAAATTATGAAAATTACGAACATTTACTAATTATTTCCGGTGCCTGTGAATTAGCCACAAAGAGATTTCGTTGAAGTTAGAAATATATGTAAATCGTTTATGTGTGCATGACAACTCCATTGTATACCTGCTATCTTATTTAGCACAATGTAGTATTAGTTTGTGAAGAAGAATGGAGTTGTGGTTGATTTATCTCTGCCACTTAGGCTTGTTAAATATCAAATAATTTTTAGAATAAATCTTCCTCTAATCAAAACGTAATGTTATTCCAATATACATGCTTGTATTTGAAAATTGAAATTCTATTATCATCAATGTGATTTAAAAAAAAACACATTTTCAACACATCATTAAGCCGTGTCTGATGAAAAGATGAGATCTTTTGCCACAACTTAAGCAATGACCCTAAACAAAACTAGAAACAAAATCAAATTATGAATGCACAGAGAAACATCATTCTAACCTAAGGACTGCGGGCGTCCTTTTTCGATGGTCGTCCACCGGCGATAGATCAGGCGGCTGCGAGCTTTAGCGAGGCAGGAACCCCAGCAAAAACGAGAAGGAGGGCGAAAAAGCTGGCGGCTGCAAGGTCCGGTAGTGGTGAGCGGTAAGAAGGTGGAAAGCCCAACAATTGCGAATAGGGCGGCGAAAAATCAGTCAGCGGCAATCTCCGGTGGGGGCAAGCGAAAGAGAGACGAAAACATCGAAAGACGAAACACACTGAAAGGTTGAGAGATGTGAGCACGGTTAAGTTTTTTGAGATATTCTAAAAAAAAGACTTAAAAGTTTTTTGGCCAATAATAATTGCCAAAAATAATCACTGCCTACAATCTCTACCGCCAGCGGCCCAGCACCTATTTGAAATTTGAAAGCATCAGCCTCTGAATCCCTCTCCAGCCCTGAATCCCTTCACTGATTCCCGACCCCAAGAACGCTCGGCGGAAGGGCGCTTCTTCAAGAAGCATTGCTTCCCCAACGCTGCGCTCTACGCTTGCTCTGTTCGTGCCAGGTAATCCTTCATACTCAAGTTCTCTGTAATTCTTCTGCGCAACTAACACAAGATCACATCATCTTTTCGGGCTACACAAGATCGTCAAAAGGGTTCCTCTCTTCCTTCGGACGAGCCTTCGTCTCCTCATCCCATCGGGCGACAGAGAGATCCCTACATCCGGCTGTCTTTGACTCTCCTTGCAGAGGGAGCTCGAGCCTCAAAGAGGAGGCAGCCGGCAGCCCTCATTTGAGTGATTTCTCTTCAGTCTTCTCCCGGTAAGAACTAAGATGCAAGAACTTGCTTTCTCCTCTCTTTTTTTTCCCTCTTCATCTTACTTTCAAGTTTCAACCCCACTGCGCTCCTAAAAACCTCGCTCGACCCATCTCCTCTCGCCGACCAAAAATGGAGGTGGTGTTTTGCCTGCAAAATGGAGGAGATGGGCGAGCAGCTTCGGTCACAAGAAGCCTGGCTGATGCGGGTCGCTAGAACACAGTGGGCAGAATTGATCTGAAGTCAGATCTGGCAGAAATTTTGGTTGGGAAGGAATTGGCACAGGAAGTTGTGAACCCCTTTGTGCTTGAAAAATAATTTGTTTGCTTTATAATTTGCTTTCTTAATTATATAGTTCTAGTATAGGGGTGCAAGTATAGGAGCCGGCTCTGTTTTTCAAGAAATGATAATCATGCGAGAGAATGTACGATATTCAGGCGAGCATTTTTGATATTCTATGAGTTCATTTATCCTCATCTGAATACGAGAATTGATATCTCAGGAAACATTAACACCCAATTTATAAGGTGATGTTATACGAAAATCATTTTCAGATATGGTAGTCCACGGATAAATGCATATCATTTTCAGCTATATACAGTGGAGAAGCTGCGAACCATTATGAAATTGGGCAGCTTGCTGGCTGGCAGCATACATATACTGATATAATCAAAGTTGGCCTGCATATAGTTATTATCTATTTACAATTGTGATTTCACATGCTAAAGCCATTATTACCATTATTATTGCAGTCATTTCCAGCGAAACCATCACTTTCCTGCGCAGGCCTACTTTCCTGCATCCGGTATCTGCTCGGTCAACAGCCAGCAGTCCCACCCACGTTGCCCTCACACGCCCCCCTTCATACTCCTGCCATTCACGAAAAAAGAAAAAACCACAAGCCCCCAAAATGGAATGAAAAACAGAGCATTGAGCTAGAGGCTCGAGCCAGTACAAAATGAGCTCGGTGCCGCACGCTGCTCGGCCCTGCGCAGCCGCGTGCAGCGCGACCCTGCATCCGCGGGCGTGCCCAGTTCGCGCGGTGCGCGGCCCTGTTCGGCCGCGCTGCCATGTGCGGCCGTGGGCGCGTGCAGCCCGCACGGGGCTTTTTTGCGCACGCTGGCCGGGCTTGACTCCCTCTGATGGTGCTTTCGGGACTTTTTTGGATGAGCGCGGCTTTCCGTGTGCGGCTCGCCTGGCCGGTTTGCTTTGCCCCCGAGTCTTTGTTCCGAACCTCCCCGGTTTGAATCAGAAAATTTTGAGGGAACCCCATCAATAAATATAGTTCTTCCTATTTCAATGGTTCTTCTAAACTTGCAGTATATGTTTTCCAAGCTTACAGTATCTGTTTTCCATTATATGCATTTTCATTTTCAATTCCTATGGATTTTGGCCAATTGCATTTTATAGCGGAACATCATAATCGGAATTCAGCAAAACCGCAATTCCTTCGGATTTTGAAATTGCTAAATTCCAATTCCTCAATTCCAATTCCGCCTAACCGAACGGACTAGATTTTTTGTCCTGTAGGTGAGAACTGAGAAGGGAATCATTTATTCAATGTTTTTTTTACTGTGAGAACTGAGAAGTGAATCAACCCTACAGTCTTGCTCCAGGCACTGGCAGTATGCAGCTCTGATTTTTCATAGTTATTTCACATTAAACTAGCAAATCGCTTATATATATATTTGTACAATACCTTGTAATGCCTTGACGTATAAGATTCATCCCATACCATATTATTATCTTTGATAGCTGTGTAACAATTAAATTTTTTATACCTTTCATTTTCTTGTAAATTATGCACTTATTTATTTCTCCAGCAATTTTAAAAAGTTCCTTTCTATGTGACCCAGCGGCTAATATTTCCTACTTTTGGCTGTTTGTTCTTCTCGTGGCTCATCCTTTTGCCTTGTTTTTCAGGTTCTCACCTGAAGTCATCTCACAAATCTTTTCCAAACACTTTGATCTTTTCATTGGATACAATTCTCCATAGGGAAACTATCATTTCATTTAAGAAGAGGCAAGTTTCTGTTCAAGCTTGCAGTTTTGAATTTCATTATTTATTCATTTTGTTGAGATATATTATTCATTTTGTTGATATATATGAGTGTGAACTCTTCTTGCACACCATTGGTTCAGGTTAAATTGGTTTTGTTTTTATTTACTGATCATCCGCTCCTTTTTTATTATGATTGTTAGGCACAAGGTTGAGTTGAACTTCGCACATGAACATGATTTTTTTGTACACTTGTCTAAATGATAGAGGTCATACTTACATAAAACACAGAAGTTCTTTGTAGTAAACACAAAAAACTGAACCGATTGGCAAAAATCGAACCAAACCAAATCGATTAGTTTTGGTTCAGTTTTAATTTTGGCGTGTAAAAATCAAGGCTATTCTGTTTAGTTTCGATTTTGCATAAAACCGGACCGACCCGCATGCAGGCCGACTTACAGGTTCTGATTCATACATGTATGCACTCACATTTTAATCCTTTTTGATAATTATACATGGATGCAGTCACATTTTTAATGCTTTCTTGTATATCCCGTTGGACAATCACAGTGACGTAGGTTAAGACTAATGAAAATGACCGGCGAATTCAACTTTGCAAAACAACATTTATAAGTTATAAAACTTGATTTCACGACAATTGAAAAAAAGTATTTTAAAATAGGGGAGCAAAGAGAAGGGTATGAGCGCGAGACTGAGCGAAAATCAAATTCTATTTAAATGAGAAATGACAAGGACAAAAACGATTGAAACAAGACTTACAAATGACTATCCCTACAAGTATAAAGCAAACACACGATCCAACGGTAAAGAAATCGACAGACAAACCTTGGATTTCACGACTATAAAGAGGGTAAGGCTGGAGGCACTTTAAAAGGACTGTCCGGAGCAAACTTCCATGTCTCATAACTGTTTGGGGGCTGTCCAGAAGCTGAGACAACAACGTCTAGGTAGGTGCAGGAAAGTATTCTCAGCAACAATAAATAGAGAAAATATGTCATGGAAGCCTGGAAAGCAACCTGGAGGTTGGGAGGTGGATGTGAGGAGAGGAGGCTAGGAAGAAGTTCGAGGATTAAATCCTGGGTTGGTTTTGCTGTTCTGGATAACAAACATTGATTTGTGGACATCAGGAATTGATTTCCTGCAGTTGGGAGGGGTGGTTGGGCTTGGTTGGGGAAGGGTTGACAACCAAATGAGCTGGACTGGACGGGGTGTGAAGGAGGGGAGAGTTTGGTTGTGGCTCCACGTGAGAGAGAGTGAGGGAGGCAGGGAGGGGGTTGGAGTGTGAATGGTCGGTTGGTGAATGGGGGGGGGGGCAGTTATAAGGGGGGCAGCAGTGAAGATTTTGTTTTGATGAAATGGGGAGTAAGAGGGTGGTTCCACGTTAATGAAAAGAAGGGGTTATGGATTGGAGTTTGGCTGTCTTCAGGAAGAGGTGATGAGTGTGAAAGCCAGCTTCTCCAGGATTGGATAACACATCCCCGCCTTCCTGAGAACTCTGTTGGTGCAGTAGATCGGCAACTGCCGCATCCCATCCTCTCAAACTAGAACTGAGCTGACAACCTCTGCTCCTACTCTGAGGTATAGGAAGAGGTCTTCTCCTTCACGAGGCCCTTGAAGCAGAGGGGCTTGCACTAACTGCTCCTTTGGGGCTTGGAAGGCCGATTCTCATTCGGCGGTTCGCTCGAACTTCTTGTTGTTACGAAGAGTTCTAAAAAAGGGAGAGCATTTCTCTCCCTCCTTGGATAAGAAATGACTCAGCCCAGCGAGTCTCCCGGTTTGCCGCTGCACTTTTTTGGTGTCTCTTGGGGAGGCCATCTTTATGATGGCCTTTACTTTGTCAGAATTTGGCTGGACTCCCGCAGGAGTGAGGAGATGCCACAGGAATTTTCCCCTGCTAGCTCCAAAAACGCATTTGTATGGGTTGAGCCTCATTTTGTACTTCTGCAGCGTCATCTAAGTCTCTTCTAGGTCCTCTTGGATACCCTTTCCTTTAACTAGGAGGTCGTCGACATACACCTCTAGGTTGCGTCCTTCTGGTTTTTGAAGATTCGATCCATCATCCTCTGGTAGGTTGTTCCTGCGTTCTTCAGACCAAAGGTCATCATTTTATAAGAGTAACAACCTTCGCTAGTGATGAAGGCGGCGTCTTTCACGCCGGGAGGATGCATTCGAATCTGATGATATCTTTAAAATGCATAAAGGAACTCATTATAGAAAAACCGACGGTGGAATCAATCAACGCGTCGTTTTGAGTCAGAGGGTAGCAACCCTTCGAACAAGCTTCATTCAACAAGGAGAAATCAATACACATAGGCCATTGCCCGCTGGCTTACTTAACCATTACAACATTCGAGATCCCGCCTGGGTGTTGGATCTCTGACGCAAAACCCGCCCTTAACATCTTCTGAATTTCTTTGCAGATTGGATCGGCCAAAGACGTGGCGATCGACCTCTTATTTTGGTGAATCTGGCATATCTCAGTTTCCAGATTGAGGTGGTGATATGCTATCTCGACATCAATGTCGGGCATGTCTGCAACTCTCCTCGCGAAAATGTCGACGTTGCTTTGTAGGCACGTTGCGATCCTTCGCTGGTCCTCCTACAACTTCTTGCCGACTTTTATGCTTCCGAATCTCCCATACGAAGCAATCACTTTCAGCTCCTGCACCTCCTCAGCCGCCTCCAGGCGTGCTATTCCTTCCAGCTCCATGTCCATCTCTTCAACATCGTCTTTTCAACCGATGGTGTTGACGGCGAGAAGATATCACTCCTTGGTCACCTTTAGATTGCTCCTGATCCAAATCTTTACACCTTCCTGACTGTACTTCAAGCATTGATGGAATGAGGAGGGTACAGATTGGAACGCTCTGATGAGCAACCTCCGAAAATGACATTATAACTGCTCGGAGCGTCCATAACGACGAATTGACAATTCTTCATGATGCCTTCAACGCTCACCAACAATTCTACCCCTCTTTCTACCTCTTTTCGCTCTCTTGCGAAGCCGAATAACGGGTCATCCGAGGCTTTTACCCTTTTAGCCTCCACTGCCATGACGTCAAACGCCTTACTGAAGACGACGTTGACTGAGCTGTCGTTGTCTACCAGGATTCGAGCAACTGTAAAATTCTTGATTGCCGCATGAATGACAAAGTCATCGTGGAAAGGATCTTCGTTTCCCGGCATATCTTCCGCAGAGAATGTGACTTCGCCGATCAGAGACGGGTTTTGAGACGTCGACGCGACGCTCCTCTTGAAGATGTTGTGAAGACTACCCTTGTGGGAGGCCTCCACTCCGACTCCTCCATAAATGGGGTTTATCTCTCCTCCAGTCTCAACATGGACTCGTTCCACGCACACTCCCTTAGCGAGGTTTGGGGTTAACATACTCCGACCACCGCTTCTTTCTATTGGCCTTCCTGCCCTCTCTCTGGCGCTCTCCTGGCGTTCTCTGCCCGGCTCTCTGTCGCCAAAAACTCCTGGCAAGATGTGGTGGTGTGGCCTTCGACCTTTTGAAAATCACAGTAGACGACCCCCTTCCTTCCCTCCCTCTCCTGGTTGAGGACTCTTCTTTCCCGATTCCGAGCATGGCAATCAACCACCATCGTCACCCAAGGTGGAGACTTAAAAGGCTTCCGAAACTCTTACTGCCTCTCAGACATGCTGAAACGAACTTGTTGCTCGGGGGAATATTGTGGGCCGGGCCCGAAGGGACGAACCCCTCCTCCTGCTGACTTCCAAGGAGGTTTATTTGCCGGGGATTGGAACCTTCTCTCGAGTTCCCTTTTCCCCGAAAAAAACTCTGGCTTTCTGAAATCTCTGCCCTGCTTTCGGGTTTCTTCTGCCTTCCAGAGTCCTCCAAAACTTTTTGGCGCTTCCGTCTTTGCTCGCCTTGAGAGAGAGGCAAGAAGTTCCCTCTACCTGGATGAATCGTTCTGCACGGTCATTCAGGTCCTCAAACGAGACGGGAGGATCCCAATTAAGCTCCATCCTGAATAACCCCTCCTGCAAGCCAAGAGTAAGTGCCAGCGAGAGACTATAACCACCCACCTTCTGGATCTGCATGGCCTCTTCCTAGAATCGATCGATGTAGTGCAAAAGGGAAGTTGGACCCTTCTTCCTCTTCTTCGAAGTTGCAAACCACAACATCAGACCTCAACGCAAGTCCTCGAAGCAGTAAGTGGAACCTGCAGCCAACAGGTGGAATCAGACCCTGGCCTTCCCTTTGAAGGTGATCACGAACAGTCGACACTTGAATGCGTTCGTCATCACTCGGATAGAGATGACGTCTTCGAACCATTGCAGGTGCTGGATGGAGTCATACCTACCCGTGTAATAGTTAAGTACGTGCTCGCAGAAACCCTCGGGGACTGGTGCAATCACGATCTCCTCACAGAATGGGCTCACTATCTCATCTTGGCGAGCTCCATCGTCCTCGCGGAGGTGAAGAGTTTGCGTGGTGATGTATTGACTTCCAGCGAACAACAATCGATCCTAGTCGGGCGAAGCTGTGGGCTGTTTTCCAGGTCACCGCGATGGCCCGACATCCACTGATGGGGTGTCAATAGGCGGTGAGGTCTCTGCGAGCTCGGTTGCATGTGTCAGAAGAACTCGTAAGGACTTCAACATACCCTCCCGAAATTCCGCGACGTCGGCTTTAGTGACGAACACGCTTGGAGCTCGCGCAATGCCGATCTCCATCCCCTTTGCGTCTTCGCTCGACAGTGAACCTTCCGCTAGAGTTTCTTCCTTTGATCACAGTTTACGCTCACCGCACCAAAAATATCGAATTTAGAAAAATCCCGGTTCACAAGAGGTTCAGACCGAGAGGGGCCAAATGCTACTTGTCTAGCGGTTGAGATGAGCGAGCCTAGACTAGGGAGAGATGAGAGGGGCAGGAGCTTTTTGCATTGCTTGTAAGCAGGAGCTTACGAGCTGCAGCGAGGAGGTCCCACCACATTCTCTAAAGTATATAGAAACTTCCCCTCCAAAACCTAAGCTGAGCTCGACACATGCGTGACACAAAAAGGTTTTTGGGAACCTTGGGGGGGGGACAACATGCCTCAAAATGAGCCATGGGAGCCCTATTTATAGGCAATCCAGGGAGTTGAGTTCCTATTATACGAATGCAAGAAAGTAAACAAATTAACTAGTGCGGGTCGCCAACACCGCTTCACACCTCCACGGGTCGCTGACCTACGCTTCACACTTTTGCAGGTCGCCGACCTCCGCTTCGCAACTCAGCTCGTGCCTAACCAAGGCAATGCAGCCACTACAACTATCACCATGTAACAAACAGAACAAGGAGAAGAAAATCACAACACAAGCAACTAGGCCTCCTAGACTACTCTAGCGAAATGGACAATAAAGGAAATATCTTAATAGGAAATATTAAGCATTTAAAACAGACATCTATTCCACCATCATCCTATACATG
Organism: Platanthera guangdongensis; assembly: GCA_039583875.1. NCBI lineage: Eukaryota > Viridiplantae > Streptophyta > Magnoliopsida > Asparagales > Orchidaceae > Platanthera > Platanthera guangdongensis. The sequence continues at coordinate 155,798,064 of CM077160.1, read as the reverse complement.
AAGAGAAACTACAATCAAATCGACCTAGATTGCGGGCTAGGAAGCACCGGTACGGGTACGGGTACCGGGTACTTTACATATCCGGTACGGCGGTACGACAAATTTTAAAAAACAAGGATACGGGTACGGTAGGATACGTTGTATTAAATATAATAATTATATATTTATATATTGCAATTATATAACATGAACATTTAAAATTTAACATGAAGTTCTTGAACATAAACATAAACATTTGCCAAAACATCTATGGAACATAAACATAAACATTTGCCAAAACATCTATGTTCTTAAACAATTGTCAACATAAACATAAACATGATAAGTTCTTAAACAATTGTCAACATAAACATAAACATGAAGTTCTCAAACATAAACATAAATGTAAACATTTAAAATGCTCATCACTCATTTTCTTCATCTTCCTCCGTATTGTTGGAGATCAAAATAAAGAGCTCATCACTCATTTTCTTCATCTTCCTCCATGGGCTCATCTAAAGCCCTAAGCATTTATATTTGGCATCTCCTCCTATATCCCACATCTTATCCATTGTAGAGAGTTCTCCTCGATAATAGGCGTAGATTGTGCACATACACCAAATCTAGCTCTTTGTTATATTTCTTCTTAATGAGTGAATGAATGAGTATGTGCTCCAATTTCTTTCACAGCAGGAAGATGAAGAAGGTTGCCCTAAAAGCTTCAAAGCAATCTTTTGTAATTTTGGTGCTGAAGTTCCATAGTAACTCCACCAATCTTTGGGCAATAATGACGCTCTACTCTCCAAACTATCTGGCTCACGTGAGAGGGAGCTATGTGGCTCCTCAACTCATCTCTAGCTTTATTTTGAAAAACCATATCAATAGGTCCACCTCTTCTTTTTTTGGTTTCCCCAACTAATTGAGAAGATGAACTTGCATTGAAAAATGTCATGATCTTGAAGCTGGTTTGCATTTTTCTTCTGAAATAGAAACAACTCTTTGACTCTTTTAAATACTCTGGGGTCACCTTTGCACATACCCTAATCCCGGTCCCGGATATTTTTAGCAGTGACTTTTTACCCTAGAATCGCCCTGAAATCAACCTCACAAAAATTACATTTCCACTTTCTATTTCCCCCGCCAACTTCTCTACTATGTTAAGAGACACATAAGCCCAAGTGGGGCATTATCATCCTTGTTTGCGCTCAGAAATAAATCTACTGTTACTGATGTAGACGTTGAACCAACACTATTGAGAGTGTGTGATTGGGACATAACTGCCATAATACAAAGTGTAGTTATGCATTCCTCCCTTCCAGCATCTGGGAACTGGACTGAACTCCAGAATCACTGAATCATCCAGGAATTCTGGACTGATTCAGTCCAATTCTGGACTGAAGTCCAGATTAAGGAGAATCAGTCCAGATTAATCTGGACTGATTCACAACTCACAAGCAATTTCTGGACTGATTCAGCAGAAATCTGGACTGATCTAGAAATCTGGACTGATTCAGTCCAGAAATCTGGACTGATTCATCCAGAAATCTGGACTGATTCAGTCCAGGATCCTGGACTGGAATGTCCAGGATTCTGGACTGAATCCTGGACATTCCAGTCCAGGATTCAGTCCTGGACATTTCAGTCCAGGATGATGATTTAGGGCCTTAGGGGTTAATGATGTACAGCAGAAGAAGAAGAAGAAGAAGAAGCTACCTGCGACGGGAGACGGGAGCAGTAGTGCGACGGCGCAGCAGTGCGACGGCAACGGAGCAGCAGTGCGACGGAGCAGCAGTGCGACGACGACGGAGCAGCAGTGCGACGGATCAGCAGGCGCGACGGGAGACGGGAGCTGGAGCAGCAGTGCGACGGATCAGCAGGCGCGACGGGATAATAAAAGCCCTAAAACAGCGAATCGCGCCTAAAACAGCGAATCGCGCTGTTCGGTACGCGTATCCTACGGAAACGTACCCGGTACGGGTACGGCTCTATTTTTGGCGTATCCGTGCTTCGTAGATTGCGGGAGAAGATGAAAGAGATACAAACATCGCTTGTGACTTTTCTGTGGAGGCAAGGGGGACTTTGGATAGCCACTCCATAAATGCCTTGCTTGTCTGCTACCTTCCGGGGTAGAGGAACCATATTCTCAAGGTGTTTGTGATGTCTACGTCTTCTCTTCTTACTTCCTAGCTTGCGGCGAGAGGAGAGCTTCTTCTTCTTCGTTCTTGAGCTTCGGTATGATAGGGAGAGCCTAGGAGATGAACCCTAGCTCTTGGAGGGAGAAAACAGAGGAAAAAGGGCAAAGATGGCAGAAAAATGCGAGAGCTCCCGTTGAAAAGACGGAGCAACATATTTATAGCGGAACATTGACTGGCACAAGCAAACGCACGACCAGTGATCGTGCGAGAAGGAAATGCCACTGATCGTGCGCAAAGGAACCTGGGCTGGCGAAAAAGCACGATGATTTGTGGGAAAAGTTATTGCCTCGCACGACCAAGTGGTCGTGTGGTTTTTACTCGTGCGCGAACTCGTGCGTTTTACGGGTCGATTTTTGCAAATGAGTGCGCGCGACTAGTGGTCATGCGCAGAGGGGGCCACTGATCGTGCGAGAAGAAAAATGCACGAGAACTGACCTCCATGAAAAACGGCCAGAAACGCGTGGGAAAAACCCCACAACCACCGGTACCTCCAGGAAACACATTCCACACCACCAGAAACACATATCCACACAGCCATCCACACATATACCAAAACAAAAATAAGAAAAGGGGGAGGAAAAGTTCTCCCTCAAGCATTGAATGCAAACAAATGCTTTAACTAGCTTAATTACGCTCAATAGACACACAATTCTATTCTAAAAAATTTCAATGTGAAATTAACATAAAGATGAGCGATAAGACATGAAAACTATGCTAGAAAAGAGTCCAAAACACTATATAGAATTCACTCATCAAAACACTCAGACTTAAATTATCGCAAATCAAACTCGAAAGAAGAAAGTGTACCGGGAAGTCTCGTGTTAACGAAGGGAGAAAAGGTTTGAGCATATAAACTAACTACAATGTATTTAAATCAACTATCAAAAAGCTATATCCACTCCTAAGCGAGAGAACTAATGATCCGTCCTAATCATAGTGCAGGCGAGAGTGGCACGTTGAGTGTGATATTATAAGCTTAGAACTTTTAGGGAGGCATTCAAAGAAATCCATCAGTGACGATGGCCACAGGCTCGCTCGGTCACACTTTCGCCACTACACTTGATACAAACTAACTCTATCTATCATTAAGACTTAATTAGGATGAGATTTTAGGCTAAGGCTTATCGTGAAGATTTCAAATGATAAACATTACGGCTTTTTCACACTTAAACAAAATATTTTGAGCTCGCAATAAAATAGCTACCAATAGCAAAAATAGGTGAGTGACACCCCAGACTTAGATTTTAATATATGAGGTCACTCACCACTTGCCAATACCACAACAAATACATTTCTGATTTCTTTTTCTTTTTTTTTTCTCATTTTCAACTTTTATTTTTCTTTGGCTCTGTTTGGCTCATCTCTGGCGGCTGGAGAATCTCTATTCCAGCCGCCAGAGCTGATTTTAAGTTGTTTGGGCAGACAACTTTTTGAAAATCACGGATGAAAAAAAGCCCTTTTAAAAGATTTTTTGAGCGCTCCCACCCCCCTGCGTCCAGCTCCCGTAAAAGCGCTTTTCGCGGTTTGGAAATTGCACAGCCGGCGCAATGGATACGATAGTCGCGATGGCTTCTTCAGGCGAGCATGAATTTGCCTCCGCGGCCCGCGCGAGGCTCTACCGTCATCCTCGCTCCCGCCTCTTCTGGGATGAGTGCGTCGTTGTGCGCGTCGGAGAGAAGCTCGGAGCTCGTCTCCGCCAGATCGGCGTCTCTGACATCTCCCTCTTCATTACCGCCGGCCAATCGCATCCATGCTGCGTTCCGTTGAGGGCATCGGAGTTCGCGTTGTCGGGGCTGATGAACTTCGGTGCGATCGTGATCCAACTGGTTTTTTCTTCCCTCGAAATCTGTCGGTGTCCATTTTTCCGGCTTCAGAAATCACGCCCTTTCTTGACGCCGGAAGGTTCTGCAGCCGATCGTAACCCTAGGCAACTGCAAATGCAAAAAATATGAGCTGTGCTAAAGCTACAGATCACCCAAACACTCAGCAGCTTTGCAAAACTGCTCCCCAGAGATCTATTTTAAAACAGCTCTATCCGGACAGCAGCTTTTCAATCCGCCAGAGCTGTCCCAAACAGAGCCTTTTTCAACATAAAGCACCCAAATATAAGTTTTTAGCTTTTCACCATATCACAAAATAATTCTCAAATTCAAAAAAATTCATGAAAAGTATGAATTTTAAGCTCAAATTTTTAATAGTGAGAATGTGTTGGAATTTTAGCTTTAGTGAAATAAAGGGTCTGTTTGGGACAGCTCTGGCGGATTGAAAAGCTGCTGTCCGGATAGAGCTGTTTTAAAATAGGGGTCTGTTTGGGACAGCTCTGGCGGCTGGAGAAGCTCTTTTCCAGCCGCCAGAGCTGGTAATGGATCTGTTTGGGACAGCTTTTCAATGAAATCGCTTTTTGCAAAGCAGCTCTGGGAGTTATTTTTCGGAAGCAACCCCCCTGCGTTCAGCGCTCCTAAAATCGCGGATGTAAATTTCTTCTTTCCCGATCCCGATCCCGCGTCTACTTCCGCTTCTCCTTCCGCATCTTTCCCGATCCCGATCCCGCGTCTACTCCCGCATTCCCGATCGCAGACGTTTCTCCTTCCCCTTTCTCCCGATCGCAGACGCCGCCGCCTTCCCATTCGCAGAACGTCGCCGCCGCTCCTCTTCCAGATCGCAGCAGACACCGCCGATTGTTCCTGATCGCAGAAACCCTAGCGTCCGGCGACGGAATCCAGCTTCTCCTCCTTCTCCCCCAGCGCCGGCAAGGTG
>CM077160.1:154287452-154407452 GCA_039583875.1 Platanthera guangdongensis | reverse complement strand
CACGCTTTCATTGCCTCCCTACTCCTGCTTTTAAATGCCTTCTGAGGGTACCATAGCTCGGCTACTGGCTAAGGAGGGGAAGCGCTCAGAGATCTTTCGGGTTTGTGGTGGGACCTCCCTGCCGAGCCCTTGGGTCTGTTTCTTCTTGCCTTCCTTGTTGTTTTTCTTGCAGGAGCAAAGCAGGCGCGAGACCACCCCTTCCCCAAGGGTCAAACTCCACAGGAGACCGGATTCCGGTTTCAACACCATTGATAGGTGCACACCATAAATCTTATTTGCAAACCAAAATGTCAAGTAAACACCATAAATTTTATTTGCATGTCAAATTGTTAAATAAACACCAAAATAAAGTTCGAGTTTTTTTTACTTCAAATACAAAAGATTTCTTCCTTTTTACATTTCAAACCAACAAAAAACAAACAAAATAAAAAACAAAAATTTCAAATCATTTCCACCGATATAACTAAAAATTTGCACCGTCCATTTTAAAGTTCATGTAGACATGCACAAACAAAAAGATATGAATATTAGTTATCTTAAATAAATAAAATATTTACAGGTTACTTAAAATTGAATATTAATATTTGCATGGTAATTTTGTCTGTTCAAACTTTCTTTTGGTCGCCACTTTAAGCGACCCGGAACCAAAGTTTCTAAAGTTTGGCTTACTGTAGGATCCAATAACTCCTGTAGTTTTCTTCTCAATTTATTGTTTTGAACAACCGATGATGTATTGTATTTTTGGAGCATCTCATCCAACTCTACTTATATGTCATGTGATGCGAGGCTGAAGTCGGGGCGAGGATAGGGTTTCGGCTTTCGGGAGAAAATAGGAGCGGGGTGTGTGCTTAGGTTTAATATGGGTGGGATTGGAAAAAAGTAATGGTATTGTTTATTTTAAGAGTTTGGTGAGCACATAGGCAAAAGTGGTGTGCATGTAACATCACCCTTTATTTTAAGAGTTTGATGTGCACATAGCCAAAAGTGGTGTGCACGTAACAGCGCACTAGGGAAACTTACAGAGAGGTAAATGTAATTTCAAAAGATAGAGGGGTACAAGTAATAATTATGTAAACTCCAGGGCAGGCCACGGTAATTAATCATATAAATATATGTGCTTGCACAGAAAGAAAGAGAGAGGGAGGTAGATGAATTAAGGCTCCGTTTGACGAGGTGGTTAGGAACCGTTGTTTGTGAATGTCCAACCTCATCTAAGGAGCTTCATCGACTTTCGTTCAAAACTAGTTTTCTTTTCTTGCAGCGCTGACAACCATTGTCGTTCCAACCATACATTCTATGATGGTGGTGTTATTGTTCAAACTCGCCGAAGCTAAAACGGTACGCCAAACGGAGCCTAATAGAAGTAGAATCAGGTAGAAACCAGAGGCTCGGATTACTTCCACAGTAGTGGAATAAAAAGAAGAAAGATGGAGAAGAAACTCTCATCTTCCAACCAACTTCCAGCAATAATGATAGTTGCATGGGTTGCCTGGGAAGTCTCACCTCAAGCCATCCTCAATGCCCTAAACTTAGTAGCGAAAAACTACATCTTCATTTCATTTCAACATGTCATTCTTCATCGCCTCACATTAAAGGAAAACAATAACAATATTTTTATATATAACCCACATAATGCAACCCATGTATGAAAGTTTCTTTTTCAAAAAGTTTCTCATCAAGCACATCAATATTCACAAGTGAAACTCCAACAAAATAGACCAGCTTTTGAACTAGCTTTGTATGTATGTATGTATATATATGTATATATATATATGTATATATAGATATATATATACACATACACATACATAAAATGACAGTACGTGGGAGCCCCCGTGCCCAGCACAACAGTACTCAGGCTACGGCGACAGGCATTGCCCGCCCCCAGCGGTTCTTAATAATTTTTTTATCATGTTTTTTAAAATATAAAATATTTAAAAAAAACACAAAAAACTAAAAATCACACGTGTGAATTAAAAGAACCCTGAAAAAAATTAAAACATGTGCACAAAATTAATACAACACCCTTAACCAACTAAACCAAACAGCTTTTATGTAACAAACACTACTTTATAATATATATAGGTATACTAATATATATACACACAGACTAAAATATTGTTGTAATTAATACAATTTTATAATACTACGAGTGACACTACATGAGGGAACATCGTGTCGCCGCGACAGTACCACAACCACGACGTTGTCACAGGGCGGCTTCGCTCGCACCCCTGGAGTTTAGTACTCCGACTGTCGGTCAATCTTCTAATGCGCTCCAGAGGTGTGAGTGGAGGGAGCGTCGTCGCGCAGCGAAACCGTCGGGATCGGGGTACTGTCGCGGCGGCACGGGGGTTCCCCCGTGAACTATCACTCGTATGTACCAGAGGCTCAGATGACTTCCAAAGTAGTGGAAGAAAAATGAGAAAGATGAAGAAGAAAACCTCATATTCCAACCTCCTTCCAACAATAATGATAGTTGCACGGGTTGCCTGGGAAAGGTTTCCTAGGAAGTCTCTCCTCAAGCCATCCTTAGTGTCCAAATCATAGTAGAAAAAAACTACATCTTCATTTCATTTCAAGTTGTCATTCTTCATTACCCCATATTGAAGGAAAATAATAAGATTCTTTATATAAAACCCACATAATGCAACACTTGTATGAAAGTTATTTTTTCAAAAAACTTCTCATCAAGCCCATCAAAATTCCCAAGTGAAACCCCAACAAAATTGGCCCACATTTGAACTAGCTTTTTCTAAGATTATGCACACACACAGAGACACATACACACTTGCATAGATAAAAAAAATTGGAGAGGATGAAATATTCAAGCCATCCTTGATGTATTAGCCCTCTCAAAGAAGAAATTCATTAACAGGCAATCAATAAGTAGTCACCAACTCTTCATGAAAAAGAAGAAAAAAAACAAGGAAAGAAAGGGAGGAATAAGACAACAAAGAACAAAGATGCTTCTGTACGAAAAAGGCAATAATTTCTCAAAAATGGAGGTAAAGATACTAAAGAGAAAACTGACTTCTTAGAATTAAGTTGTTGCCGATGATGCTCTGTTAACATTTCATACTTATATATCATTGTGTCATTTGAATGTCAACAATATGTATATAGATATCTAAATATATCTGATAACATTGAAACGATATAGAGAAGAATAGCAAGCTCCTTGCATGGGTTTCCTAAGAATCCACGCCCAGGCCATCCTAGAATAGCAAACTCCAGTAGATGATTCTTCAATATGGGGTAACAAAGATGGGATATTAGCACATAGTTTGAGCCTTAGGCTCACCAATTAAGGACCAAACAAGACAACCCATTTGGGGTCCATTCAGCATAGTGATGATGGTATTTCCGTAAGAGGCTATTAAACAACAACAACAAAATAGCATTTAAGTTTTATGAAAGGAGCAAGGCAGAAAAATAAGCAAACAAGCAGATCATTAAGGTTGCGTTTGGGGCGGCTTATTTGCTCCGGTGAGGTTGGACAAAAACGTCATTGTCATGCCAAACATCTTTCTCGTTTTTCATTAAGGATCACCTATCAAACATCATCCGTTTGAAACGCATGGGTTAAACCGTCATTCGTTAATGATCACCTAACAAACATCATCTGTTTGAACATAAAAGTTGATGAAGTTCCTTATGTGGGCGTTAACGAATGACAATTTAACCCCATGTTCATGACCATCACCACCATGTCAAACGGAGCCTAAGTTCAATGCCCTCCCGAGAACACTTTTCAACACCATTTGGCATCATTGTACCTAGAGAAAATGTTTTGGTAAATGCTTTGTTGGACAACTCATAGCACAAAACTTTGTTCCCCTGTGTTTAGAAAAACTAAATGTCATAGCCCATTAGCCCCCAACAATAGCGCACAACTAACAGAATGATTTTTCCCTGACGTATAAGGGAAAAAATATCAGAAGTGATTCAAAGCACGTGGCATAGCCTCCAACCAACAATGGAGTGCACAAGAAGGCACTTTTGGGGATAAGGAAAGGGAGCCCGAAACCCTAATAAATTTCGTCATGCAAACCGAGCCAAAGTTATCAAGCCTCTAAAAAGATGCCCTAAACCCTAAACCCTAAATCCTAAATCCTAAACCCTAAACCAAGCTATGGCTGCACGAAATACATAGCCTCGCCCCAGGTTATAAAATCAGTTTCTTTTTCACGGAAGATCGATGATTCATCGCATCGCTCAGAAGAACAAGAAAGAGAAATCAAATATCGTCACAACATATCGTAGCAAAAGGAATCGAAACTTTTGGTACCGGGATCCGTTTCAGCAGGCACAAGTCCCTTAGAAAGAGAGATGGATAGATAGATAGAAAGAATGCGTGTGTGTGCGTGAGAGAGAGAGAGAGAGTTCTTATCTTCGGATCTGCCCTTCCAGGCCAAATATGGCAGCACAGGTTGCCTGAGAAGACCCTCCTCCGGCCATCCTCCATTCCTTGGTCGTGGGGAAAAGCAAATCTGTGAATTCAGCACGAGATCCATTTATAGGACGAGAGGTTTGAGCTTTGGATGCCCTCCACTTTATCGCCTTGCTCCGTATGGCCAACAGTTTATTCCCCGGCCCACCAAAAAAATGCTTCTTAAGAATATATTAGTGGACTGTCATAATGTATGTTAGTCAAACTAATAGTTCCAAATTGAGACTTGCTGCTTGCCACTCGAGAACGTGCTCGGCGGCGGCGGCCGCCGAGGAGAGGCCGGCGAGGCTTGGCGGTCATGAGCGTGCGGGCCGAGGAGAGGCCAGCTGGTGTCCGCGGGTGACCTGGCCCGGTGAGCCGGCCGTGGGCATCAAGGTCACATCCAAGCGGCAGCGGCCAGCAGGTAGGCCACCAACCGGCCGTAGGACTGAGCATATTATTCGAAACTTGAAAGTCGCTCGAAAATCGTTCGAAAATTGAGCCGAATCGGAATCGATTAAAATTGATTCGACTCAATTTGACTCGAATCAATTTGACTCGAATCTGATTTCAAGTCAATTTCGAGTCAGCCCTGAATCGCTCGAAATATGATTCGAATCAACTCGAATTAATTTAAAAAATTATGTATTTATTAATATATTCATATTTTAAGATTAAAAATAACAAAATTTAAGCCTAAATAAAAAAATAAAGGTTTTAAGTGTTTCATTTGATAAATTTATAGGTTTCCCAATTTAATTTTGAGCAAATTAGGAATAAAACAAAAAATTGCTCAATTTAAGCAGATTTGATTCGGTTTCGAGCCGATCCATTCGATTTCGAGCCGACTCGATTCGATTTCGAGCCGACTCGATTCAATTTCGAGCCGACTCGGAATCGAGTCATTTCGAGTCGAGCCGACTCGACTCGAAATCAATTTCGATTTCGAGTCGATTTCGAGGCGAGGTCGAGTCAAAAATTTCGATTTCGAGTCGAACCAAAATCGCTCGAACTCGACTCGATATCAGCCCTAACCGGCCGCAAACTGTTGGTGTGAGGGTGGCGGTTAGCGCGGCGAGGGGAACGCATGTGTGTTGATTAGTGCACAGATCATACGTGGATTGAGCGTGCAGATCGCGAGCATGGTGATTTCCTTGATAACCCTCACTAAGTTAGTGGGGGACAGAGAATTTTGGTTTGTTGAAGCCCAGAATTCCTAAAAATAGAGGAAGACTTCATCAATTGCCCTCCAAATCCCCGGAGTCCAGAACCGGAGGGAGGGCGGGGATTTCTTACTGAACTGTGTGTGGCTGTCAGCAGCGATTATTGTAGAGGTGAACGTCGCAACAGGGGCACGGAAGAAGGTAGTCGGGCGCGCTCCAGTGTGCTGGGCGCACTCCCCATAGTGCTAGGGGGGCGAGGGATGTGTGCCCGCGCGCCTTGCACGTGCATGCATGCCTTGTTCATGGTGTCTTCATGTTGTGTGCACGCAGGGGGCGCTCGTGCGTCTTGCATGTGTGTTCTCTTGTCTGCATACCTGCGTGTGATGGCGAGCGTTGTAGTGCCCTTAAAGTATTGCTTGTGGATACTTAGGCGTATTTTTCTTTCCAGGCTTCGAGGCATTGCTTGCAAGGGAGGCCGAGTTGGAGTCCTTGAAGACCGATGGAGAGCGTCTTTTTCGCAGGAGCGGACTGCTGAGTTGAAGGTCGCTTGAGTCGTTGAGTACAAGGACTCCATTGACTATATGCGGGGTCGTTGCCTACTTGCCGAGAATATTTGCAAGAAGATCATGACTAAGGAGGTGGATCTCATGCTGGAGAATGGTGAAGACTCTTATAGTACGGTGGCAAGGACCCGTAATTGAGACATTGTCGGTCTTCGTGTCGGGGATCTCTCTGAGGACCAGAGTGGTGGCTCTGACGATGATGTCGACGGTAGTTGTGGGCATAAAGCCCGATACCGGGCCCGGGCTTTAGTCAACCGGGCTGAGTCCGGGCTTCCTTAAATCGGGCCGAGCCCGGGTTGTTGCCTACTTGTCGGGGATCTCTCTGAAGAAATGACGGCTCTAATTTGCATTCAAAACTTCAAATTTGAAATCTATCTATAGCAGCTGGCGAAACACTAGTGCCGGCCGCGGATCAACGCCCATACAGAGCTCTCTGGCAGCACTGAACGCTCCTAACACTTCACCTTCACGTTCTTCCCGTAAGGATTTCCCCCTCTCTTTCTCTCTCTCTCTCTCTCTCTACACACATATATTCCAAAAAAATAAGTTAGAAAAAAACGATCAAAACAAACCAAACGGAGTGTTGATGAAAAATTATTAAAACAAAATAAGAAGATTTGAGAAGAAAGTGGAAAATAGAGGCTCGATCATTTCTAACTGGTCAAAGACTGGGTGTGGAGAGAATAAATGCTCATCTCTCCTCAACTCAAAGAAAGGCTGTCCTTGATGGCTTAAACAACAAGGGTTTTTATATAAAGCCCACAGTTGAATCCCAGTATGGAAGTTAAAAAAAATCGTATCAAGAACATCAGCATCAAAGTGAAACCTGAACAAAATAAATCTACATTTGAACTACTAGCTTCTTGTAAGATCAAACATCAGCATCAAAGTGAAACCCGAACAAAATAAACCCTATATAAATATAATTAATTATCCGAACCACCCTAGTAGGGAAAAGCACTATCTTCATTTCGTTCCAAGCTGTCAATCTTCATCGCTTCACATCGAAGGAAAACAATAACAAGATCTTTAATACAAAGCCCACAATAACAAGGTCTTTAATTCATTCCATGTATGGAGGTTCTTTTTCGAAGAAACTTTCCACAATGCCCTCAACACTCAAGTAAAAAAATCAGATCGTTAATCCATATCAGGTCCATGATTCTTCATAAACTCTAATTGATGTAAAGAAATTCACATCAAGCACGCCAACAATTGCGAAGCAAAACACTAACCAAACAGGCCTGCAGTTAAACACACCTTTAGATCTTTCTCTCCCTCTGTCTCAATATTTAGGAATTTTATCTTTCTTGCACACCCACTGTATGCACGGGTTGCCTGAGAAAATCTCCAGGCCATCCTGCAAGCATTTGCCCTTTCAGGGGAAAGATTCATTCAAGGGAGATAAATAAGTAGTCAATCATTTTTATGGGAAAAACAAGAAAGCAAAGACAAGAGCAAAGAAGAATACATAAGGATGCCTAACTTAATAATTTCTCAGTTTTTTTAAAGAAAAAACGAGAGATAGATAGAAGAAAGTGAGAAAGTGAACCCGAGGTTCGGATCATTTATACACTAGTTAAAGAGAGGGAGAAAGGGAGAGAGAAGAAACTACTATCTTCCATCTAACCTCCCTCCAACATTATGATGGTTGCACTGGTTGCCTGAGAAGCCTGCCCCATGCCATTTTCAAAGTGCTGAACATAAAAAAGGGCAGCCCGGTGCATTATAGCCGACCCCACTATAGTGGGATAAAGGCTTACGTGTTCTTGTTGGTGTTGTTGTGCCGGACAGGCTTGTGGGCGATGTTGGCCCCTTGCAACCAAAGCACCTCTTGATCGTCCCGCCGGTTGGATGGTTTAAGATAAATTTTGACGGATCTGTGCACGCTTCCAGCAGAGGGGCATGCCCAAGACGTCGATGCCACTCGCTGGAAGAGACAGAGGAGAGGATGGTAGGAGAGTGATCGAGAAGGTAGAGCCCGTTCTGCAGTGTGCCTTTACCAATGTTAGTCTGCGTCCGCCGATCCTGTATGACAAAAGAAGAGGATGTGAATATGACAGAGCAATCAAGATTACTAGTAAGGCGACCGACAGAAAGTAAATTGAATGGGAAGCTTGGAACATGAAGAGCCGAGCGAAGGGAGATCGACGGGTTGAGAGAGAGATCCGCCGAGCCGGAGACGGGAACCGTCGCCCCATTGGCCACAGTGACACACTTTGGATGAGGAGAATCTGAGTACTGGGCAGGCCGTCGCGAGGTAATGTGATGAGTGGCACCTGAGTCCACGATCCAGCATGGACTGGTGGATAAACAAGCAGTACCTGTGTTGGAGACGGAGGCAATGGAGGCAGATGACGGGTTGAGTAGCCCCTGGAGTTGCTGGAGCTGGAGACGAACGGCCTCAAGGTCAGGAGGGGCAGCAGAGGAGGCGTCAGCAGCAACAGACGCCGTCGGACGAGGAGGATAACCAATCTTCCGGTAGCAGGTCGCCTCAAGGTGGTCGTCCTTCCCGCATTAAGAACACTTTGGCGGACCCCAGCCGCCATGCCCACGGCCCCGAGATCCCGAACGTCCGCTACGAGCGGAGGTAGGAGGGGACGGTAGGGGGGATGGGGTCTGCTGAAGAAGGGTCGGGGGAGAAGGCGCAGAAGTATCCGGAGGAGGTGACACATAAAGAAGCATGGAGCAAACATCAGAGAAAGACGGTGTTGTGGGAGATGCCAGAACCTGAGTCTGAATGCTCTGAAGGTGAGACGGAACACGAGCCATCATGATGGCAATTCAAGCGGTTTCCTTCTGAGCGCGCTGAGCAACATGATCATTGGTAGACGGCTGATGCTGGATCCAGGCCTCAGTAAGGGTCTTGGCTCGAGCGACAAAGGAGGTCATGTCAGAAGACCCTCCAGTGTCGAGAGCGAGAAGATCAGTGAGTATGTTGTAGAGATGTTGAAGGTTGTCTCGGCCTGAGTACAAGGAATGCAGCTCATCCCACATAGCCTTGGCGGTTTCGTGATACATGGTCATCTGATAAGGTTCACCATCCAAGGAATTGAGGAGCCAAGTTTGAACGCGGCCATCATTGCGGAGCCAGTCGTCGGTAGGAGGAGAAGGAGGTGCTTGAGTGAGGTGAGGCAAAAGGCCCTTGGCCTAAAGAATCCGTCGAACAGAATGCACCCAAGGGATAAAGTTCATCACGGAGAGAGAAATGGTAGTTATCCGCAGCTCATCGCAGATTTCAGCAGAACAAGTCGGGCGGTCTGCTGGACAAGCCGGCCGGTCTGCAGGCGGACTAGTCGTCGGGCCAGTGGAGTTGACAGAAGAGCCCATAGAATCAGCAGGAGAGAGACCGTTACAAGTTGGGCGGTTAGCAAGTCGCAGCGGCTAGAGACTGAAGCGGGTGACGAAGACCGCTGCGAGAAAAACGGGAGACCGCTCGGCAAGGAGAAGACCGCGACCACAATGCGGGAGAAACAAACCGCACGATCACAATGTGGACACTAGCGGCCAGACGGACCGCGACCAAAAATGCGGAAAGAAGATAGACCGCGCGATCTCAGTGAGCACACCAACGGTCAGAGCAGAAAAGGAGGTCGCGGGTAGAATTCGAGCTGACAGGAAGAGGAAGCCGCGAGTAGAAGAACTCGAGTGGGCAAGAGGAGGAAGCCGCGAGTAGAATAACTCGAGCAGGCAAGAGGAGGAAGCCGCGAGTAGGAGAACTCGAGCGGATAGGAGAAGAGTCCGCGAGTTAGAGAACTCGAGCGGATAGAAGAAGAGTCCGCGAGTTAGAGAACTCGAGCGGATAGGCAGAGAGACCAGGCGAGTAGCAGCGGAGGAGGGGCCCACGGGAGAAGAAATCAGGGAGAAGGCCGCGAGCTAAGAAGGGAGCGAGAAACAAACCGCGCGGGAAAGGGCCCCACTGGCGAGAGAAACTCCTATAAAAGGAAAGAGAGAAGAGAGAGGAGGAGGCCACGGGATAGGGGGGAAGAGAGGCGGTTAGAGAAGACTAGCCGCGTGCCTTGCGCGAGAAGGAAGGCCGTCCGGTTAGACAAACACAGACCGCGGCTAGCGCAAACAACGGCAGGTCGTGCGGTTAGCAGAAGGCTAGCCGCAAGTAGAGACTGAGTCCCTCTGATACCATGTTGAAAGAGCACCAAAACTTGTATGTATTGCTTGTGTATGTAAATACAAAGAGAGAATACAAATATATGAGTAGGCACCCAGAAACAATCCTATGACCATCGATGTGGGACTCAGAAGAGAGAAGAGGAAAAACAAAAATGGGCCTAATAATGGGCTCTTTACATGAGCTTTTCTAACAATAACAAAATCATCAACATAAACAATGAGAGCTGTGAGTTTACCGGTCCTACGTTTGATTAACAGTGTATGATCGGTATTGCCTTGGTGATACCCAAATGACAACATGGCTTTGTGAAATCTCTCAAACCAATATCTTGGAGACTGTTTCAGCCCATATAGAGCTTTCTTTAACTTGCAAACGTTTCCGCTGAATTTTTAAGAGTAAGGCCCGGTGGAACTTGGGAGAGACATTTAAACTTCCTCATCCAGATTCTCATGGAGGAAAGTGTTTTTAACGTGTTGTCAGAGGTCTAGTTATTATGCGATCTATGCCTGCATGCACGTGTGTTCCACGTAAGGGGGAGTGTTTGGAATGAGGACGGCTCGAATGATCTTTCCCAACTTTCGCCTTCGTTCCACACGGCCTCCAGGTTTATGTTGTATGTTGTTTGTGTCCCCACATATTTCTTTTGTCTGGTTGTTTGTTGGGACACGACTAATGTTGGTTGTTTTAATCTCAGAGGGGTGTGTCGCGTGGGACCGTGTCGTGCGGGACTGTGTCGTGAGGGACCGCTCTTTGTGTGGATTATCCCCGACGGATTATCCCTGGTTGCCCAGTTGATGATTTGCTCCAGATTTTTCGCTCTTTTTCGCATGTTGTGTGTATGTGATATTGGTTGACCGGTTTCAAGCGAGTCCACGTCATGTGTGGATCATGCTCATGTGCGGGTCAGCGTCGTGTGTGGTTGTCGCCGGCTTGATTCCCCGATTTAGAATTTACCTCGATGGCTCATCTGATGTTTTGTCCCGCATCATCTATCTGCATTGTCGTTATTTTGGTGTGTCCCGGTTTTGGTGTGTCCAAGCTGAAGTGTGGTTGTCCCGCATCATCTGTCTGCATCATCTGTCAGCTTGAAGGGAAGTGTTGGAATTATCGGATCAATGTAGATCTATTAGAGTTTTACGTATATTTGGGTTTAGTCCCACATTGTGTATGTGTGTTATTGTGTCCATGTATTTTATAATTAAAGCCCTTATGTGGATGAATGAATTACCACTTCTATTTCAATTTCCCCTCTTCCAACAATGTTAACTTCTAATTTATTCGTTCAAACCAATTATGGCCCCATGAAACATACATCATATTTAAATAGAGAAAATATTGCTTATTAATGCACAAAATGATTTACATAAATTCTTGAGTTCAGATCAGGGACAAAATTCTCTAAATGTCACATAGATGGGAAAGAATAAGGGATAGTTCAAAATGAATTCATTATGCATTCCATTTCCAAAAATAATTAAAAGAGGATAGATTGAAGTTTTGACAAAGAAAAGGTGAGTGAGCTAGATGGGCAGAAATATTTAAAAGTATAACAAAGAAAATAAAAAAAATTATATGTAGATCCAAAAATATGAACAAAAATTGAGTGAGAGTAGAAGATATTGAGGCTCAGATGACTCCCAAACTAGTGAAAGAAAAGGAGAAAGGCAGAGAGAAGAAACTCTTGTCTTCCAACCTTCTTCCAATAATAATGATAGTGGCACGGGTTGCCTGAGAAGCCTCTCCACAGGCCATCCTCAATGCTCTAAACATAGTAGGGAAAAGCACTATCCTCATTTCATTTCAAGCTGCCAATCTTCATAGCCTCACGTGAAAGGAAAAAAAAATAACAAGGTTCTTTATATAATTCCCAAACAATTCAATCCATGTATGGAAGTTTCTCATTTGAAGAAACTCTCATCAAGCACATCAACATCAAAGTGAAACCCTAACAAAATAAACCAACAATTGAACTAGCTTCTTGTATATATATAGGAATAAATACCAAAACTACCCCGGGAAGTTAGCATAATTACATATTGCACCCCTTTTTTTATTGAAATTACCAAAACTTTGCTTGAAAATGTACTCCAAGGGGGATTTTTGTGCATGAATGTTAGGAAATGTGAACTTTAGGGGAGATAAATGTTATGTTTTGTAACATTTAGGGGAGACTTTTGTAATTTCAATAATAAGAGAAGTGAAGTCTGTAATTTTTCAAACTTAAGAACCTCCCATGTAAGTTTATGTGTGTGTGTGTGTGTGTGTGTGTGTGTGAAGCTGTCATTTTTAGGCTAACGTATATGTACTCCCTCCCTCCCTCCAGTGGAAGAAAAAGAGAGGCAGAGAGAAGAAACAGAGGCAGAGAGAAGAAACTCAAGTCACCTTCAAATAAAAATGATAGTGGCACGTGTGTGTGTGTGTGTGTGTGTGTGTGTGTGTGAAGCTGTCATTTTTAGGCTAACGTATATGCACTCCCTCCCTCCCTCCCTCCAGTGGAAGAAAAAGAGAGGCAGCGAGAAGAAACTCAACTCTTCCAACCACCTTCAAATAAAAATGATAGTAGCACGGGTTGCCTGAGAAACCTCTACCCAGGCCATCCTCAATGTCTGCAACATAGTAGACTAACATGTGTGTGTGTGTGTGTGTGTGTGTGTGAAGCTGTCATTTTTAGGCTAACGTATATGCACTCCCTCCCTCCCTCCCTCCAGTGGAAGAAAAAGAGAGGCAGCGAGAAGAAACTCAACTCTTCCAACCACCTTCAAATAAAAATGATAGTGGCACGGGTTGCCTGAGAAACCTCTACCCAGGCCATCCTCAATGTCTACAACATAGTAGGAAAAGACACTTCATTTCATTTCAGGCTGCTAATCTTCATCGCCTCATATCGAAGGAAAACAATAACAAGCTACTTTAGATAAAGCTCAATAGTTCAATCCCTGAATGCAAGTATTTTTAAAAAAAACTCTCATCAAGCACATCAACATCCGAGTTAAACCCTAACAAAATAAATCCATAATTGCACTAGCTTGTTGCAAGAGTAAATAAAAATGTTTAGAAATATGGATGGAAAATGATAAAACCAGCCAAATTATTTCATAACATTCAATTTTACCCCTTGTAATGACAATACATTTGAAAGGTGTGACCTTTTTCTTTAGAAATATCGATGGCAAGTGATCTCCAATATGCCAAATAATTTTATAATATTCCAATTTTACCCTTTGTAATAACTCTACAATGAAAAGAGTGTTACAGTTTGCCCTTTGTAATGAATCTAGAATCATTATAAAAGGATAAAATTGAAATGCCATATAATAATTTGGCTGATTTTATCCTCCACACAAAACTTGGCAAATTGTAATGTATAAATAGAGAAATTTGAAAAAAGACAAAATATTCAAGCCATCCTCCACAACAATATAATCCAAACACAACAAACACCAAGGCATTGCTTGTTGGATATGTCCAGTGAGCTCAATCTAAGATAAGGGTAAAAATATAAGGGCTTAAAGTTGAACTTTGATATAAGTCAACAGTGATGGGGAATTCCAGTGTTAATCCTCCAGATGTCCTCACCCTTGTAACTGAATGTGTATACATATCTTTGATTATGTCCTCACCCTTGTACGATACATTTACACCTTTTTTAAGACTCTCCATAAGATCTCTCTTGGAACCCTATCATAAGTCTTCTAAAGATCGATAAACGACATATGCAAATCTTGTTTTCTTTCTCGATAGTTGTCAATGAGTCTCCTCAAGATATGTATAGCTTCCATGCTCGACCGTCCTGACATGAATCCAAACTGATTCTCCGAGATGCTAGTCTCTCGCCTTGTAAGTTATTAAGAAATTGAAGAACATTGAACTTAATTAATAATTATAAAAACAAAATAAGAAACTTCAGGAGGAAAAGCAAAAAATCAGAGGCTCAGATGATTTCCAAACTAGTCAAAGAAAAGATGAAATGGAAAGAGAGTAAATACTCATCTTCCAACCTCCTTCCAATGCTAATGATAGTTGCACGGGTTGTCAGAGAAGCCTTCTCCCCAGGCCATCCTCCATGCACTAAACATTGCAAGGAAAAACTCAAATTGTTAGTCCATTTCAGGTCCATGATTCTTCATCGCCTCCAAGTGAAAGAAAAACACAATGGTTCTTCCAAAGAAACCGAATATGAGTGTTTCTCGGCCTTCCATGAAATATATGTGCATACGAGTGTTTCATCTCCAATCAATGACTCATCATCACTTCTTGCAGTTCGACCCAAATATGACTGTTTCTCCACCTCCAATGGAATGTGTGTGGAGAGCTGCATGGGTTGCTTGAGAAGTCTCTCCCAAAGCCATCCTCAATGCCCAAAACATATTGATATTAGAGAAAAAATCCATCTTAATTTCATTTTAAGTTACCATTTTTCATCGCATCAAAAGATGGGATTTGTGGAAATGAGAATACTTAGGTAGGTGTGTGGGCACGAGACTGAATAAAATTAAGAATGAATGTATTCATGGATAATATAAGAGTGACATCGAATGAAGAGAAGATGCGAGAAGCTCGATTAAGATTGTACGGCACGTACAATCTTGATAGTTGCATGGGTTGCCTGAGAAGTCTCTCCCAAAGCCATCCTCAATGCCCTAAACATATTAGAGAAAAAATCCATCTTAATTTCATTTTAAGTTACCATTTTTCATCGCCTCAAAATATGGGATTTGCGGAAATGAGAATACTTAGGTAGGTGTGTGGGCACGAGACTGAATAAAATTAAGAATGAATGTATTCATGGATAATATAAGAGTGGCATCGAATGAAGAGAAGATGCGAGAAGCTCGATTAAGATTGTACGGGCACGTACAATCTTGATAGTTGCATGGGTTGCCTGAGAAGTCTCTCCCAAAGCCATCCTCAATGCCCTAAACATATTAGAGAAAATCCATCTTAATTTCATTTTAAGTTACCATTTTTCATCGCCTCAAAATATGGGATTTGCGGAAATGAGAATACATAGGTAGGTGTGTGGGCACGAGACTGAATAAAATTAAGAATGAATGTATTCATGGATAATATAAGAGTGGCATCGAATGAAGAGAAGATGCGAGAAGCTCGATTAAGATTGTACGGGCACGTATAAAGAACACCATTAGAGGCACCTATTAGCAGTGGTGGATCAAAGAGGGGCCGGCGGGTGCCCGGGCCCCCAAGAATTTTGATAAAATAAATGATGAATTTGGATTCCTCTCATCGAGCCAATGAATTTTGACAAGTTATACGTCAAAAAAGGTGTCTGAATAAGGGAGAAAAGGACTCTGAAAGGTGGAGACTTTTAATATTGTTTTGGTCGAGAGAGGAGAAAGATAACATGAGAGCTAACTGGTTTAATTAATTTTTGTAAATATGACATGTAAATTTATTTGAAATAACTGCAATTAATTTTAACATTATCAAGTCAACCTTCTTCTTTACTCATAGCTTCTTCGGAATATCTGAAAGAAACACTGTCACCATCTTCGGCACGATATATCACGACATCTTTACTTTACTTTTGTAATTTTGCTTATTTTAATAGTGCCTCCTTTATGACACCCTAAGAATACACGAGATCATAGTCAATGAATTTTTACTACGAGTTTCTCAAACTTATTGAATGTTTCGAGCCCCCTTTGTTGAAATTCTCATTCTCTGCAGTAGGTGCACCTGTCCATATATTTTTTGGGGTTCATTTTAATACGGAATTCTCTTAGGCTTCATTTGTTTTAGCGGTGGCGGGTCGATCCGGCGGGTGGAAACGGAGAATTCGAACCGGAGGGGGTAGGTGGCAGCTCCATACGGAGATTTTTGGGGAGTTTCTCAAAGCGGTCGGGTGGAAACAGAGCAAACGTCGTCGGAGGTTCATTTGTTTATCCTCCTTCCGACGGCGTTTGCCCAAAACGGAGTTGCGAAACGCCCAAACAAATAGAGCCTTAATTTGAGAAGGAACTTTCATATGCTCTTAGAGTTGTTGACGAATGATGACGACAATGAGGTCAGGAGAATATTTAAATACTGATGATAACACTTTATACTTTCATTGCAACTCATACTTTGTAGCAATGAGGTCATCTTAAGCAATTTCATTGCAACCAACATATTTTTTTCTTAATTTTCGTTACTTTATCACATCAACATTTAACTCAAACACCTAGACAAATAAATCAAATTGAAATTGTTGATACTCTTTCAATTCTCACATCTCAAATTATTAAAAAGTTAATATAATGTGTCCTATCTCATTAATGCCTCAGTACATCATATCTTTCCTTATAATTTCATTCCAACTCTTTTTTGGTCTACCCCTCCCTCGTTTAACATGCCTAATGACTAGACTCTCACAACGCCTAACAGGTGCTTCTAATGGTCTCCTTTTGTATGTGTCCAAACCATCTTAGTCGAACTTCTCGCATCTTCTCTGTTATTGGTGCTACACATGTCTTATCACTGATACATTCATTCCTAATTCCATCCAGTCTCGTGTGTCCACGCATCCACCTAAGCATTTTCATCTCCGCAACTTCTATTGTTTGCTCATGTACGCAAGATTCATTATATATAGCCCACATAATTTAGCCCACGTATGAAAGTTTCTTTTTCGAAAAGCCTTTCATCCAACACATCAACAATCCCAAGTGAAATCCCTAAACTAGCTTATAGACACACACACAGATATATATATATACACACACATATTTATATAAATACACACATATACAAACATGCACAAAGAGAAAGAAAGAGAGGTAGGGAGGTAGATGGACAAGGAGAAATAGAAGTAGGGTAGAAACTAGAGGCTCAGATGACTTCCAAAGTAGTGGAAAAAACGGAGAAAGGCAGAGAAGAAGCTCTCATCTTCCAACCTCCTTCCAACAATAATGATAGTTGCACGGGTTGCCTGGGAAGCCCCCCCCCCCCCCCCTCAAGCCATCCTCAATGCCATAAACATAGTAGAGAAAAACTACATCTTCATTTCATTTCAAGTTGTCATTCTTCATCGCCTCACATTGAAGGAAAATAATAACAAGATTCTTTATATATAGCCCACATAATGCAACCCTTGCATGCAAGTTTCATTTTCAAAAAGCTTCACAAAAAGCACATCAACATCCCCAAGTGAAAGACCAAGAAAACAGGCATGCTCTTGAACCTCTCATAGTGAGTGCTTTAAATATCAAAGAATGATATTTCAAAAGGATGGAGGTGTAGATAAAGATGTGACGCATAGAATCCAAGCAGGTTGGTTGAAGTGGAGAGACGTGCCTAGGATCTTATGTGATCGAAAAGTACCATTAAAACTTAAAGACAAGTTTTACCGTACTGCAATTAGACCAGTAACGCACTACGATTCTTAGTGGACACATAAGACTTGATAAAATTAGGAATGAATGTATCAGGGATAGGAAAGGAGTGACGCCAATTATAGAAAAGATGTGAGAAGCTCAAGTAAGATGGTTCGAACACATAAAAAGACCAATAGAATACCTATTAGGCGTTGTGAGAGTTTAGCCACTAGACATATTAAATTGGGGAGGAGTAGACCAAAAAAGACTTAGAATGAAACTATGAAGAAAGACATGATATCCTTAGGCATTAGTGAGATTATGACTAAAGATTAGGCACAATGGCGACAAAGGATCCATATAGCCGGCCCCACTATGGTCGGATAAAGGCTTGAGTGTTGTTTAGGACATCAAGGATGGCCTGGGAAGATGCTTCTCATGCAATCGTGCAACTATTATTGTTGGGAGGACGTTGGAAAATGGGAGTTTCTTTCTTCCTTTCTCCTTTTCCTTGACTAGTTTGGATGTCGTATGGGCCACTCATTTTTGACCCCACTTATGTCTACATCCCTCTCCAATTTTCTCTTATGGATGAATTTCTTCCTCAAAAGGGCTAATTCTTCCTTGAAAGGGCACGGAGAGAGAGAGAGAGAGGTATATGGACAAAGAGAAATAGAAGCGGGTAGGAAAGCACAGGCCCAGATGACTTCCAAAGTAGTGAAAGAAAAGGAGAAAGACAGAAGAAACTCTCATCTTCGAACTTCATTCCAACAATAATGATAGTTGCACGGGTTGCCTGGGAAGTCTCACCTCAAGCCATCCTCAATGCCTTAAACATAATAGAAAAAAACTACATCTTCATTTCATTTCAAGTTGTCATTCTTCATAGCCTCGCATTGAAGGAAAATAATAACAAGATTCTTTATATATAGCCCACATAATTCAACCCCAGTAAGAAAGTTTCATTGAAAAGCCTCTCATCAAGAGCATCAACATTCCCAAGTGAAACCCCAACAAAAGAGGCCTGTTTTTGAACTAGCTTATATATGTATACTAGTACCCCTCGAAGTTTGCATAATTACAGCTTGCACCCCTCTAACTTCTAAAATTACAATTACCACCTATCAATGTTTCATTTCATAACATTTATGCACAAAAGGACCCCCCCCCCCCCCCCCGAAGATTTACTCGAAGGGTTTTATGTTCGGATGTAGTTTTTTTCTTGGTGGCGGTCACAACCATTGACATGCCAAACATACATTCTATGACAATGATGTATTTATCTAAACTCACCTGAGCAAAAACGTGGTGCCAAACAAAGTCTAAGAGAAATAGAAGCAGGTAGCAACTAGAGGCTCAAATGACTTCCAAAGTAGTGGAAGAAAAAGGAGGAAGACGGAGAAGAAACTCTCATCTTCCAACCTCCTATCAACAATAATGATAGTGGCATGGGTTGCATGGGAAGCCTCACCTCAAACCATCCTCAATGCCCTCAACATTGTAGAGAATAACTACATCTTCATTTCAAGTTGGCATTCTTCATTGCCGTATCAAGAGTTATCCTCAAGCCCTTAACTCCTTACACTTGTCTTAGATGAGCTCACCGAGAGTTATCCTCAAGCCCTTAACTCCTTACCCTTGTCTTAGATGAGCTCACCGAACACATCCAACAAGTAATATCTTAGTGTTTATTGTTTGCAGATGATATTGTTTTGATCGACGAGACGCGCGAGAGTGTAAACGCAAAACTTGATTGTTGTCGAGATACTTTAAAAAAAAGGTTTTAAGTTGAGCAGGACAAAGACGAAGTATATGGAGCTTAAATTTATTATTGTAAGGACGGATGACTCCGTAATTAAATCTGGTGACCAAGATATTTCTCAGCATGAGTACTTTAAATATCTGGGTCCGATAATTCAAAAAAATAGAGGTGTAGATAAAAATGTGGCACATAAAATCCAATGAGATTTATTGAAGCGAAGAGGCATGTATGAGATCTTATTTGATCGTAAAGTAACATTAAAAATAAAGGAAAGTTTTACCGTACTGCAATTAGACCAACGATGCTCAACGATTCTAAGTGTTTGGCAGTGAACTATGTACATGAGCAAAAAATGGGAGTTGCAGAGATAAGAGTGCTTAGGTAATGTGTCATGTGTGGACACGCGAGACTGGATAAATTTAGGAATGAATGTATCAGGGATAAGACGAGAGTGACACCAATTATAGAGAAGATGCGAAGAAGCATGATTAAGATGGTTTGAACACGTACAAAAAAGACCATTAGAGGCACTCGTCAGACGTTGTGAGAGTTTAGTCACTAGGCATGTTAAAAGGAGAAGGGGTATACCAATGAAGACGTGGAATGAAACCATAAGGAAAGACATGATGTACTTAGACATTAGTGAGAATATGACTAAAGATAGGGTGCAAAAGTGACAAGATCCATATAGCCGACCCCACTATTATGGGATAAAGGCTTGAGTGTTGTTGATGATGTCTTTCATCGGCCCACATTGAAGGAAAATAATAACATCAACATTCCCAAGTGAAACTCCAACAAATAGGCATGCTTTTGAGCTAGCTTTGTATATGTATGTATGTATGGTTAATCATCGAGATCTCCCCTTGGAGTTTGCAAAATCACAGGTTGCACCCCTCTATCTTTCAAAATGACATTTATCTCCCCCTCTAAGTTTCCACAGTTTACAAAAATGCCCCTTTCGTAAGAAATATGGATGAAAAATGATAAAATCAGCCAAATTATTTTTATGATATTAGAGAAATAGAAGCAGGCAGAAACCAGAGGCTCAGATGACTTACAAAGTAGTGGAAGAAAAAGGAGAAAGACAAAGAAAACTCTCATCTTCCAACCTCCTTCCAAAAATAATGAAAGTTGCACGGGTTGCCTGGGAAGTCTCTCCTCAAGCCATCCTCAATGCTCTAAACATAGAAGAAAAAAATTACATCTTCATTTCATTTCAAGTTGTCATTCTTCGTCGCCTCGCAGTGAAGAAAAATAATAACATTCTTATTGCACTTATCACACTACTATATTGGGGCCTTAGATAGTGAGTCCATTAGATAATTTTCAAGCCTAACAATAAAAGTCTCATATCCTGTCCGAAAATTTCCAAACCCAATTACGCTGCACTAGTTGCCTGAGAAATATGCCCCAAGCCATCCTCAATGCCTAAAGTATAGAGGAAATATTGAATTTGCTGCCCTAGCTCATAGCTGCAAAGATAAAAAATAATAATAACACAGTGGAACTGATGCAAGGGCTCCGTTTGGCACGGTGGTGGCGGTTCATGAACGTGGTGGTTAAATTGTCATTCGTTAAAGCCCACCTAAGGAACTTGACCCTCCATTGCGGTGCTTTATCGAAAATATAGATAGAGAGGGAGAGCGAGAGAGATATAGAGAGAGGGAGAGCTAGAAAGAGAGAGACTGGTGTTATCTTCTGATCGGATTGAGCTAAAGTTGGAATAACTCGATCACTCAACACTGCACTGGTTGAATAAGAAACCTCGCTCCAGGTCATACTGGAAGTGCAAGATTGATTATTCCTCGTCGCATAGATCCACACCGATGAATCCGCAGCAGAGAAACAGAGAGAGAGAGAGAGAGAGAGATTATCTTCTGATCTGACCTTCCAACCCAAATATGGCTTGCACGGGTTACCTGAGAAGTCCCTCCCGAGGCCATCCTCGATGCATTAGCCATAAAAAGAGAAGTAGATATCGGGATGCTGAGCTCTGAAGCGGAAGGAGAAGAAGGATTAGGAGGAGGATTCTGGACTCTGGAGAAAATTCCGCACCAGATCTATT
Organism: Platanthera guangdongensis; assembly: GCA_039583875.1. Taxonomy (NCBI): domain Eukaryota; kingdom Viridiplantae; phylum Streptophyta; class Magnoliopsida; order Asparagales; family Orchidaceae; genus Platanthera; species Platanthera guangdongensis. The sequence goes on along the minus strand of CM077160.1, from coordinate 154,386,022 downwards.
TATTTATTTATTTATTTATTTATTGGCCTAGGGTTTTCAACTTCGGATGCTGCTGCTCTCCTTCCCCACTAATAGAGTAATTGGAAGAATACATCGTGCAATTATAGAGTTTTGGAAGAATCCAACATAAAATTTTAAATTTGGCCGATATAACCCTCCAATTACATGTTTGGTAATTTGCACCCTGATGTTCAAAATTGAGGGTATTTTAGTTCAGGGAGAAATCAACTCAGTCAAAATTCCACTGTCTGGTGATTTAGGGTAAAACATGTTCTTTTTACTCTCCCTGCTCGACAAGAATCCTCCACCGGAAGGCATTGTTGTGTCGCCCATCCCTGCGTCGGCTTCCTGTGCCGCCTCACTATGCAGTGTCTGTGTGCCGCATCCCCGTGCCGCCTCCCCGCGTCGTATCCCTCCGACTCCACGCCTTTCAGGCTCGTTGTATCGAGCTCGATGAATTCCTGTGCCGCCCGCTCCTTCCTTCCTGGACGAATTCCAGGCTCCCGGTGCCACCTCCATGTGTCGTATCCGTGTGTCGCGTCCACGTGCCGCCTCCCAGCATCGTATCCCTCCGACTCTATGTCTTCCTGAACGTGTTCTACACAGTTCAGTCTGATCATGTTGACGTTAAGAGCACTGACGACGAGGAGCAGTGGGACGCTGACGAGAACTTTTGCAGAGATTATTTGTTGAACTGTTTGTCCTCCAACCTGATAAAGACGTACTTCAAAATGAAAACTGCCAAGGAGATCTAGGAGCACTGGAGGAGCACTTCAGGTAAGACGACATGTCAAAAGCACACATGGTGGACAAATTTTTTTCCTTCATGTTCGACGAGGAGAAAACCATTCTCCCTCAGGTATCAGAATTTGAAAAATTAGTTGATTCCTTTCACAGTGAAAACATTATTTTACCAGCTAGTTTTATTGTGGGCACGATTGTTTATAAATTGTCTTGCACGTGGTATAATTTCAAAACTGAAATGTACTGCAAGAAGATGCAGGTTGATCTGAATGACCTCAAACGCTTCATACACATTGAGGATGAAAATAGGACCAGACACGCATTAGAAGATATTAGCAAGCAAAAAACTGCGGGTAACATGATTTTTATCTCTAAACGCGCGCTTAATCCTAAAAAGACCAAACCGTCCCAGGTTGCGGGCCCGAATATAAAGATTGTAAAGTTTAAGGGCAAATGTTTCAACTACAACAAATGGGAACGCAGTGGATCTGATTGCAGGTTCCCTAAAAAGGAAAGGATCAGAGCACCACAAGAAGACAGTCATGCCAATATGGTTAGTCTTGCTGAGTCATCCCTTAGTTGCTATGGTTGGAAACGCGACGGCCAGCACTGAGTGGTACTTGAATTCGGGGGCAACATGTCACGTTTGCAATAACGCTAATCTGATGATAGGTCTCACTGGTGCAAGAGATTCTGTGACGGTGGTAAATAGCGAGACAGCTGATGTTCTGAAGGTGGGGAACACAACTCTACTGCAATCCTCAGGTAAGACTTTAATTTTAAAGAATGTCAAATTCATTCCTTCATTAGCTGCTAATTTAGTATCTATAAGTTTGTTGTGTGATGCTGGTATGTCTTTTATATTTTGTAGCGGTAAAGTAACACTGTCAGTTAACTCTCATTATTTTGGATGTGCATACGTCCAAAATAGGATGTACCGATTAAGTCTAGCAAACGAGTTAGTTCAACAAATTTAAACAAACTTAGTTAGCCCGAAGACTCTACGTGAGATACTAGTACACGTGAACTATAGGAAAATATTCCAAATAACTAGAACTCATCAGATCATATTATACACTAAAAACCAACCTGAGAAATGTGAAGTGTGTGCTCAGACTAAGATCACTCGGAAATCTTTTAGTGCGGTTACTAGGAACACATCACCTCTAGATCTTATACATTCCGATATCTATGATTTTAAAAGTTTTGTCACTTGTGGAGGAATGACGTATATGATCATATTTATAGATGTCTATATGTTCTGTCACATTTATCTTCTTAAAACTAAAATGAAACGTTTGAAAAGTTCTGTTTTTTCAAAACCAGGGTTGAAAACCAACTAGACATGAAGATCAAAAATTTTAGAAGTGATAAAGGAGGAAAATGCGTGTCTAGTGAGTTCAGGTGTTTTCTTGCCTCTCAAGGAATCGTAGCAGAAATCACTGCTCCTTACTCACCTCAATCGAATGGTATAACCGAAAGAAAAAATAGAACGTTAACAGAGATGTTGAATTATATGCTACTCATTGTTGACATGCATACTACATACTGGGGAGAAGCAGTTTTAACTGCAAATCACATTCTGAACAAAGTCCCTCATGCGAAGTTAGATGTCACACCGTACAAGCTTTGGTTTAAGAGACCCCCGATAATAATTAGACTTAAGACCTGATGTTGTATAGCCTATGTTAGGGTTTCCGACCCTAGAAGGTCTAAGCTTGGACCTAGGACCAACACTCGTATCTACTTAGGTTGTGCTGAGGATAGTGTTGTAGATATATTCTTAGACATTTCTAATAACATCATTATAGAATCTAGGGATGTGATGCTCTTTGAGGATAAATTTCTAAAAGATAAGAACATGTGGCTGTCAGGTATGCAAACAACTATTACTGAGGAAGATCTTGAATCAGTACTAAGCATCTCCTATTCAGTTCCAATAAATAATAGTGGTCTAGAGTTTAGAAGAACTTCAGTGAGAGAGAGCACTCACAAAAATTTCGGTAGTGATTTTGTCACTTACCACATTGAGGCTGACCCATCTACATATAAGAAAGCGATGAGATCAAGGGATTCACTACTCTAGAAAGAAGTCATTGATAAAGAGATGAACTCTCTACTTCAGAACAACACATGGACGTTAGTTGACAAGTCAAAAAGTGCCAAAACTATAGGGTGTAAGTGAGTTCTGAAAAAAAGCTTAATCTTGATGGTAGTGTAGCTAAGTATAAAGCACGCTTGGTGGCTAAAGGTTTCACACAAATTAGTGGGGTGGATTACATGGATATATATTCACCAGTGTGTCGCTTATTAACCATTAATATCCTTCTTGCTATTGCGTCTATTGAGAACTTTATTGTTCATCAAATGGATGTTAAGACTGCATTTTTAAACAGAGATCTGACTGAAGAGATACACATGAGCCAACCTGAAGGCGTCATAGTAGAAGGTCACGAAAGTAAAGTCTGTAAGTTAATCAAGTCAATATATGAACTAAAACAAAAACCAAAATTATGGCATGAGAAGTTTGACTATAGTGTAAAAAATATGATATTCATGTCGAGTCTCTCTGATAAATGTCTTTACATACGTCATCGATCAAATAAAGGTGCTATAATATGCTTGTATGTGAATGATATGCTGATTCTTGGTTCTAATCAATTTAAAGTGCATGATGTTAAGTCATAATTAATGAAAGAGTTTAGCATTAAAGACCTCAGTGTAGCTTAAACTATATTAGGCATGCAAGTGAGCTTGTGAAAAATAACATTTCCCTAATTCAATGCCGCTATATACAATCCATGTTGGATACATGAGGATACAGTGAAAGTAGAGCATTAGAGAGACCATACGATTATAACAACCGCTTAAAGCTCAATAAAGGGGTTGCGGTTAGACAGTTAAATTATGCTAAACTGATTGGTAGCCTCATGTATGTTATGCTCTGCACTAGACCTGACATAGCATTTACGGTCTGCATGTTGAGTAAATTCACTAGTAATCCTAGCCAAGACCATTGGGATGCCCTCAATAGGCTAATGCGATACCAAAAGCACACCCAAAGTAGTATGTTTTATGCTACCATGGTCATCCTCCAGTCATGTAAGGATATTCTGATGTGTCATGGTGCTCAGAACTAAATGACAGAAAGTCCACTAGTGGATTTATATTCACACTAGGAGGAACAGCTGTAGCATGAAAGACCAAGAAGCAATCATGTATTGCACTATCTTCTATAGAATTCGAACTCTACGCTCTAACTTTAGCGAGAGAAAGTGCGAACAGAAAATAGTAGACCAAAAAATTTAGAGTAACAAAATTTTTATTATCCAAAAATGTGAGTATTGCAAATGTATGACCTCCCTTTTATAGAATGAAAGAGATGAGAAAAATTACAAATAAGTAATGTGAGACTAAATAATTACAGGTATAAACAGCTTCACAAAAAACAGACCGAACAAGCCACGCGGTTAGACGAATAGGCTAACCGCTCGGCAACCAGTGGAAGGAGATAACAAGCCGCCAAGTGGGATGTTTGGACCTCTGGTCTTCAAGATTCCTGAGACAACCCGTCATACCGCTCGGACACCAAACAACAACAACCCGGCTACCTAGCTGCTGGGAGAAACCGCCAGACTGCCAAACAAACCGCCAGACCTCCCAGTCTCCATACTGCAACACTCCCCCTCAAGCTGGAGCATAGATATCAATCATGCTCAGCTTGTCGCAAATGTGAAACAAGGAAGCAGACACCGGCTTGGTGAAGATATCTGTCAACTCGTTGTCAGAAGTGACGAACGGAGTACAAATCTGTTTCTTCAAAATCTCTTCCCGAATAAAATGACAGTTGACTTCTATGTGTTTTGTTATCTTATGAAAAATCGGATTTTTGGAAATGTATATCAGCCTTGTTGTCGCAGAACATAGGAAGAGGATAGTTGTAGACATCTCCTAAGTTAAGCATGAGAGCTCATAACCACTTTAAATCACATGTGGTTGACGTCATACTACGATATTTCGCTTCTGCACTAGACCTGGAGACAATATATTGTTTCTTACTCTTCAAGCATACAAGATTTTCTTCAATAAACGTGCAAAACCTGATGTCGACTTGCGGTATCCTTTGTCATCAGCATAGCTCGAATCTGAGTACGCTTCAACCATTAAGTGATCAATCTTCTGAAAAAGCAATTCTTTCCCTGGTGCTGCTTTAACATACTCTAATATCCTTATGGCAGACTGTAGATGACAGACACTCTCTAGGAGCTTGCATGAATTGGTTAATCTTGCCTACAACATAGGAGATGTCGGGTCTGGTCACCGTAAGATAAATGAGTTTGTCAACCAGATGTCGGTACCTCGTAGTATTGGATAGAGGAGGCGAGTCATTTGTCCAAGTTTTGTCTTCTCTAGTAGTCATGGGACATCGGGCAGGTTTAGCACCAGTCAACCCCGCCTCTTTTAGTAAATCATGAGTATACTTCCGTTGGGAGAGGACCAAAGAGTTGGACTTCTGAGATATTTCAATCCTCAGAAAGTATTTGGGGAGATCATATCCTTCGCGACCAGGTGTTGACGGAGGTGTTTCTTTGTCAAACCTACCTCAATCTGGTCATCGCCAGTAAGAAGAATATCATCCACATATATAGCGAGAACCACCATACCAGAGCAGATTTTGTAGATGAATAGAGAGTGATCGACAGAACTTATTGCAAAACTAATGGCCGCAACAATGCCGCTAAACTTGTCAAACCAAGCCCGAGGGCTTTGCTTTACGTCATATATGGCCTTCTTCAGCCGACATACTCGTGTCTCCCCCTGAGCAACATACCCAGGAGGATGCTCCATGCAAACATCCTCTTGAAGATCACCATAGAGAAAGACATTCTTGACATCCAGCTGGGAAATGAGCCAATCTCTATTGACAACCATAGAGAGAATAACCTGAATGGTGCTGAGACGAGCAACGAGAGAGAATGTGTTAAAGTAATCGACACCATAAGTCTGAGTAAAGCCTTTGGCGACCAGGCGGACCTTATATCGATCCACGCTGCCGTCCGGACGGAACTTCACAATAAATACTCAGCGACAGCCAACCACATCAGTGCCCAAAGGGGGAGGAATAAGGGTCCATGTACCCCTTTCAGTTAGGGTATCAATTTCCTCATCCATGACAGTCTTCCAATGAGGAACAATAAGAGCTTCCCGGTAGGTGCGGGGAGTGGCAGTGGCAGAGATAGCCAAGGCAAACGCCCTGCGAAAAAGAGTTAGACGATCATAGGAAACAACAACAGCCAGCGGGTGTTGGGTACCCGTTCATACCCCTTTGCAAAGAGCAATGGGAAGATCCAGGTCAGCGTGTTCCTCAGTGTCCGGGGCATCCGTGGCAGAGAGAGCTGGCCCAGGAGTAGAGAGAGACGGCTGCGGAGAAGAGAGAGATATCTCGGGAGGTGGACACGGCGAAGGAGATGGAGGAGACGGTGGAGGTGGAGGAACGTCGGTAGGTGTAAATGGGACGGAAGGGGTGGTATGATAAGTGGGAACATCAGGAGGAGAAGAGGAGTCGTGAGAGAAGTAGGATGCATTTTCAAAGAAGGTGACGTCCGTAGAGACGAACTGCTTGTGGGCAACCGGGTCAAAACAACAATAACCTTTCTGAGTGGTAGAGTACCCTAGAAAGATACATTTGGTGGCCCGTGGTGAGAGTTTGTCACGGGTGATTGAGGGAGAGTGCACAAAGGTTGTGCACCCAAAGACACGTAGAGGGATAGAAAACAGATCCTTGCCCGGATAGAGAATAGGGAAGGGGGTTTTATCATGGAGTACGTTGGAGGGAATGCGATTGATAACATAGCAGGAGATGAGAACAGCTTAGCCCCAATAGGAGCAAAAAACCTCCATTTGTGTCAGTAGAGTGCGCGTGACATCTAGGAGGTGACGGTTTTTGCGTCCTGTCACGCCATTTGCTGTGAGGTATATGCACAGATTGTTTGATGAACAATACCATGTTGTTTACAGAAAGAGGAAAAATCATGACTAAGATATTTTTTGCATTATCAGAGCGAAAGATTTTAACAAAAACATCAAATTGATTCTTAACCATAAAATAAAAAGATGTTCATACATCGAATAATTCAGAGCAATCTTTTAAGAGATACACCCACGGACAGCGGGAGAAATCATCAATAAAAGTTACAAATATGAACTACCCTGACCTATGGTGAGGGTAGGAGCAGGACCCCATATATCAGAGTAAACTAGATCAAACAGTCGGGAAGATCCACGACCTTGCTTTGGTGGGAAGGAGGAGCGGTGATGCTTGCCAAGCTGAAATGTGTCACAGTTGAGAGGAGGACTCTGCGGAGTAAGGTGGGGCATAAGCATGACCACTAGAGAAGATCAATAGAAGAGGAGAAGAAGACAGACAACACAAAAACATTATCGAGGAAGTAGAGGCCGCCGCTCTCAGTCCTAGTAGCAATCGTTCGTTGGGAGCCCGGATCCTTAAAAGAACAAGAAGTATGAGTGAATGTGACGGAACACTGTAGTTGCTTGCATAGAGAAGTAACAGATAGTAAATTGCAAGGGAACTTTGACACGTATAGGGTATCCGGCAAGCGAAGAGACAGAGTGACTTGAACCACTCCCGTTCCATTGACCGGTGAGGGAGAGCCGTCCGTAATAAAGACCGGGGGCAACCGATCATGCTTTTCTAGGAGAGAAGAACACTGAGGATTGTCGGTCATATGATTGGTAGCACCAGATTCGATCAACCATTTACCTTGAGTAGTGATATGGGCACTACCTGAAGACGTGACCACCGAGGCAGACTGCTTCGAAGAGGAGGTGAAAGCGTCACCGGTTGGTCGAAGATGAGGATTCTTCTTCCAGCAGTGATCAACCGTATGGTCGGTGTGACCATAGTAAGAGCAGACAAAATGGGAAGCACCGCGTTCTCCGGATTGGTGGATGCGGCCACCAGAGCCACTCCGCTGAGTCTGGTGAGCATAGTTGTCCGGTTGAGGAGGGGAGGATAACAACGGACGTTGTAGCAGAGAGGTAACCACGACAATGCGGGCAACAGTGTCATCTAGGGTGGGAGACTCCGCCTCGCCAAGGATCTGTTGACGGATCATGTCATAAGACTCAGGAAGTCGCAGAAGGTAGCACACAACCAGAAGCTCCTGGAAGTTCTTGTGTTGCTCAGCCAGATCCGCAAAGAAGGGGCGATGTTGGAGAATTTCGGCTCCGAGAGCCTGAACTTGTTGGTAAGCAGCAGCAAGAGACATGGAGGGACGAGCAAAAAGGTCTGCATATAAAGTATAGATGCGAGACGTCTGAGCCCCCTTGGAGTAGAGAGCGGCAAGATGAAGTCAAGCAGCCTTGACCGTTTCATCGTGACGGATGACGGGTAGGCATTCATCAGGAAGACTGTTAGCTAGCCATGTGCGAACAAGAACATCGTTGGCATCCCAATCATCAAAGAGGGGGGAGTCTTTGGAGGAAGGTCATCGGTGAGATGATGACGTTTTCATTGAGAGCGGAGAAGGAAGGTGAAGGAGACACTCCAGTCCGGGTAGTTGGGACCGATAAGTTTGTAAACGGTGCCAAGATTGCTTGAAAGAGTAGGAGTAGGAGTAGGAGCGGCAACAAGAGTAGTGGTGGTAGAGATATCGGAGGTTGCCATAGCAGAGAGCAGCAAGAAGAATGAGTCGCAGCTAGAAAGAGAGGTCAATGCGATAAAGAGCAGAGAGCGGCTAGACATACAGGTCGCGGTGAGAAAAGGAGGGCGCGACGACTAGGCACGGGTAGCGGCAAGAAAAGCATGTCGCGACAACAAGAACATGTCGCAGCGACTTAAGAGCAGGTCGTGGCGAGAGTTAAGAGGAATCAGAGAGGTCGTGCACACAAAACGCAGCGACCAGGATGAGAAAGAAACCGTGCGAATAGGGCGCAAACAAGCGGAAAAAGCAAGTCGCAAAGACAGGTCGCTAGAAGAAGAATCAAACCACAAGGACAGAGGAGGCTCACAAAATCCGTAGGAAAAAATCGAGTCATCTGATACCATGTACGAACCGAAAACAATAGACCGAAAAATTTGGAGTAACGAAATTTTTATTATCCAAAAAGGTGAGTATTACAAAGGTATGACCTCCCTTTTATAGAATGAAGGAGATGAGAGGCATTACAAATAAGCAATGCGTGACTAAATAATTACAGATATAAGCAGATTTACAAAAAATAGACCGAACAAGCTGCACGGTTAGATGAATAGGTTAACCGCTCGGCAACCAGCAAAAGGAGATAACAGGCCGCCAAGTGGGATGTTTGGACCTCCGATCTTCAAGTCGCCTGAGGCAAACCGCCAGACCGCTCGGACATCAAACAACAACAGCCCGGCTACCAAACCGCTAGGAGAAACCGCCAGACAAACCGCCAGACAAACCACCAGACCGCCCGAACTCCATACTGCAACAGAGAAGAAGCAGAGTGGATAAGAGATTTGGTGATGGACATTCTACTGTCGATCTTGAAATTGAGTACTGTTGCAGTTTACTGCAACAATCAGACTACTAAAACGATTGCTACAAACACTTTGTTCAACAGCAAAAGAATACAACTACAGATGAAAAAAGCCTGGTTGACCTCCCTCACGAGTCAAGGGATTGTGAAACTCATTGATGTGAGGTCGAAAGATAATGTTGCAGATGCCTTGATGAAAGGCTTAAATAGAGCTCTCACAATCAAAACATCGGGGGAGATGAGATTAAAGTTCATAGAAATATAAAACTCTCAGCTTATGTTTATGTTTTAATGGTAAGAGTCTATAACTACAACATTAAAGCATTTCTTAATAGACTTAAAACCCCAAATAATTTCTTGATGAAAACCTAAGATGGTTGGATGATAGTCATTCCACATTTGATGACTTAACATCTTTCTCATTGTAAGTTGATTTGAGAATTATTCAACTGGGAATAAAATGTTATTGTATGAGTTAATCTAACATTAGTGATCATATCATATTATTTCACATTTGATAATGTTGCAAATGATGGTGTGCCAAGTCATATGATAAGGTACATGGTGGTCACTAATGAGTAAGATAACAATGTGTGGTTTATTAAAATCATAACTTGGCTGGTTCTTCTGAGACTAGATAGAGATGCTGGCAGTGTTACTTCACTACTGCTACAAGTACTAAGCTCATTTAGGTAGAGCTATCATACTTTGATACGTCATTGCATATGTTTATGAATTCATAAAGTCTAACTCATGAAATTCTTTGCAGAGTGAAGATGAAGGAGATGAAGTAGACTTTGACATGAATGATGATGATCCACTCTCTGAGTAGAATTGTTATATGTTTTTGATCCATTGTTATTTTGTTTTCAGAATTATTTATTTCTAAGTAGCACATTATGTTTGTATGTTTATGTTACTGTTTTGAAAACTCCTATTTATGCTGCAAATGTGCTAACTATTATGGAAATGCGTAAAGTCAAAAACTTTTTCTTCTGGTACTATCTACTTTCCGCACTACGAGACATACACAATATTTGCCACAAATATAAGAAGAGATTGTTAATGTATATTTGGACAAATATCGGGTTTGGAGGCTTAACGGGTCGATTCGGATACACAGATATATGATACACGTAGTAACTCCTAGGATTGTCTATTTATACCCACCCAGGGGCAACAGGTAGGGGATTCCACCTAGATCTCCATCTGGATGCTTCAAGCAACACTCTCAACGAATTCCAGGCTCCCGGTGCCGCCCACTTTCTCCTGCCTTGTGTAGTCCTTTTAGGTAAACCCTAACATTCTAAACTCAGAGTAACTCATTCCAGATTTAGGGTTTAATTATTTTATTATATAGTTTTTTTATTTTGTATTTAAGAATGTCTCATTCCACTGATTTTGAATGGGAGAGTATGTTGATTGATGACCATTGTCCGCAAGAAGAATGTCCTTTAGGTAGTAGTAGTGATTCAGATGGAATGGAAGAGGATTCAGATGGAAATGATTTTTCATTTACGGATGATCTAGCAGAAAGTGACTTTGAGGTAGATGAAGGGTTGTATGATGAAAATGTTGATGAAATTGAATTTGTGGGTTTAAGGGAATCAAAACTTGTTTTGGAAAAACATGTTTGAGTACCATTTAAAGATCATTGTAGACATTCAACGTCCAAATCGGAGAAAATAAAATCTGCGCAGGTTCAAATTTATCAAGGAGATGTCGATGATCCTAATTTTGCGTTTAATGTCGGGTTATGTTTCAATAGCACTGCAGATTTTTGGGACGCACTAAGAATGTATGCTACCAAACAAGGAAGACCGATTAAATTTTATAAAAATTGTAGCGACAAAATTCAAATTACATGTGATTGTGGTTGGGTTTTATTTGCTTATTTTATATCGAAAAGTGAGAATTTTCCAAGTCAAAACCATTGAAGGTGAGCATACATGCTACAAGGCTGCAAATTCTCAACAATGCAAAGCTAAGTTTCCTGCACAAAAATACGAGCACCACATCAGGAGCAATCCAGAATGGCCTGCTAGTTCAATGCAAGAGATGATGCAGATGGAGAACAAAACATTGCTAAGTATCTGGAAGATGTATCATGTCAAACAACATGCTTCCAAAGTTATTAACGGTACTGAAATGGAGCAATATTCCAAGCTTTGTGATTACTGTGAGGAGATTTATATAACTAACCTGGACACTGCACTAAAGGTAAAATGTAAGCATGACATAGCCTCTCAAACTTGCATTTTCAAGAGGCTTTGCATATGTTAGGGTGCGTTGAAGAAAGGATTTATGACTTGATGCAGACTGATCATAGGTTTGGATGACACTCATATAAAGACATCAACCGATGGAGTACTATTATGTGCAGTCGGCATTGACGAGAATAATAACATGTTTCATATTGCGCATGCTTATGTCTTCAAGGAAAATACTAAGACATGCCAATAGTTTGTTAGTCTCCTTATTGAAAACGTATGCATTGAGAATAGTCATATGTGGACTATCATTTCAGATAAGCAAAAAGGATTAATAAAAGCTATTGAAAATTTATTGTCCAATGTTGAATACTGATTTTGTGTAAGACATATGTATAACAATTTTAAGCAAAAATTTAGAGGTTTGCAACTAAAGGATTTGCTATGGCGAGCTGCGTCCACAACAAGGATTGAGGATTTTAATGCTGAAATGAAAAAGTTGAAGGCATGTGATAAGAAGGCTTATGATTGGGTTAGGGAAAGACACGAAAGACATTGAGCAAAGTCTCATTTCGTTGTATGACCTAAGTGTGATATGCTCCTTAACAATTTTTTGTGAGAGTTTTAACAATGTCATCTTAAAGTTTAGAGAAAAGCCTATAATATCATTGTTGGAGACAAAAAGGGTAATACTCATGAAGAACTCCACACTCAAAGGGACAAGGTGTTGAAATTCGATGGAGAGGTTTGCCCTTCAATACAGAGGATATTGGAAAACAACAAGAAGAGTTCACACAACTACATTTTAGTACGGAATGACCATAACGAATTTGAAGTTCAAGGATGGAATGAGGACAAATGGACCGTGGATTTAAGTCTACGAAGTTGTAGTTGTAGAAAATGAGATCTCGCTGACATTCCTTGTGAGCATGCAACATCATGTATCTTCTATCATAGAGAAAATGTTGAAGACTACGTGAGAATTTGGTATAAAAAAGAAATGTTCATGAGAGCTTATGAACATTTATTAAATCCTATCAACTTAGAGCGGCCTTTTTGCCAATTTGAATCCTATTGTGTCATGACCCAACATACAAAAAAATGCGGAAGGCCGTCACAAAATGCTAGAAGAAAAGAACTCGAGGAATTAGAGGCCGAAAAATATGGAATCAAAAGCCACGGATTAAAATACACATGTTCGAACTGTGGAGAGCGTGAGCATAAAAAAACGATGTACCATGACATGTGCTTCAATGCATTCAACGTCACCTAAAAAGTCCAAACTTCCAATAAGAATTATTTCTTATTTTATTTAGTTTGCAACTACAATTATTATCTCGCAACTAATACTTATCTTCCATTATTTGTAGGTGCGGAGGAAAACTTAATGCGAGATGCACCGGTCAAGGCTTATTCACAATGTTATCTTGATGTTTTGTTCATGAATATTCATGTTATCTCTATGTTATGTTTTGTTTATTGAAGGCTTATATGTGATGGCTGGAAGATATAGCAGAACGAACCTGTCAAGCAACAACAACCGATCAGTTGCTGGCCTGAAGATGCAAAAAAATGTCATTAATATTAAAATTTTGAAAGAAAAGATCAAAATACCCATGTTTTTTTAGCCTATGGTGCAATCTGCAAGGTTTAAAGTAATTGGAGGGTGCATTCAACCAAATTTAAAAATTCAGGGTGCATTCTGCCAAAACACGATAATTAGAGGGTGTATTCCGCCAATTACTCCCACTAATATCAAATAAATTATTTAGAGTTGTATAGGCAATGTTGTTTTTGTTATTCACACCACAAAATATCAAATAAATTAAAATCATTTATCCTAAAAACCTAATCGCACAACACACTTCTCCCACACAGCCGCCACCCATATAAGGATATTTCCCGAGCGATCACACTCCCTGCTTTGGTAGCCACAACCGACAATGAAGAAGGCCAACTTTGTCGAGGGTGACGCCGGTGAATCATAACTTCGCATTCAGAGGGTGCACATTGGGTTGGTCGGCAAGGCAGAAGATCATCGTCGAGATGGCGAGGGAGCTTGCTTATATGCACTACAATGTGCAGCTGACAATCATTCATCGGGACATAAAGGCCAACACACATTCTTCTCGACGATAATTTTGACGGCTTGGTGGCTAATTTCGACCTCGTTAAATTCACCCCCGAAAGTGCCTCTCATATCAATTGTCTTCTGACTAACTAGGCTTGTTCCCTCGTTAGGGAAGGGAAGCCATTAGAGGTAATTGAGGAAGGGATGGAGGAAATGGGACAAATCATGTGCTGGAAAGGTATGTTTGTGCGCCGTGCTATGTTCACATCTTCAGTTTCATGCTCAACCGACCATGGATCCGGTCGTGAAGATTCTGGAGAGCGACATTGTTGCGCATGAAAGAGACATGCGAGAAAACGGGCTCTTATGACTTGACGTGCGTGAAAGAAACGACATCCAGACGGAGCTGACGAGGAGCCAATATTGGCGTCTTCCTCCTCTTTTCGTGGTGCAAACTAAAAATCTAGGTTACAAATAAAAATCAACGGCATGCTCGTATCAAAAATGTGTTTAAAGTCAAACTTCATGTGCCCATGTGCCCATAACAATGCTCTTTACGCACCTATCCAAATGATGTCATTGTTTCTCACAAAGGCATTTAAAAAGACTCGAACAGACAATATCAACTATACATTTTATGGTTAATGACTCAAACATATAAATACAGATAAGTAAACACATTTACAAAGGGAATATGTTTCACAAGAAGCAACAATCAGTTATCAGGTTCTCATCAACACTCTGCCATCACTCCCTTAGTAGCAACTGCTCCCATAATGAATCATTAAACAACTCAACAAATGAGTACAGATAAGAAAACACATTTACAGTTAATAACTCTAACATATAAATACAGATAAGAAAACACATTTACAAAGGGAATATATTTCACAAGAAGCAACAATCAGTTATTAGATTCTCAGTAGCAACACTCTGCCGGGCTTTCTCAAAATGATCATTTTGTATGCAGAACAAGAATTCTGGACTTGTGATTGCGCATCACGATCCGTTTCGCATGAAGCAGCATGGATAACTGATCGAAAATTGGCAAGAAATCCGGCTTGGATATTATGTTGGTTGACCTTGCACATATTGACATATGTTATTAGACTCGCTTGTTTTCAAAACCATTTTGGATCCATATGCCTAAAAAGATGTATTGGCAAATGAATTGTTGGCCAACAAATAGTCAAACACACCATGCCTCCCTGACAGCATAACATGACTTGTTTTCATAGAATGCATGTTTAGCATGACAACCTTTATGACTACCACCAAGAAAAGAAATCTAGTTTTGAAATCTAGTTTGTCAGTGTAGATAGCAGTTTTCTCAAATAAAAAAGTGATCATGCACATGGGGTTACAACGTTCATGACAACGTTTATATATTTATTGTTTTATATAATAAATATATATATATATATATATATATATATATATATATATATATATATATATTGTCGAAGGAAATATGTAAAGACCCATTTAGTCTCTTAGCTAGAAAGTTTAGTCTCATATCTTGAATGAGACATTCTCTCCCCTTCCACCTATATATTTGTACTCATACCTGTATAATTGCAAGTTTTTACATGGAACATAATGTGAATTTCTACATGGTATCAGAAGCAATCGGTCTCCTGAGTTTGGGTTTCTCAGAAAACTAGTGGTCTGCTTTATTCTAACCGCACCTAGTGTGCGGTCTGCTCTTGTGTAACCTCGGTTCTATATTTGTGATCCCTTGGGCGGTCTCGTGCTTGGACTTGTGTCAGGGTTTGGACTCGTGCCTCGCGTAGCTATTATAGATTTTCCCAGTGGGTCCCGCCTATTTGTCCTATGTGTGGCCTGGTGTTCTATCCGACTATTGCTAGCCTAGCAATCACAGTCTCCTCGTTCCCACAGTTGCGAGCTTTCCACCAAGATCTCTCTAGTCGCGCGGTCCTCTCTTTCGTGCGAACTCCTTTCTCTGTGTCGCATTCTGCTCACGGATTCTTGCCGCAACTGAGTCTGTATCAGCCCTCTCGCCGCAGTTCTCTGCTCACCTGCCAGGCGGCCTTCTTTACTCGCTTTGCTGTTGGGTCCCTGATTGCTTCTTCTTGCCGCCGCAGCTCTGCCTGCTTGTCGCAGATATCAGCTGCTGTCTGTTTAGTGAGGCTTGATTGATTCTTTGTTGCTCGTTGTGATCTGCCTCCGTCCGCTGCACTCGTCTTGCCGCACTCTTCTTCTCATTCTTGCCGCTGCAGTTCGTTCGGGCCAGTGGTGCTTGTCGCTGCCTTACTTCCCCATCCGTCGTTCGCCAGGCCGCTGCGCCTTAGGGTTTGTTGTTCTCTTGCCTTCTGGTGCAATTTCTACCCGTTGAAGTGCTCCCTTGCCGCAGCTTGTCTTGGCTAGCCGCCAGACCACCTCTTCTGACCGACAGTTTTCCTAGTGGATGCTACTCGCGGTTGTTTGTTCTTGCTTTTGTCGTTGTACTGCGATGCTTGCGTACCAGATTCACTGACTTGCTCCAAGCTTCTCCTTTTTCTATGGCCGCACTTTCCACTCCAAACAACATTCAAACTGACATTGATGTCTTGCGCATCCAAATCCAGCAACTTCAAGGGATGATCGACCATTCTCCGGGCTCTATTGTGTCAATTTCAGATGGTGGTTTCTCCTGTCTTATCAATAGATAGTCTTGGATCTTGGATTCAGCGGCCTCCCATCACATTACCTCATGAAAACCGTCACACTACTTGGACTCTGTGCATCCCAAGTTCATTACTGTTGCAAGTGGGGACACCATTCCTGTCTCTGGCTCAGCCGACGTCAACCTTACTCCCTCCATCACTCTTCGCTCAGTTCTTCACGTTTCCGGCTCTCCTTTCAACCTTCTCTTTATTAGTCGTCTCATTCAAAACCTTGATTGCTACATAACATTATCTTCAACCTCTTGTGTTGTGCAGGATCGCAAGACGCAATCTATCATTGGCTAAGGACATCTGTCGAATGTTCTCTACATCTTTGACCCCTCCCCCTGACAATTTTCTCCTCTATTAGCTTTGTTGAATGTCATCGACGTTTTGTACATGCTCCTCTAAACATATTACGAAAAGCTCTTCCCGATGTTTCCCTCCATGATTTCACTTGTGAGTCTTGAATCTATGACAACATCATCAGTCTGCGTTCTCACCCCATCCTACTTAGAGTCATTCTCCCTTTGATTTAATTCACTCTGATATTTTGGGACCCTACAGAATTGCAAGTGTTTTTTACTATTGTTACTTTGTTACATTTGTAGATGATTATTCTTGAGTGACATGGTTGTATCTCCTTCATAATCGCTCTGAACTGTTTGGTGTATTTCGTAACTTTATCATTGAAACTCACACCCAATTCTCTCTTACTTTAAAACTCTTCGTACTGACAATACTCGTGAATACATTAGTCATTTGTTTACTAACTTGTGTGCTGAGTTTGTGATTATCCATCAAAGCTCTTGTGCCTATACCCCTCAACAAAATGACGTTGCTGAACGCAAGAATCGTCACCTCTTTGAGGTCACCCGCTCTCTTATGTTCAAATGAATGTTCCTAAATAATATTCAAATTTCGCGGTCTCTACCGTCTGTTCTCTTATTAACCGCATGTCTTCCTCTATTCTCAACTTTGCCGTTCCCTTCAACCTTCTTTTTCTCTCCACACCTCCTTTTTCAATCACCCCTCGCGTGTTTGGTTGCGTGTGTTATGTTCATAATCTTGGCCCGTCCACTGACAAGCTTGCTCCACGTGCCAAATATATGTTTGTTGATTACTCTCGTACTCAAAAGGACTATGTCTGTTTCTCCCCTAAGGATCGCAAGGTTGTTATTTCTACTGATGTCACTTTTCTCGAAGACCAACCACATCATTTTCACCTAACTAATTCTCCACTTCCATCACTCCTTCCGTGGCCTGCTGTCTCTGTTACTTCAAACCTTCCACCTCTCCTTCTCACGCCACTTCCACCCAAACCACCTCTCGTTCGTTTGTACACTTGTCGTCCTCCTTGTCTACTACCCTACGGGAGATGCCCTCCTCTGATGATATTTTACAGCCTGCAGATCCGACAACTGTTTCAACTGCTCACTCGATGACGAATTGTGTCTC
Organism: Platanthera guangdongensis; assembly: GCA_039583875.1. Taxonomy (NCBI): domain Eukaryota; kingdom Viridiplantae; phylum Streptophyta; class Magnoliopsida; order Asparagales; family Orchidaceae; genus Platanthera; species Platanthera guangdongensis. Next base: position 154,368,350 of record CM077160.1, on the reverse strand, counting down.
CTTCCACCGCCTTTCTCTGAAACTCCGAAAATTTGCTCTTTCTTTATCTTCTATGACCACCCCTACTTCTGTGAAGGAGACTCTCCAACATCCGAGATAGCAGGCGGCTATGGACGAGTAAATGTCTGCTCTTTGGGCAAAACCACACTTGACATCTTGTCCTTCTTCCTCCTGTACAGACTTGCGTGGGTTGTAAGTGAGTGTTTGTCATCAAACATGGTCCAGATGGGACTATTCAATGTTTGAAAGCTCGTCTAGTAGCTCGTTGTTTTACTCAACAACAAGGTCTAGATTATGATGAGACCTTTTCTCCAATCGACAAACTCAATATTGTTCGTGTTTTGATCTCCCCCGTTGTTCATCGACACTGAACATTGCACCAATTGAATGTCAAAAATATTTTTCTTAATGACGATTTGCAGGAGAACCTCCCAGGTTTGAGACCACAAGAGAGTCTCTTGTCTGTTGTCTGAAGAAGTCATTTTATGGTCTCAAACAATCTCCTTGGGCATGGTTTGACAAATTCAATGAGACTGTTAGTGATGTTGGGTTGACTCGAAGTTCAATCGATTTCTCTTTATTCACTCGTCATCGTCCAATAGAAAAAGTGATTCTCTTGGTGTATGTTGATGATATTTTAATTACAGGAGACGTTCTTACAAGAATACATGATTAAATAACATCTGGCGACTATGTTTCAAACAAAGAACCTAGGAAGCCTTCATTATTTTCTTGATCTCGAGGTGACTCGGCGACCTGATGGGCTTGTGTTATCTTAAAGAAAGAACTGTCTTGACTTGCTTCATGTTGCGAGCTACTCTGGATGCAAGCCTGCCGACACACCCATGAATATCAATCACAAGCTACGCGCTCATGTCTCAGACTCAGATTTGCTCCTTCCAAACCCATAGTATTATCATCGTCTTATGAGAAAGTTGATATATCTCACTATTACAAGATCTGATATATCATTTGCTGTTGGAGTTTTCAGTCGATTCATGCATGAGCCACATATCTCTCATCTCCAGGCAGTTAAACGCATTCTTCGATATTTGAAGACTGCTCCAGGACAAGAACTTGTATACAAGCCCACTTTCTCCCTTATTTCTGAATGTGTATTTTGACGCTGATTATGTTGGTTCATAGGATGATTGTCGTTCCGCAAGTGAATACTGCACTTATTTTGGAGGACAGTTATTGTGTCTGAGCTTACATGGCTTGAGGGTCTGCTTGATGATTTAGTAGTCAAGCTTTCCTCACCGGCCACTTTTTTTGCGACAGTCAAACTGCCATACACATTGTCAAGAATCCTCTTTTCCATGAACAAACGAAGCACATTGAAGTTGATTGTCATTTTATTCGGGAGAAGGTTCAATTGAAGAAGAAATAGTTAATGCATGTTCCCGTTGTTGAGCAAGTTACTGACATTCTCACCAAGGCCTTACCACGACCTCTTTACTACCAGTTCTTGTCCAAGCTTGATGCCTACGATTTGCACGCTCCAGCTTGCGGGGGAGTCTTGAAAGAAATATGTAAAGGCCAATTAGTAAAGGCTCATTTAGTCTCTTAGCTAGGAAGTTTAATCCCACATCTTGTATGAGACATTGGGGAGGTAGAGGGGCATGCTCGACACCTGGCACTGACATTGGAGAAGCTCAGGGAGCATAGTCTGTACGCGAAGTTCAACAAGTGTCAGTTCTGGCTGAAGGAGGTAGCCTTCTTAGGCCATATTATCAGCGGAAGCGTGGTGGGCCCATAACCCACAGGTCGGAGGATCGAAACCTCCCTCTGATACCAGTTTGTAAGACCATCTTTTTTTCATCATCGGGTCTTATGCCCAGAACCGCCGCTTTGCGGTCACACCAACACCCAGGAAGGTCGTCACTACAAAACGCCGATCTTGTCGGTCATATCGATCACAGAAGAAAGTAGTACAAATGAACAAATATAAGTCCAAGTCCACAAGATCACATGCAATACAGAATCACACTAGTAAGGTGTCCACATGATAATATCAGAATAAAAACTTCAGAAACAATAAACGGTCTCCTGCCAAGTACATCACATCCTCACTACATACCACTCGCGGAAGCAAAGTTACTATAGCCACTAACTGTCCCGGTAGGTAGTACTCCTGTGCTAGATTGACCCCTTCCAACTGCACCGACCTCTAGTGGTGCTGCGTCTCCTGGTGCTGCTCCTCGATCCCCTAAAATGATATGGTCCACCGACCGTTAGTCAAAAGACTAAGTCAATGATCCCCCACCCCTCCCTTGTGACTCTCAGGCACCAGACAAAAGGAATGAAGATAGGAGGTACAATATAATCATTAAGTACAAATAAGCAGGTGATAGCGGCCTTAAGCTAACAGTTATATAAATATGTAAAGCATCTAGCATGAAGTATGAAACAACAATGATAAGAGGTAAATAATGAAATGTACATCTAGCTATCACAGGTAAATAATTAACCTTAACTTATATGAATGCTTATACAAACTTATAAGTTAATTGGTCTTTTACAAGACTCCTATCGTATAAGCTATCTCATACTAGTTTATACGATGAGGTGTCAGGTTATATGCAGGTATGTGTGTTGTGATATGTTATGTCATTATTCATGCAAGTGCAACACACACACGACTCTATTCGCACAGACCTTTAGTTTTCCAGTTCTGGAAGCTAGTCTCACTCCCAGGAGCCTTCGTAGTGGCCAACGGAGACAGTGGGTTGGACCACCCCACTCTTAGGCGGGTAACCGCACTATCAGGCCTAGCCCATACGTACGTCTCTGAAGGACACACCAGAGTCACCACGTACTAATGCTGACAAACTCGCCAGTCTTTTGTGGTCAAGTGTAGGGTCACTAGGTAAGCATCTCCACAGACACTGGCAAGCCAGTCCCAACCACTACACCCTCCAGAGTCATCATTCCTCTGTCGGTGCGACGACCAGAACGAACTGAAGACCCGCCACTTTTATGCACATGCACTTATGCTAAAAGAGCTCCCGAGCCATCGGCTCGCCAAACTTGAAACCATCTTTCTATCAAACAGTGAGCCCACCGCCCGTGAATCTATATTATCTATACTCCCAAAACGACGGAGTGAGTGTATGTGACAGTGATTGTTAAAGGTTACTCTTTTAGTCTGTTATTTTTACAGTTTAGGGTTAACCTTGCACTGCCCAGGGCATTCCCTGTGAAGGCTCTCGAGGGCACTAAGAACTACAATGGGCTGAAACCCAAAGTTCCATTTCTCAAAACACTTACTTTTATGAGTATCTATTTGTTACCTAACCCTTTCCTCACGTCGCTCTTTAACTAATCCTAAGTAAATTAATATACCCAGGGGAAAGACGATACTCTTGGTCGACCCCGAGTACAATTCCATCTTCATGATATCCAGACTACTTAGGACTTGGCCACTAAGGGTGACCTCATCAAGACTCCACCCAAACCTGGTGCACCCACTATATTCCACCCAAGTATGGTCTATTATTCTACCCGGAATCCTTGAGTTCACTATATGCAGACCAGGTGACATAACCTAAGCATATGAAAGTAAATATTTTGAATATTTTGTCTACAACCTTATAATTATTACTGGGGGTCTATCATGACTTGTTGAGCCCAAAACCAGAACTTGATATTTTTCCTAATTAAATCAATCATTTAAATATTTTCCCCAAAATCATTTCTCCTATGACTTCAACATGAAGTATAAGATTATAATATGCAATGACCTTACTAAAATTTCCAGAGCCTCTTATTGGATAAACAACAAGGAATGAATTTCATGATTTTTCTAAAATGAATTCTATCATAAATAAAAATACAAATCTTTTGATCAAAATGACCATTAACAAAATGAGCACAAGATTTTGGCATCCAAAAATTATAACAAAATTACCAGAGCACTATACTGATCAGAAAACTTGTCTGCCAAAATTTCATGACTTCCTAATTTCATTTAATCATTTATTTGAATTTACAACATAATATACTTATAGGGCAACTTGTGAAGGAACTACTATATATATTCTTCCAAAAATTGCAATAAAATTAACAAGGCATCACAATGGTATAAAAAGTTTACTAGCCAAGTTTCACAATTTTCCAATACTCAGTTAGTTCTATAAAATTTATTCCTCCAATCAACAAATTCCAGTATTATAAAGAAGGTACTAAAAATCTTTAACCCAAAATTATAATAAAATTTGCAAAGGTAGATAACATCATTAAAAACCTATTACCCAAATTTCATGGCCATCCACTATGTCTAGACATGTAATTTTGTATTTGAGAGAAACGACGTCGAGATCGCTCGACGCCTCGTCGAGTGTAGCTGTCCACTCAACGCCTCATTGCATGGCGTCGAGATCTTCCTCCTTATATATTTTTATATGGGACATATTGGGAATTTCTATCTATCTATCTCTCTCTCTATATATATATTGGCGGCATCCACAACCACTAACATGCTAAACATACATTCTACGATAGTGATGTTTTTTCCAAACTCATCGGAGCTAAAATGTGGAGCCAAACAAAGCCTAAGAGAAATAGAAGTAGGTAGCAACCAAAGGCTCATATGACTTCCAAAGTAGTGGAAGAAAAAGGAGAGACGGAAAAGAAACTCTCATCTTCCAACCTCCTTCCAACAATAATGATAGTTGTTGCATGGGAAGCCTCGCCTCAAGCCATCCTCAATGCCCTAAACATAGTAATGAAAAACTACATCTTCATATCAAGTTGTCATTCTTCATTGCCTTATCAAGAGTTAGTCTTAAGCCCTTATCTCTCTACCCTTGTCATAGATGAGCTCACCAGACATCCAACGAGCAATACCTTGGTGTTTTTTGTTTGCAGAAGAAATTGTTTTGGTCGATGAGACGCGCGAGTGTGTAAACGCGAAATTTGAATCATGTCAATACACTTTAGAAAAAAGGTTTAAGTTGAGTAGGACAAAGACAAAGTATATAGAACTTAAATTTATTAGTGCAAGATGAACTGATGACTCCGTAATTAAATCTGGCAACCAAGATATTTGTCACGTCGAGTACTTTAAATATCTGGGTTCGATAGTTCAAAAAAATGGAGGTGTAAATAAAAATGTGATATATAAAATCCAATGAGGTTGGTTGAAGTGGAGAGGCGCATAAGGGACCTTATGTGATCGTAAAGTAACATTAAAATATAAAGGAAAGTTTTACTGTACTGCAATTAGACCAACGATGCTAAACGGTTTTGATTGTTCGACAATGAATTGTGTACATGAGCAAAAAAATGGGAGTTGCAGAGATGAGAATGCTTAGGTGGATGTGTCCTGTGTGGACACACGAGAGTGGATAAAATTAGGAATGAATGCATCAGGGATAAGACGAGAGTTACACCAATTGTAGAGAAGATGCGAGAAGCTTGATCAAGATGGTTCGGTCACGTACAAAAAAAACCATTAGAGGCACTTGTTAGATGTGAGAATTTAGTCAGTAATCATGTTAAACGGGGGAGAGGTAGACCAATAAAGACGTGGAATGAAACTATAAGGAAAGACACGATGTACTTAGTCATTAGTGAGAATATGACTAAAGATCGGGTGCAATAGCGACAAGATCCATATAACCGACCCCACCATGATGGGATAAAGGATCGAGTGTTGTTGTTATCTTTCATCGCCCCACATTGAAGGAAAATAATAACATCAACATTACCAAGTGAAACTCTAACAAAATAGGCATGCTTTTGAGCTGGCTTTGTGTGTGTGTGCGTGTGTGGTTAATTAACAGGACCTCCATTGGGAGTTTGCAAAATTAGATGTTGCACCCCTCTATCTTTCAAAATTACATTTACCTCCCTTCTAAGTTTCCACAGTTTACAAAAATGCCCTTTCATAAGAAATATGGATGGAAAATGATAAAATAAGCCAAATTATTTTATGATATTAAATTTTACCCTTTATAATGACTCAACATTGAAAGGTGTGAACTTTTCCTTTAGAAATATCGATGGAACGTGATCAAATATGCCAACTTATTTTATGATATTCCAATTTTACCCACTATAATAACTCTACATTGAAAAAGGTGCACCAAAAGGGAGAGGGGGGGGAGGTAGGTGCACCAGAAGGGAGAAATAGAAGCAGAGAGAAACCAGAGGCTCATATGACTTCCAAAGTGGTGGAAGAAAAAGGAGAAAGACGAAGAAGACTCATATCTTCCAACCTCCTCCCAAAAATAATGAAAGTTGCACAGGTTACCTGAGTAGTCGCTCCTCAAGCCATCCTCAATGCTGCCCTAGCTCATAGCTGCATAGATAAATAATAATAATAACACAGTGAAACTGATGCAACTCTATTTGTCATAACTAACACAATAATTTTCCTTTAGGCACTGATTAGCAGGTCGTTTTTGCTCCGGTGAGTTTGTATGCTTGGTCGGTAGGCTACACAGATGCATATATAAATACAGAAAATTCAACCAATTACAGACCTCAAAGTGAAATATAGTGTGCAGTCTCTAACTTTTCAACTCTAAGGCTTTGATTGGGAAACCGGGCCATTTTAAAAAAGAAAAGTTCAAAAGGGAGATGTTAAACTGTATTTTCAAAACTGATGATTTCTTTGAATAACTTTCATTTTAGTGGGGGTTTAAATTATTTTCAAAAATATCTTCACATTCATTTTCAGGCCGATTGGATATAATTTTCTTTTTTTATAAGAGTTAAATTAATTAAATAAAATTAAAAAAATATGCCAAATAGTCATTTTGAAAGGGAGAATTGAGGTCTCAATGGCCTTTCCAAAACTGATGAAAAAACCAGTTTTAAAACGGCCGTTTTAAAATGACAGCACTTTGTATGTTGTCGAACACATGTCCTCTGGTCCGTTTAGAATGGAATGAAGTCAAAACGGGCTCCCAAACAAAGCCTAAATATATTGCACCCGTTTTGAAGATTTCTCGGCTCCTTGCGTCTCTTTAAGCTACAACATTAACTCGATTTGTTGCTCAGATTCAGTTCCAAGGCACTTTAAATTCACTTAGTGCGGATTCTCTCTCTTTCTCGGCTTCTCAGGTCTCACCTAACATAGAAGTTTCAACTCATTTCAAAATCCCCCTTCCAGACGGGTTCAAATAAGTTGTGATTCAAACCTAATGTGAAAGCCTTCAACAATAGGAAAATTAATGCAATAGCTTGTCATCATAACTATAAGAAAAAACTTAAGAAGTAATGCAACATGTAATTATGCCAACTTTCAAGGGGCATTTGGGTAGGGCTGTTCGCAAACCAAGTATTTTGCGAATAATTCGGGAATCGATGCATGAATATTCAATTAAGATTCATATTTATCAAATTCAAATTTGGATGGGTTGGGGTGTACGGCCCGTGGACCTGATAAAGTCGTCTGGTGTTGACTCTAGGTGGGCGCCCTGGTGGGACTCTAGGGTGGCGTGCAGGTGGACTCCTGTCCCGCATCAGAGGGGGTGGTTGAGTTCTCAAAAAAAGTGGCGGTGGGAATTGGAGGGTTACCAAGCAATTTTCTTTAGCGGTGGGGTTCTCACCCCAATGGATATGGAGAAAAAAACACCATAACAAATCTAAGAGAGCTAGATGAGCAGAGAGAAAGAGAAGTAGGGTATACAACCAAATGCTCGGATGACTTCCAAACTAGTTGAATAAAAGGAAAAAAGAAAGAAGAAACTCTCATATTCCAGCCACCTTCCAACAATAGTCATAGTTGCACGGATTGCCTGAGAAGCCTCTCCCCAGACCATCCTCAATGCTCAAACATAGTAGAGAAAAACTTTACCTTCATTTCATTTCAGGCTGCCATTCTTCATCGCCTCACATCAAAGGAAAATAATAACATGATTATATAAAAGCCTCATAGTTCAACCCTTGTATGAAATCTTTTCAAAAGCTTCTCATCTAGCACATCAACATTCTCAAGTGAAATCCCAACGAAATTGTCCAGCTTTTGAACTAGCTTTTTTGTAAGATTACACACACACACACACACACACACACACAAGCAAAGAAAGAAAGTATATATATAATGAGAATCAAGTAAACATCTTTTAATATTCAGATATTATATATATACATACATATACACATAAAAAGAGGGAAATTTGACAGAAATATTATCCTCCAATCTTACCTTGGAAGCCAATGACTATGGTTAAGAGTACGAGCTGTTGTTGTAGAACCAAATGACTTTCAGCCAATTTAAAGCTACAAAATCAATCATCATAACTTATTTTTTGAGCTTGAGCAAGAAAACAATTTTCATACCTCCCAATAAAGTGAATGATATTGGATGCCATGGTTGTCGGATGAGCTATCAACCCATCCAAAAAAGAGCATCAGCCATCAAGTCATCATCGACAATGATCAAGAAAATGAATTACACCATGCCAGAATGCCGGATTCATTCGAATGGCTTGGATTCATTTAATGGTCCCACTTCAAAACCAAGACCAAACCAAAGAAGACGTTGTGATTGCTGCAAAAGCTGTGGTGGAAAAGGTAGGAAGAGAAGGGGGTGTTGTCCTACAAAAAGAGAAGCATGAAAATGCAGAAAGCTCCTTTTATCTTTTTTGAAGTGGGAGGAGAGCTCACCGCTTAACAAAATTCCCAGAAAACACAATTTTGGCACAAGCACTTTTCCCGCCACTAGAAAACCAAATGTGAATACAAAATTTGAGAGGATGAGGGCATATTTTATAAAATTAAAGAATAACATACAAATTAAATTCACTTATGAAAAGTTAAAAAATTGGTAATAAAAAGGGTAAATTTGAAAAGATGAACATCAAAGAGTGTTTTTCCATTATATATATAGTGCTTACACACACGTGCGCGCGCGAGTGACTGTGCACAGGGGACACTCGTGCCCAACGTGACAGTATTCCTCCTCATTTTCCCGCCTGCAGAGCACTGCAGCGATCGGACCCCTAGCCTCGCTCGAGCCCTCTTACTCAAAGAAACGCATGAGATGCATTTATTTTTGTCTAACTAAACAATTATTAAAATACAATTATTTTGAATGTGTTAAAAAAAATGCCCATTCTATTTTGACAGCTATGTCAGTGGCCAGTTCTAAGTCTGTGAGTGAGCACTTCTCCCTCGATCTTTGTTCACATTTAATTATATTATATAAATACGAGTGACAGTGTACGGGGGGGGGGGGGGGGGGGGCTCGTGCCCTGCGCGGCAGTACCCCGGCCACGATAGTGTAGAAGGCGACATTCGGCGAGGGCGGCGATATTCGAGGTAGGGGGCGGCATTCGGCATGGGCAAATAATGGTTGTGTCAACATCTGGCCTTTAATGTGGCCTATGTATTAATACAATTTTAAGATTATAACTGGTGTTGACATATCTATGCTACGACATCATTCAGCAGGTGCGGCGACATAAATTTAAAAGTTAAACATACTTTGAAGAAGTTGATTTGAAGTTGAATAAGCGGATCCGGTAGATGAACAATGTTTGCTTGGATTGTGTTAATGAACAAATATTGGTTGATAGCTTTTTGAGAAGAGAGAAAGCATGTTGGCCACGATAAATTTTGCGGAACATGTTGTAATTGATACAAATAGACTATGAAATGATATAGGAGAAATAAATGTATGAAATATAAAGTAAGACGATAGTAATAGTAAGTCATTTTCTAACCACTTGTGCAATTGATTGTTGATGGGCTGTCAGGTCTGTCTTTGTTGGAATTCTGTAATAGCTTGACAAAAAAATATTTTGCATGGAGGAGCTGATGTTAAACTGAGAAGGGAAATAAAGAGCAAACAAATCAGGATATTTGACATATAATTAAATTATTGTCGAACAATGATTCAGAAATCAAGATAAGTCGAATGAAATTTTATGTGCTATTAATAAGTGCATGATTTTTTACAAATCCCTGCGATCCATATAGAATTATGGTTTGTGATAGAACAATGCGAAAGAATGCAGAAACGTGACATGTAAATGCAAAATAATCTAATTACTAAGCACACATACACTCACCTTCTTATTTTGGGTAGGAAGGTTTCTCTTCTTGATTTATTTCTTGTCACCTATATTATTTTTCTTCTATATTCTGAATACCAGATATGATGTCTTAGATGTTTTGGAGTTCTCGAGTGTAGGAAGTTTGGGATTGGTCGGATTAGGCTATTAAAGGGATCATCGTCTTCTTCTTCGGAGCAGGAGCTTCACCTTTTCCTCACGACAAGGTCCTCTCTTCCCATCTCTCCCTCCTCTTATCCACTCCTCCTCTTGTGGAAGCTCTCTATTGAAATGGAGACATCGCTCATCTTAGTTTGGGTATTTCTAATTTTCAGTTTGGAGTTTATAATAAGGTTTTGCTATGGGAATCAAATGCTGGATATGATTCGGTGAGGAAAACAAAATAAATTTTATTATAATTTCTCAAAACAAAATTCTGATAAGCCAAGGTCTTTTATCTATATGCATGAGCCCCATCTTCCCCTCTGATTATTGGGAATCACATTTTTTTGGTTTGGGCTTTTAAGCAACTTTAATTATGTATTGTTGACATAAGGGAGTTAAGATTTTGAACATCGAGTGGTGTAAGATTTCAGGCATGCATCAAAGCTGAGCCATTTCATTGTTCCTCCTCTCATTTCCTCTCTTCTTCTACTTCCCATGAAAGTGGGCTGGCTCTTACATATAAACAAATAAGATTAAAAATAATAATAGCTTCTTTTCGTGGAGGATGGTTTGGGATCAAATTGTGCAAGATAAAAGCTGGCTCTATTACTTTTTGGATACCCTATTTAGTCCTTCATGTGCATTGAGGATGACTTTTGAATGATTTCAAGAAACCATAAGCTAAAAACTAAGCAGGTCTTGAAGCATGGTTTTGACATTTCTATCTTAATGAAGGTGCAATGGAAACTCTCTCCCTCACTCTCTCTCTCTCTCTCTCTCTCTCTCTCTCTCTCTCTCTCTCTCTCCCCCCAATACATTCTTTAACTAAACATACTTGTTTGGGGATGGGATGGGTTTTCGTGTCTTTGGTTTGGCAGCTTCTATTTTTTAGCTTAAGTCGTGGTTTAGAAGAAGTAAAAAAAATTCATGTCACTTGAATGCTCAAGTTGGGAAATATCTGATAACATATGAGTGCAATGGGATCGGTGCCCTGAAGATTCCTGAAGGTTACTTGAATTCATACTTGGTTATTATGCCTTTGCAATGGAGAGGTTAATTGAGACTATCCTTTCTAAACTTATATTGAAGATTAGAACAGAAATCTACATCAATGCATCGTGTTTCCTCTACTTCTATAACAACACTCAAGCCTTTTTCCACTATAGCGGGGTCAGCTATATGGATGCTTTGTCGCAATTGTGCCCTATGTGGAGGGGTCAGCCGGCTCCCTCCTTGGCCCGGGTATTTATACCCGGGGATGTCATCTTTTGGGGGCAAGCAATTAACCCTAAGGTATTTCTCCTTCTTCCCCTAAACCCTAGCCTCCTTCCTTCTTCTCTCTAGTTTTCTTCTTCTCTCTCTCTAGTAGTTCCTATCATTTGGTATCAGAGGGGGTCATTCTCCGACGATGGTCACCACTCGCACGCAAGAGGAGGTCACCCATTTGGAGACCTTGGAGGAGAACTATGGTGGATTGATGGATTCGGTAGCCGCAATCGAGCAAGAGATGCGCACATCTACACAGCGGTTGGAGGAGCGCATAGACGTGCGTATGGAGGAGCTTAAAGTGATGTTGAAGGTAAAAAGCGTGAGCGACAAAGAACCGATCGGCGGAAGACCCGATCGGTCCGCCGAAGCATCCGAAACGCCCGATCCGGGGCGTTTGGGCACGGGAGCATCGGGCTTTGGCGGAAACGGAGGCATCGGCCTCTCCAGACCCTGGGGGACCACCGGCGAAGGCCACGGAGCAGCGGCGTGGTTGGCGGCTGCAGCGGGGGGCGTCGGGCCCAGTTTTGCTGGGCCGGCGAGCATTGGAGCACCCGGACTGGGTGGGAACACAGGCGTCGGGTTCTCCCGACCCTAGGGGACCACCGGCGAAGGCGGGGAAGCGGTGGCGTGGCCGGCAGCAGCAGCAGCAGGAGGCGGCGGCCCCAGTTTTGCTGGGCCGGCTGAGTGCGGGCCGGCCAGACATCCAGGCGGCGGCTCCGGTATTGCTGGACCAGTGGATTGCGGGCGGCAGCCGTGGCTACAAGCTGATGGAGGGCAGGGGGCCTTTGTGCGGGCTCCAAGAGGTGCAGCAGGGCTTCTTCCTCACCCGCGAGGCGGCATTCTTCTCGGCGGGTTTGGAGGCCACGTTCCGTGAGCCGGGCAACACGTTCCTCATCAGGGTCAGCCACCTCAAGGCTACCCGGGTGGACACGATGGGCGTGTGGGACGACAAAATGGGCAAGGACAGGGCTAGCAAGTGCAGGCTGGGCCGCGTGCGTACATGCCACCGAAGTTGACACGTATGAACTTCCCCAAATTCAAAGGGGGGATGCGTTAGAGTGGGTTCATAAGGTGGAGTTGTTCTTCAGCTATCAGAAGGTCCCGGAGGGGCAATGGGTGCAACTAGCGTCGTTCCATCTGGAAGATGACGCGTTTCAGTGGACTCAGTGGTTCCTGAGAGGTAGAGATTATGTACCCTAGACTGATTTTGTGGAGGGGTTCACGGCCCGGATCGGGCCACTGGAGTATGAGGACTTTGAGGCGCTGCTGCATAAGATACGACAGAAGGGGACAATGACCGAGTACCGGACGGAGTTCGAGAAGTTGGCCAACCGGGTACCCTGTGAAGAGAAGTATTGCTGAGTTGTTTTGTGTCGGGCATGAAGGAGCATTTGCGGGATGAGGTTTATGCTTATATGCCACGGAGCTTGAATCACGCTATCACCCTAGCGCGCATTCAGGAGGAGCGATTCAACCGACAACGGTCACGAACCACGGGGAAGCCTCTTGCCACACCCGCCATAGCCAGGAAAGAGCCACAGGCGGTTGCCAAGCCCATGGTGACTCGTTTGTCGTGGGGCGAGCTCCAGGCCCGCAAGGAGAAGGGCCTCTGCTTCAACTGTGACAAGAAGTTTGTGCCCGGGCATAAATGTCAGAAGCTACAGGTTTTCATGCTGCATGAAGAGGTGTCCGACAAGTCTTCGCCCGAGGTAGCAGTCGAGGAAGCGCTATTGGAGGAGGATGTGGATGTGACAGAGTTTGGGGTCTCCATCCAGGCCATGGAAGGGTGCAATGCGCCCCTCACGAGGCGGGTTGTCGGACGGGTTAGACAGGCGAAACTGACGATATTAGTGGACAGTGGGAGCACCCACAATTTCATTCATCTGGCCGTTGCTCAGCGGGTTGGGCATGACATTGATATGGGAGCTGCATTCCAGGTTATGGTGGTTGACGGCAGCAAGCTGCAGTGCGAAGGGGTAATGAAGGGAGTAGAGTTGCGGATTCAAGGATACATTGGGAGCACGGATGTATACCTTCTACCCATCCGGGGATCAGACATGGTACTCGGAGTTCAGTGGCTGCAGCAGCTGAAGCGGGTCACTTTTGATTGGGAGCTCATTACGATGGAGTTCCGGCAGCGTGGCCGACAGTTCTGTTTGAAGGGTCTCACAGTTTCGCCAGTAAAGGAAGTCTCTCTTCGGAGCATGCAACAGCTCGGAGAGGAAGGGAGCTTGATGGCAGTCCTTTTGGGGGTACGGTCTGATGAAGTCGGGTCGTCTGAGGTACCCATACAATTGCAGTCCTTAGTCGAGCAGTATTCTGACGTCTTTCAGGAGCCACGTACATTACCACCATCGCGGTTTCGGGATCATCAGATTGTACTCAAGGCCGGAGCGGAGCCTACCAATATCTGGCCTTACCGATATCCACACATGCAAAAGGCAGAGATCGAGCGCAGCGTCCGGGAGATGCTCGACGTCGGGATCATGCGAACCATCACGAGCTCCTTTTCGGCCCCGATTATTCTCGTCAAGAAAAAAGGATGGCTCGTGGCGATTCTGTGTCGACTACCGAGCTTTGAACGACATCACTTTGAAAGACAAGTTTCCAATTCCATAGGTTGAAGAGCTCTTGGATGAGCTACATGGGGCGACTCGATTCACAAAGCTTGACCTACGGTCGGGTTACTACCAGATCCTTATGCGGGAAGAGGACGTCCATAAGACGGCTTTCAGGACCCACGACGGCGACTACGAGTTTCTGATGATGGCCAACGGGCTGACTGGCGGGCCCTCCACCTTCCAAGCCAATATGAACGAGATCTTTCGCCCACTACTTCGCCTTTTTGTGTTGATTTTCTTTGATGACATCTTGATATACAGTGCTAATTGGGAAGATCACTTATGCTATGTTGAACAGGTCTTTTCTATTCTACGCAAGCATCAGCTCTATGCTAAGCGCTCCAAGTGTTCTTTTGGGCAGGAGGAGGTCGAGTACTTGGGCCACTTGGTCTCAGCTGAAGGGATCAAAGCTGACCCTCGGAAGATTGAGAGCATGGTTTCTTGGTCGCGGCCCCAGACTGTTCGGGCTCTACGGGGATTCTTGGGCCTCACCGGCTACTACCAACGGTTCGTGCGGGATTATGGGAAGATTGCTCGACCACTGACCCATCTACTGCAGAAGGATGCCTTCTTGTGGCAGGATGATGCTGGGCGGTTTTTCAGGCGCTCAAACAGGCAGTGACGACCACCCCAGTGTTAGCCCTCCCGGATTTCACTAAGGAGTTCGTGGTGGAGACGGACGCCTCAGGGGTGGGGTTGGGTGCAGTATTGATGTTGGAGGGCCGCCCACTGGCTTTTTATAGTAAGACGTTGGCGCCTAAGACGTTGGGACTGTCCATGTATGAAAAAGAGTTGTTGGCAGTGGTTCAGGCAGTGACCTTTGACGGCCATATCTTTTGGGGTGGCACTTCAAGATTCGTACGGATCGCCAAAATTTGAAGCATTTGTTGGACCAGCGAGTCTCCTCTCCTCTTCAGCAAAAGGGGGTCACCAAACTTTTGGGCTACGATTATGAGATCGTTTACCGCCAGGGCAAGGAGAATGTGATGGCGGACGCCTTATCCCGCCTACCTGATGGTGCACTCACTCAGATTTCGGGGCTGGTCCTCGACTCGTTCGATGACATACATGAGGAGGTCTTATGGAATCCCTCTCTACGCGCCCTCGTGGAGGCCCTCCAGCGTGGGGAGACTGACGTCCGGTTATCATCTACAGAGTGGGCGACTACATTACCACGGCAGAGTAGTCATACCTCCAGGCTCAGCATGGAAGACAGTTATGCTCCACGAGTTTCATTCCTCTCCAGTGGAGGGTCATGCAGGACTGCTCCGTACCCTCCAAAGGGCAAAAGCAAATGTATTTTGGCCGGGGATATGCCGGGATGTGCAGCAGTTTGTACGACAGTGTGTGACATGTCAGCGACAGAAGTACGAGACCACCACACCTGCCGGGTTGGTCCACCCACTTGAGATTCCGCAGCACATCTGGGATACTGTGTCGATGGATTTTATTGATGGATTGCCCAAGTCTCAGGGCAAGTCGGTCATTCTGGAGGTGGTCGACAAGCTCTCCAAGTATGGCCACTTCCTCGCTCTCAGTCACCCTTATACGGCGGAGTCGGTCGCCAAAATCTTTTCTCGGGAAGTCGTCCGCTTGCACAGCCTCCCACGCGCCATCATTTCTGATCGTGATCCCACTTTTGTGAGCCAGTTCTGGCGAGAGCTTTTCAGGCTTCAAGGGACTTGCTTGAGTTTCAGCACCGCCAATCACCCCCTGACCGACGGCCAAACGGAGGTTCTTAATCGCAGCGTGGAGACATACCTCCGGTGTTTCATCATGGACGAGCCTCAGACTTGGACCAGTTGGCTACACTGGGCCGAGTATTGTTACAACACTGCTTACCACTCCGCCAGCAAGCTGACACCATTTAAGGTGGTTTACGGCCGCCCACCACCTTCTTTGCGCAGTTATGAGCCGGGCAGCACGGCGTTACCGGCGGTTGATCGGGACCTCAGCGACCACACCTTAGTGACATTGCGGGCGAATCTTCGCCTTGCCCAGAATCGCATGAAGGCCCCACCGCAAGGAGACGGAGTTTGTCGTGGGCGATGAAGTATTCCTTAAGCTCTAACCCTACCGACAGCTCTCAGTGGCTCGTCGTACAAATCAGAAGCTGACTCCTCGATATTATGACCACTTTCATGTTCTCAAAAGGGTGGGGGCGGTCGCTTACACGTTAGAGCTTCTCGCGGGCTCCCGGATCCATCTGACATTTCATGTCTCTTTGCTCAAGAAGAAGATTGGTGACAGTGCCCAACCGAGCCCTTTCTTGCCGGAAGCTACCGTTGCAGGCGAACTTCGGCCGATGCCGGAGAACGTTCTATTACTCAGGTGGAAGCAGCGGGGCGCCGAGTTTCGGGCCGAACTCTTGGCCAAGTGGAAGCACTTATCGGAAGCACATAACTCCTGGGTTGATCTGTTGGACTTCAAGGAGCTGTACCCAGATTTCCATCTTGAGGACAAACTGGATCTTGATGGGGAGGGGAATGTTACGCCCCCGACCGCTTCTCGGGGCGTTATTATGCTCGCAGGCGCAAGGAGACGACGAGCAACGAAGGGGCTGAACCATCCGGTTCAGCCCCCATTCAGTAGAACCGACCGGCCAAGGGCTGAACCAACCGGTTCAGCCCTATGTGGAGGGGTCGGCCGGCTCCCTCCTTGGCCCGGGTATTTATACCCGGGGATGTCATCTTTTGGGGGCAAGCAATTAACCCTAAGGTATTTCTCCTTCTTCCCCTAAACCTTATCCTCCTTCTCTCTACTTTTCTTCCTCTCTCTCTCTAGTAGTTCCTATCACACATCTTCTCTGCAATTGGTTATATTCTTGTCTTATCCCTGATACAATCATTCCTAATTTTATCCAGTCTCGTGTGTCCACACATCAACCTAAGCATTCTCATCTCTGCAACTCCCATGTTTTGCTCATATACACAATTCACTGCCCAACACTCGGAACCATAGAGCATCACTGGTCTAATAGCAGTACGGTAAAACTTGTCTGTAAGTTTTAATGGTACTTTACGATCACATAAGATCCCTGACACACCTCTCCAATTCAACCAACCCGCTAGGATTTTATGTGTCACATCTTTATCAATATCTCTATCTTTTTGAAATATCGATCCAAGATATTTAAAACACTCACTACGGGGATTATCTTGATCACCCAACTTAATTATCAAGTCATTCGTCCTTCTTGCACTGCTAAATTTAAGCTCCATATAGAGATATGGAGAAGTTGTCTACCTAAATCACCTAGAGGGGGGTGAATAGGTGAGTTCTGCGTCTTTTTGCGGAATAAAAAATTTGTAAGAGCGATGCACAGAAACTAAACAAGCATACACAGACGACACCAAGAATTATAGCGGTTCCCCAACCTTGGATACATCCACTTTCCATCTCACCGATCTAGCAACGCACTAGACTCGGCTACTCCACTATTCTCTCGGATTGAAAACAATCCTACAACTCGGAACAAGGTTCCTACAACTTGATCCCCCAAAACAAGATCTACACTCGGAAGAGAAACTTCCGACAAAAATCTCAGAGAACAAAGCTCCTACAACTCAGAAAATAATCTCCTACAAGAATAAAATGATTTATAGAGAAATATACAAACAGTAATATCTCAGATCTGAATCTTCAGCCCTTCTTTCTTCTTAACCTTCGAAGCTCTGTCAGAAATAGATCGAAGAAGACAGAGGCGAAATCTCTGGATCTGAAAACTTTGGACTCAGCACGATCAAGGAAAGGATCTGTCGATGTAGAAAATCTTGATCTGTTGAATCTCTTGTTCTGAATCTATTGGATCGAAAGCAGATCGACGATGAAGAAAATGAACAGCGGCGGCTTCCCGATTTAGAATGAGAATTGCGATTCAGAATACTTAGGTTTTTCTTCTTAGGGTTGGCCGATTATGATAAGACCTTTTATAGGACTTGCCTAACGATCATAATCACATTAAATACATGTCACATGGACCAATCAAGTGCTAATCAAATTTGAAATTACTTCTGTCGGGACTTAAGAAAAATTCAGAAATCGGTACTGCATTTCTCGAGAGAGTCAATTGTACTCGAGAAAATGTTTTCTGTTTCTCGAGAAGAATTATGAAGTTCTCGAGAAAAGTACTTAGAAAAAATGTAGAGATGAAATTCAGTTATCTCTATAATGAGAGTAAGTACTCGCGAAAAATAAATTTTTGTTCTCGAGAACAAGTATTCTGGTACTCGAGAACAAGTATCTCGAGAAAAGATTTCTGACTCTCAAGAAGAGTATTCAAGGTCTAGAGAAAAGGTTTCTGATTCTTGAGAACTATACATGGCCTTCTCGAGAAAAATCTTTGGATTCTCGAGAAAAAGACTTAATAAAAATGTAAAGGTGGAATTTAGGTATCTCGAGAATGAGAAAAAGAACTCGAGAAAAATGAACTTATGTTCTCGAGAAAAATTATTTTGTTACTCGAGAGCAATAATGCATCTCGAGAAAATATATTTGTTACTCGAGAAGAGAATCTGTTACTCGAGAAATGACTTCTGATTTTTGAGAAATAATGTTGGTGTTCTCGAGAAATAACTTTGGCTTCTCGAGAAAAAAACTTAGAAAAAATTTTGACTGGAAATGAGGTAACTCGAGAAGGAGAGTCATGGACTACTCGAGTACACATGCCTTTCTCGAGAACAGCACTAAGCTTTCTCGAGAACTGCTTCTGCAACTCTAATACATGATTGATATCACTCGAGTATAAACTTTAGTTCGACTCGAGTACAAAAGGTCATCCTCGAGAAAAATACTTAGAAATTTTCTGTAAGTCTGAAAACTTATTTTCTTCAAGAAATTTAGCAACCAACTTTTCTCCCATGACTTTAGTGCTTGAAAAAGAAGTGTGTCCCAATAGAGAGGTTGCACATGAGTCAACACCATGGATCACACAATGAGTGATTACATTGTATGGTTCTGTGTTTGGTGACTCATTGTAGACTGACATTGATCTACACTTGACAAATATATCCTGCAAACACTCAACTTGAAAAGACATCAAATACAAACTTAATTTATCTTAGTTCAAGGGTGACTTCATACAAATCTGGGTTATTGTGGATGCAATACCCAACAATCTTCTCCTATTTGTAGAAATCAGAACCCTCTACACTAAAGTGAATTACATCAAGATAAACAAATAAAGAAACCAATAACCATAATAAAATAGAAGAAATGCTGTGATATAGAAAAATCAGATCATCAAAACTAAAGTTTTATATTAATAGATATAGTCCAAGAAAAAAATCAATTCCACAAGATCTCAAAAATGAATTTTCTGATTATCTTCAATTTCTACAGGTTCTGTTGTTGTTGATGTCCGTCCTGCAGCAGAGGTGGCGACCACGAGAGGTTGAGCGAGCAAACCGTGCGAGTAGATAGAGAAGTCGAGAAGAGGCATGCAGCGGGCAGACCACGCGACAAGAGTAGGTCGACAAGGTCAGTCCGCGCGACAAGAAGACACCGCGCGACAAGAGAAGTCCACGCGACATGAGCAGTCTGCGAGATAGCACAACCGACAGAGGCTGGCGAATAGCGACTAAGATCGGGCAGCAAGAGCAAGCAACGGCTAGAAAAGAAGAGGTCGCAACGGCTAGAGGAGACGAGGTTGGCGAACTGCAGCAAAAAAAGGCCGGACAGTAAGAGCAAGCAGCGGGCAAAATAGACAACCCGCGCAAAGAAGAGGAAGAAATCCGCGCGAGTAAGAAGACAACACGCCACGGTTAGGAGGGATAACCCGTGCGATCATGAACAAAAAACCGCAGCGGACTTAACAAACCAGATTGCGGGAGGACAGAGAGGTGGGTCCCAGCAGCAGAGGCTATAAAGGCACTAGAAAGACACGAGAATCAGGAGGAGAGAAAAGAGAAATTCGTCGAGGACCGAGCGGATAGAAGAAAATCTATCCGGCAAGGAGGTAGCTCGTCGAGCTTGCGGAAAAAGAAACTTGTTGAGTACCGAGCGGATAGAGGTGTTCTATCCGGCAAGAAGGAACTCGCCGAGCCCATGAAAAGAAGAAAGGAGGAGACCGTCCAAGGGGTGACGGTTAAGAAAGCAGAGACCGCCCAAGAAGGATCGGTGGCTCTGATACCATGTAGAGAAGAGAGCACGATAAATGAAGGAAAACCAGTCAACCTTGTATAGCCTTATTTTGTGGTAAATACAATGTATGAGTACATATATATAGGAGGGAGAAGAAGAGAGGAGTCCCATATACATGATGTGAGACTAATACAACAAGAGAAAAAGAAAGACTAAATGGGCCATTAGGTGGGCGTTTACAATGTTTTTTCTTACAATTATCATGATGAACGTCTTCAAATTTTTCCTGAAGCAACAAAATGGAATGTGGCAAAAGAATCGTTAATCTGAGATTTAACTGCCTGTGCTACAGTTAGAAATAGCTCCTCTGATAAAATAATCTGCAAACTTGGAAGGATTCCTTATTTCATATATTCAAGTAATAGATTAGTTGAAATTTGGGATCTAGTCCCAGATACAGTTCATCAACTCAAACTTCAATGTACAGAAAATATTCCATGTCTTTAATTTTGATTGAGGAAAAGGTAAAGTGTCGTATAAAGTTAATAACATATGAATACCTAAAAGCCCAATAATGCATGCCACCAATGAGCATAAGAAGACCAGCAGGGTGCCTCCTATGATTTTGATAATTAGAAAGAATACTAACTGTAGAAGAAGAGGAATACCAACACAGCTGAAGAAGCAATAGTTCTTTTGAGGTATACCTGAAAGCAAAGGAGAACATAAAAATTTGTCCACGCAGTCAGAAAAAAGAAAACAAAAAATTTTCCGAGGAAGTCTGCTATTAGGCATGTCAATGATATTTTCGAGAAGCTACCTTAAACCCATCAACTTTATTAGAGTTAATTTGGTATACACGATGATATACACATTGAGACGAATTTTTAAACAAAAATCGAAAAGTGGTGTAGAATTACTTTCCACATTAATTAATTGATAATGTGTTTATTTTAAGTTACATTAATTAATTGATAGGGGCGGGGGCCGTGCTAGTCACGGTTGGGTACTGTCGCGGTTGGTCGTGGGGGTGGAGCTCCGTGTATGTCACTTGCATGTGTGTGCATGTGCGTGTGTTAACTTGCAAGTCATTAAGATCATACACATACAGAAAAAATAGAGAGGATTATCCCCCAATCTTAACTTGCTTGCAATGCAATCCTCAAAGCATTAGCCTTCTGACACACACACACAAACAAGATGTATTTCAAAAGTTTTGAGGGACCACTCATTGTCCAACACTTCATGCCTCTCTGACAATTACTAAGCAAAAGATATGATCACAGACTTTCGATTGATCGAGAGAGATCGATTGAGAGCGAGAGCGAGAGCGATGGCGAGAGTGAGAGTGGGTAGGATTAGTTTCAAATTAGAGGCTCAGATGACTTCATGCCTCTGACAATTACTAAGCAAAAGATATGATCACGGACTTTCGAGAGAGAGAGGGTAGGATTAGTTTCAAATTAGAGGCTCAGATGACTTCCAAACAAGTGTAAGAAAAGAAGGCTGAGAGAAGAAACATCCCTCTTCCAACCTCCTCAAAAGGATAATGGTAGTGACTAGAGTTGCCTGAGAAGCCTCTCTCATAACCCTCCTCGATGCCAAAACCATTGCAAGGGAAAAAAATACAATTTCCATTTCATTTTAGGCTTCCATTCTTCATCGCCTCACATAGAAAGTAAACAAAACATTGATGGTCTAATATGTTGATGGCTTAAGAACCGTCTGATTTTGCAAAACAATCTTGAATCTGTATACAAAAAAGATGAATTCCAATGCTTTGACGGCCAACTTCATTTTATTTCACGGGTTTCTTGAGAAAAAGCCCCAAGCCATCCCCGACGCCTGAAGTATAGAAAGAAATTTGTGTTAGTTGTCCAAATGTAGAGAGACACAGGTTCATTGAGTACTTTTCAAAATCATTTTGAATCCATATGCCTAAATAAATGCTTTGCCATCCCCGAGGAGAGTAATAACTGTTGATATATGATAATGATAGTTGAAGTGGATAGAAGGGGAGACTTGGCGCACCAGTTGAGGCATTGTCGTGTGATCATGAGGTCACAAGTTCGAGTTTTGGAAGCAGCCACTTACAATTGGCACCCTTCACCGGACCCTCGCTGCGCGGGAATGCTTTGTGCACCGGGCTGCTCTTTCCCCTGTTGACTAGTTGGGAAGTTAGCTGAGCCTCTGATTTTCTACCATGTTTTTCTCTCTTTGTTCATTTTCCTGCCTTTCTGTCTGTAGATTTCAAACAGGGGTGCACTACTACTATCGTTTGCATTTGTATCTTCTCTCTCTTCTTTCACTACATTGATAACTCATGCACTTTAGTGAAACACATTTGCACTTGAAGAAAATCATTAATTATCATGAAATTGAGAAGAAATTTGACAATATTATGTTTAGCAGTGAGTTGTTAATAAGGAAAGCCATGTTTTTGATAGTTTACAATGTTAACATACATGTACAGGAAAAAGTGTGCCTTGATGTTATTTGTAACTATTCCCGAACGTCTTTAGCAGTGGCATTTTCCCCCCAATGGAGATGGAGCAAATACACTAAAAGTCTGAAACAAACAAATCCTAAGAGAGCTAGATGAGCAAAGAGAAAGAGAAGCAGGGTATAAAACCAAAGGCTCAGATGACTTCGGAACTAGTTGAATAAAAGGAAAAAGGAAGAGAGAAGAAACTCTCATATTTCAATCTCCTTCCAACAGTAATATTAGTTGCATGGGTTGCCTGAGCCTCTCCTCAGGCCATCCTCAATGCGCTAAACATAGTAGAAAAAAACTCTTTGTTTCATTTTGAGGCAGTCATTCTTCATCGCCTCGAAGAAAAATAATAACATAATTCTTTATATAACAGCCACATAGTTCAACCTTTGTATGAAAGTTTTTTTTCGAAAACTCTCATCCTGCACAACTTACCCAACAAGCTCTTTTGTACCTGTCCAAACCATCTTAGTCAAGCTTCTCGCATCCTCTCTGCAATTGGTGTCACTCATGTCTTATCTTTGATACATTCATTCCTAATTTTATTCAGTCTCGTGTGTTCAAACATGCACCTAAGCATTCTCATCTTTGCAACTCCCATTTTTTGATCATGTACACTATTCATTGTCCAACACTCGAAACCATAGAGCACCTTTAAGTTTTGAAGATACTTTACGATCACATAAGGTCCCTGACACGCCTCTCCATTTCAACAAACCTACTTGGATTCTATGTACACAACTTTATTAACACCTCCATGTTTTTGGACCATCAATACATAATATTTAAAGCACCCTGTAGAAAGAGCTCAAAATCTTGTATATATTTCTTGTATACGTAAATACAAAGAGAGAATACAAATATATGAGAGAGAAAAGGAGAGAGGAAGTCCTATACAAGATGTGAGACTAATAAGAGAAGAGGGAAAAGATCAAATACATGGGCCCAATAATAGGCTTTCTTACATGGGCTTTTCTAACACTCCCCCGCAAGCTGGAGCGTACAAATCGTATGCGCCAAGCTTGGACAAGCACTTCTAGAAGAGAGTACTGGAAAGAGCCTTTGTGAGGACGTCCGCAATTTGTTCTGACCCCGGAACATGCTTCAGGTCGAGTTTCTTCATTTGAACCTTTTCCCGGATGAAGTGGCAGTCGACTTCAATATGCTTTGTTCTCTCGTGGAATACTGGGTTCTTGGCTATGTGTATGGCAGCCTGGCTGTCACAGAGGAGGAGAGCTGGGGAAGGGAGCTTTACACCCAGATCGGTAAGAAGACCTTCAAGCCAAGTTAGTTTAAAAACCACTGACGTCATTGCCCGGTATTCTACCTCAGCTGATGATCGAGCAACGACTGCTTGTTTCTTGCTTCTCCAAGTAATCAAATGTCCTCCAAGATATGTGCAAAAGTCACTGGTTGACCGTTGATCATCAAGGGAACCAGCATAATCAGCATCGAAATACGACACCAACGTTGGAGCTGAAGATGAGGTTTTGTAAACCAGACCTTGACCCAGAGCCGTTTTAAGGTATTTGAGAATGCATTCAACAGCTTGAAGATGAGATCTTCGAGGGGTATGTATGTATCGACTGACAATACCAACAACGAAGGAAATATCTGGTCTGGTTACCGTGAGGTAGATCAATTTCCCAACGAGACGACGATAGTATTCTGGATTCTGGAGTAGGAGATCTGAGTCAGATGCCTGAGCGCACAACTTGTGATTTGCATCCATTGGGGTGTCAACTGGCTTACAGCTTGAATAGGCAGCATCTCGAAGGAGGTCGAGGCAATACTTCCGCTGAGAGAAAACAAGACTGTCTAGCCGTCTAGAACCTCAAGGCCCAAAAAGTACCGAAAGGGCCCCAGATCTTTTGTTTGAAAAACTGTGCCCAGGTGTAGTTTGACATCCAGTATTCCATTTGAGTCGTCTCCTGTAATTATGATATCGTCAACATAAACTAACAGAAGAACAGTTCCCATTGTTCGGTGACGAGTGAATAGCGAGAAATCTGTCGAGCTTCGAGTAAAACCAACCTCTCGAAGGGCCTTATGAATTTATCAAACCACGCCCGTGGGGATTGTTTGAGACCATACAGAGCATTCGTCAGACGACAGACCTGAGACTCCCCCATGGTCTTAAACCCGGGAGGTTACTGCATATAGACCATTTCTTGGAGATCGCCATTCAGAAAGGCGTTCTTAATATCGAGTTGGAATAAAGGCCACCGGCGATGGACAGCCACGGAGATGAGGACTCGAACGGTGTTGAGTTTGCCAACCGGAGAAAAGGTTTCTTTATAGTCGAGCTCTTGTTGTTGAGTGAAGCCACGAGCCACCAGACGAGCTTTCAGGCGGTCAATCGTTCTATCAGTAGTATGTTTGATAACATAAACCTATTTACACCCAACCGGTGTATGACCCGGAGGAAGGGGTACAAGAGTCCATGTCTGGTTGGCCCAGAGAGTAGCCATTTTCTCTTCCATGGCGGCCCGCCATCCAGGATGTTGTAGCGCCTCCTGCACCAAGTTAGGAACCAAAATCGATGAAAGAGAAGTAGCAAATGTGTGGAAATGAGGAGAGAGGCGATGCAAGGAGACACAGTTTGCCAGAGGATGAGCAGTGGAGGCAGGTACCTGATCAGCAGGGCGCGGAGTAGCCGAGGTCGAGGCCGACTGCAGAGGGGCAACAAAGTCAGACGGGCGGCGAGAGTAGACACGGATGACAGGAGGCCTGGAGGGGGCAGGAGTCGGAGTAGCTGGTCCCAGTTGTAGAGGTGTAGTAACGGGAATAACAGGCCGTGGGAGGAGTGGTGGTAGAGGTTCCGGCGTGGAAGGAGTGGGTAAAGGAGCAGAGAAGAACGGTTGATCTTCCCGGAAGGTAACATCTGCAGAAACGGAAACCTTGCAGGTAGAGGGAGAGTAACAGACATAGTCTTTCTGCGTACGTGAATAACCAATGAAGACATGTTTAGTGGCTCGGGGTTAAAACTTATCCGTGGATGGACACAGGAGGTGGACATAGCAGGTGGAGCCAAAAACCCGAGGCTGGAGAGGGAAAGAGGAGGCTAAACGGAGTAGTATAGTGGAGGATGGAGGAAGGGAGCTGGTTGATAAGGAAGCACGCAGTAGAGACCGCAAAATTCCAGTAACTTTTGGGGACATACATTTGAAGCATGAGAGAGTGGGCAACATCAAGCAAGTGTCGGTTCATCCGTTCGGCAACACCGTTTTGCTGGGGTGTGTAAGCACATGATGTTTGATGAAGAATCCCAAATTCAGAGCACAAGGCCGCAAAATCGTGGCTAGTGTATTCGCGAGCATTATCAGTGCGTAATGTTTTGATGGTAGTGTTGAATTGCGTACGGGTTTCAAGGACAAAGGCCCGAAAGACACGGGAAAACTCTGTACGATCACGCAGTAAGTAAAGCCACGTTGTGCGAGAGTAGTCATCAATAAACGTGATGAAATAGAGATAACCAAAAATACTAGTAACTTTATAAGACCCCAAATGTCTGAATGCACTAAATGAACAGGAGCAGTGCTCCGAGTACAATGTGCAGGAAAAGAAGAACGCGGATGTTTGCCGAAGATACAAGACTCGCACTGAAAAGGATGAAGGGAAACATCAGGAAGAGCCCGATGGAGCACCGGAAGAGGAGCGTGGTCAAGACGTCGATTGCACTCACTGGAGGAGACAGAAGATAGGTTGAGTACAAGGTCAGCCGAGCGAAGGGAGAGTGAAGGGAGAGCAAAGGGAGAGCGATGGGTTGAGTACAAGGTCAGCCAAGCCGGAAACGGGAACCGTCTCCTCATTTGCCACAATGATATACTTTGGATGAGGAGAATCCATGTACTTGGGTGGCCGTTGCGAGGTAATATGATGAGTGGCACCCGAGTCCAGGATCCATCGCGGTCTGGTGGATAAACAAGCAGTACCTGCGTTGGAGGCGGTGGGATGGAGGCAGAGGGTGGGTTGAGCAACCCTTGGAGTTGTTGGAGCTGGAGACGAACAACCTCAAGGTCAGAAGGAGCGGCAGAGGATGTGTCTGCAGCAACCGAGGCTGTCGGATGAGGATTGTAAGAAGGGAAATTGCAGAGGAAGGACCAAGGGCGGAGGCGCAGTAGTATCAAGAGATGGTGAAACACGGAGGAGCATGAAGCATACATTAGATAAGGAGGGTATAATGGAGGAAGCCAGAATCTGGGTGCAAGAGTAGCATGGTCTCTTTCTGAGCACACTGAGTAGCATGGTCATTGGTAGACGGTTGATGTTGAATCCAGGCCTCAGCGAGAGTCTTTGCACGAGCGACAAACGAGGTCATGTCTGAACCCCGAAGGGCGGGTCGCAGCGGCTAGGGCAAGAGGCAAGGAGGAGCAGTCCGCAGCGAGTATAGAGGGCAGTTCGCAAGTGCAGGAAGGGAGCTCGGCGAGTGGAGATAGGCAGCAGTGGACTGGAGCAGTCCGCAAGAAGGGAAATTGCAGAGGAACTTGAGCAGCTCGCGAGAAGAGAGAGAGCCGCAGCGACAGACTGGAGCAGTCCGCGATTTGAGAGAGTCCGCAGCGGTTAGGAACAGTCTGCGATAGACAGAGGCCGCGGCGGATTGGAGCAGTCCGCAAGAGGGGAAAAACGCAGCGACGTTGAACAGTCCGCGAGCAGGGAGCCCGCAGCGGATATGAACAGTCGGCGGGGGGATAAACCAAGAGACCGCAAGCGAGAAGAGAGCTCGGTCTGGACAGGGGTAGAAGCTCGCGAGGAGGAGAGAAGGGAGGAAAGTGGACTGGAAGAAAGCCAACAGGGACTAGAGGAGCTCGCAGCGGACTGAATGAGAACTGCAAGGAGAAGTGAGCCCCACGGGACAGGGAGAGAAGTGGCTTTAAGAAGCCCGAGGAGGAGGATGGAACCACGGTGAAGAAGAGGATGCGGATGCAGAAATACAGGCTGCTGAAGACTGAGGTCGCAGTTCGCCAAGCGGAGAAGGGAGGACGGATAGACAAAGCGGGCCGCAGCAGGCCGCAACAGAGCGCAGGTCGCAACGGGAAGACTGAGCAGGCCGCAGGAAGCCGCGGCGGGTAGACGAGCAGGCCGCAGGAGCTCAAAAGAAGCGGATGGAGTTCGGGAGTCCGCGGGAGGCAACGAGTGGCTCTGATACCATGTAAAAAGAGCTCAAAATCTTGTATATATTTCTTGTGTACGTAAATACAAGGAGAGAATACAAATATATAGGAGAGAAAAGGAGAGAGGAAGTCTTATACAAGATGTGGGACTAATAAGAGAAGAGGGAAAAGATCAAATACATGGGTCCAATAATAAGCCTTTTTACATGGGCTTTTTTAACACACCCATTGAGAGAAATATCTCGATCACCCAACTTTAAAATAAAGTCATCCGTCCTTGCACTGCGAAATTCAAGCTACATTTACTTCATATTTGTTTTGCACAACCTAAAATCTTTCTTTTCTAAAATGTATCGCCAAGATTCAAGTTTCGCGTATACACCCTCGCATTTCTCATCGACCAAAACGATATCATCCGCAAAAAATAAACACTAAGAATATGTCCGGTGAGCTCATCTAAGATAAGGGTAAAGAGATACGAGTGAAGAGATAAGGGATTAAAGCTGAACCTTGATATAAGTCAACAATGATAGGAAATTCCTATGTTAATCCATCAAATGTCCTCACCCTCGTCACTGAATTTGTATACATATATCTCCCATTCCATATGCCGCAAACGGTCTCGAAACAACCCAAACGGTATACGAAGAATTTTTTTTGTATAGTGCTCCTATAAGAAGTAGACAATTTGGTTGGCTCGTTGTTGATAATGAGGAATGGTGGCTACCTGGGCAGGCGAAAGACATGTTGCACATTTTTAAGCTTTTCGGGGGGGGGGGGGGGGGGGGGTGGATTGCACTCTTTGAGACCAAATTTTGGTGGATCTGCAATATATACTAGTCGGGGGAAGAAAAATTTGTCTTGCTTGCTACTGCTTGGGGTGCATGATATGCCGTCGCTTAGGTCTTGTGGCATGCCCCCAAAATGTCCCTCTCTATATTGTGTGATGCATATGTTATGGTTCTTGTGCATCGTAGCTTCGATCGTCCCAAACACTCGTGCCTTGCAGAGCTCTTTTTTCCTATTTAATGCTCGATCATTTTGGCTATTGCTCATTGATGCTTGGGTTATTGGTCAATGTTGTGTTGTCATTGGGGCTTGCTTATTTGGGTTGTTTTGAGACCGTTTGCGGCATATGAGTACCTTTAGTGTTACTGATCAATGTTAAAAACATTCATTTTATTTTGTTGGCCACGAATCACTTTGGATGTGGTATGCCTGTCATGTTGCTTGCATTTTGATCCCATTCACACTATTGGCATTGAAACTGAAGAAGGATTGATCTCTGCCTCTGCTTCAATGTGAAAAGAGGAAGGTTGGCATTGCAGTTATTATTTGATCAGCTATTGGGTGAGCCGTATGTGCCTAAACAAACATCCAATCTGATGCTTGATGATCCCCACTGTAGTGGGATAAAGGCTTGAGTGTTGTTGTTGTTGTTGTATATCTCCCATTCCAACTATCTCTTAGATAATTTTAAAGCCCGTCCATAAAAGTCTCATACCATGTTCGTAAATTTCCAAGCACAATTATGCTTAGTGTTTGCCTAAGAAATATGCCCCAAGCAATCCTGAATGCCTAAAGTATAGAGGAAATATTGAATTGGTTGCCCTAGCTTGTGTAGCTGCATAGATAAATAATAATAATAACACAAGTGGAACTGATGCAACTCTACTCGGGATAACTAACGCAATAATTTCTCTTAGAATCCATTTGGCACGACATTTTTTCTCAGGTGAGTTTGGACAAAAACGCCACTGTCATAGAATGTATGTTTGGCTTGACAACGGTTATGACCGTCATCAAGAGAAGAAAACTAGTTTTGAACATATGAGTGGATGAAGTTCCTTATCTGTAAGGGTCAAAGAGAGAGGTAGAGAGAGAGAGAGAGGAAGAGCTAAAACTGAGCAAAATTAATGACAGTACAACAGTTGAGAAAAAATAAGGTGATTGTTAACCGCAACCCGTTATTGCCTAGTCGCACCCCAAAATCTCATAACTTTCGCGCCTTTTCGAAATACGCTGTATACATGCAACTTTAGGAAAAGTGCTCAACACGAAAGTTGTAGATCTCTTTCGTGTTGATCACTTTTCCTAAAAATACATGTACAAGACATACTTTGAAAATATGCCCAGGTTTTGTGTCTTTTAGAAATACGCCTTGTACATGCAATTTCAGGAAAAGTGTTCAACACGAAAGTCGTAGATAATTTGCATGGGTTGTACTAAGAGAGAGAGAGAGGGTAGATGGACAAAGGAAAAAAGAAGCAGGGTATAAAACCAAAGGCTCGGGTGACTTCCAAACTAATTGAAGAAAAGGAGAAAGTAAGAGACAAGAAATACTCATATTCCAGCCTCCTTCCAACTACAATGATAGCTGCACGGGTTGCCGGAGAAGCCTCTCCCCAGGCCATCCTCAATGCTTAAACTTGGTAAAGAGAAACTCTTTCATTTCATTTCAGGTTGTCATTCTCCATCGCCTCACATCGAAGAAAAATAAGAGCATGATTCTTTATATAAAAGCCACATAATCCACCCTTTGTAGGTCATTTAATATGACCTCCCCTTCAACTTTGCATAATTATAGGGATCTTTCCTCTTTAAAAATTACAAAAACCTCCGCTCTAAGTTTACAATGTTAACTGCATGTACAATAGGAGCAGCAGTAACAACAGTAGCACCGGGAGGAGGTGCAGAAGTAGTAGCAGTAGCAGGAGAAACATTGTAGGGCTATTCTCATGTGCACTGCTGCTTGAAATCTAAAGAGAGAGGTCAGAAAATGGATGAAGAGAAAGAGAAGTGGGATAGAAAACCAGAGGCTCAGATGACAACCAAACTAGTCAAGGAAGAAAGAAACTCCCATTTTCCAACATCCTTCAAACAATAATAGTAGCACGGGTTGTCTGAGAAGCGTCTTCCCAGGCCATCCTCAATGTCATAAACAGAGTGGGGAACAATTCCATCTTCATTTTATTTCAAATTGTCATTCATCATTGCCTTGCATCAAAAGAAAATAATAGCACGGCTCTTTATATAAAGCCCACATTGTTCAATGCCAGTACAAAATTTTTTTTTGGAAGAAACTTCTATCAAGCACATCAGCATGCTCAAGTGAAACCATAACAATGTGTCGCATACCCTCTAAGTTAGTGAACACCCAGTCAAACTATCCCTTAGATAATTTTAAAGCCCATCCAATAAAACTCACCAACAATGTCCGTAAATTTCCAAACCCAATTATACTGCACTGGTTGCCTGAGAAATATGCCCCAAGCCATCCTGAATGCCTAAAGTATAGAGGACATATTGAATTGGCAGCTCTGCCTTGGAGCTCCATAGATAAATAATAATATCAGAAGTGGAAATGATGCAATTCTACTTGAGATACCCAACACAAGAATTTTTCGTAGGCTCCCTTTGACATGGCGTATAATAATAATAAAAGTGGAACTGATGCAATTCTACTTGGGATATCTAACACAATAATTTCTCTTAGGCTCCGTTTGACATGGCGTTTTTGTCAAAACTCACCACTGTCATAGAATGTATGCTCCGAATGACAACAGCTATGACTGCCACCAAGAAAAGAATACTAGTTTTGAACATAGAAGTGGATGAAGTTACTTATCTCGAAGGGTCCGAGAGAAGGAGGGAGCTAAAATTGAGCAAAAATAAAAAAGAGAATCTTTTAGTGGGAGGGTAGCTCAAGAAAATTTGCATGAGTTGGACTAAGAGAGAGTGAGAGAGGGGTAGATGGGCAGAAAAAGAGAAGCAGGATATAAAACTTGTTAGAAAATCCCCTGTAAAGGCCCATTTAAGAGGCCCTTTTGTTTCTTGTATTTGTCCCACATCTTGGATTGGGATCTTCTCTTCTCCCTCTCTTCATATATAAATGTATTCATACTTGTAATTATTCATTCAAGAAGTATATACAAGGTTGGAGGTCTCTCTATTCTTACATGGTATCAGAGCCACCGGTCTCTTTCTAGCCGGCTTGTCTGTGTGCAAACCGCCTGGTCACCCGGCTGACCGCGCGACCTGTTCCTCTCCTGCTTAGCCGCGGTATAGGGCGACTAGTTTTTTCTCTACCTGCTGTTCCTCTACCTCCCCTTCTGTTGTGACCTCCTCCTCCTCCTCTTCCAATCTCTCCCTCTTTTATAACCTTCTCTCACGTGGGGTCCACTTTCTCTACTTTTTTCTCTCCTGCCCGGCCTTCTTCCCTGACCGCGCGGCCTCTTGCCCCTGTTTTCCGCGCGGCCTCTCCCTTCCCGTTTCTCGCGGTTTCTCTCTAGCTGCTGCGGGTTCCTCCCCTTCCTCAGTTCTTGTTTCTGTCCGCATTTAGGTCGTGGTCTCTCTCCCAGCCGCTGATGAACTTCACTTGACCGTGCGGACTTCCCTCTTTTCCTTCTCCCCTCTCATCGCAGCGACCTGTCAAGTCGCTTGCGACCTCTCCTTCTCCCTTAGCCGCATCTTGGTCGCGACCTTCCTGGTCGTTGGTTGAATTCCCTTGACCGTGCGGCCTTCTTCTCTCCTCGCCCGGTGCTACTCGCTGCAACTTGACTTGTCGCTAGCGGTGTCTCCTCTCCTCTTCGTTGCATCCGGTCGCAACTTGCTTGGCCGCCTTCTCTTCCAAGCCGCCCGGCCTTCCTTGCCAAGCCGCCCGGCCTTCCTTGCCAAGCCGCCCGGCTTCTTCCTTCTGCTAGCCACGCAACTTCTCCTCTTGCCAACCGGCCTCATCTTTTAGCCGCATGGCTTCCGACGCATCTGTTGCTACTTCTGCTCCGCCAACCCGTGAGGCTACTCCGGCTTCTGACCTCCGTGATGAACTGCGGATTACTACCATCTCTCTGACTGGCAAACACAATTTTGTCGAATGGGTTCACTCTGTTCGTCGTGTTCTGCAGACGAAGGGTCTTCTCCACCACCTAACTCGGGCTACTGCCGTTGCTCCCTCCGATGATTGACTTCGTGATGACGGTCAGGTCCAATCTTGGCTCCTCAACTCTATGGACACCGAACGCTACCGGATGGTCATTTATCATTATACAGCCAAGGCAATGTGGGAGGAGCTCCACTCTTTTTACTCTGGGCAAAACAGTCTTCAGCACCTCTATGATATTATCTCCAACCTTCAGAATCTTGCTCCAGGTGCTCCCGGCGACATGATTTCTTTTGTTGCCCAGGCCAAGACCCTAGCCGAGGCTTGGATTCAACATCAACCTCCTACAATGGATCTTGCTACTCAGCGGGCCCAGAAAGAGACGGTTACCATAGCGATGATGATGTCCCGCGTTCCTCTCTTCCACGACGACTCCGTCACTGTCTGACGTCTGCTCCATGCTACTTCGGGTTACGCCTCCTACGGAGGCCCCTCCCAGCTTTGTCCTTGCTCTTCTACAACAGCCTCTCCTTCCAACCCCCCCAGCTCGTGGCTCTTCCACTGGGGGGGGGGGCAGACCTCCGTCTCGGGGACGCGGACGTGGTGGACGCTCGTCTCTCAAATGCATATATTGTGGCCGGGGTGGCCATCTTGAGGCCACCTGTTACAGCAAGCATGGGTTCCCTCCCCACCTCGCTGCCACTTCCTCTACTGCTCCTGCTTCCCCTGGGGCTCCCGCCCAGGATCCGGCCTCCACTACCCGACACGATATTGATGATCTCCGCACCCAACTCCATCAGCTACAGGGTGTCCTCAGCCGCTCCTCCGACTCGGTTGCGACCTTTTCAGCGGAAGGTATAACCTGTCTCTTTCCTAGCCCTCACTGGATCGTTGATTCTGTTGCTACTCACCATATTACTTCCCAAAAGCCCTCCAAATATCTCCAGATGGCTCATCCACCGTGTATCACTGTGGTCAATGGTGACACTCTACCGGTCTCTGGCGCCGCTGCCCTCCAACTTACCCCGGCACTTTCTCTTTCCTCGATTCTTTACGTTCCGGGATCTCCTTTCAATTTACTTTTTGTTAGTCGCCTGACAAACGACCTTGATTGTTCACTAACCTTCTTTCCTTCTTCCTTTTTATGCAAGATCGTCGCACCCGGAGTATCATTGGTAGGGGGCAGCTGGTGAATGAGCTTTACATCTTGGATACCCAACCCACTCTTCTATCTGCCGTCTCTACTGTTGATTGACATCGTCGCCTTGGGCATGCTCCTCTTCTGATTCTCAAGCGGGCTCTTCCTGATGTTCCATTACGGGAGTTCTCTTGTGAATCTTGTATCTACGGTAAACACCATCGTTCTGTCTTTCCCCCTGCATGTACCCGGAGTAGTACTCCGTTATCCTGAGTTCATTCTGATGTATGGGGCCCTTATAAGGTCTCTAGTATCTATGGTTTTCGCTATTTTGTCACTTTTATCGATGACTACTCGCGTACTACATGGCTATATTTAATGCATGATCGTACTGAACTTACATATGTCTTTCGTGCCTTTGTAACTGAGGTACGTACGCAGTTCGCCACTCCACTCAAAATCCTCTGCACTGATAATGCTCGCGAATATACAGGGCGCACCTTCTCCACCATCTGCATCGAATTTGGCATCATCCATCAAACTTCGTGTGTCTATACCCCTTAACAAAACGGGGTGGCCGAACGGAAGAATCGTCATTTACTCGATGTTGCTCGCTCCCTCATGTTTCAAATGCAGGTTTCAATCGAATATTGGAATTTCGTAGTCTCCGCAGTCTGTCATCTCATTAACTGTCTCCCTTCTTCTGTTCTTGATTTTGTCATTCATATCCAACTCCTCTATCCTACTACCATCCCAACCTCTCTCCCCCCACGTGTCTTTGGGTGCGTTTGTTATGTTCATCTTCTTGGACCTCCCTCCGACAAACTTGCTCCTCGTGCGGCCAAATATATGTTTGTTGGTTACTCCCGTACTCAAAAGGGGTATGTTTGCTACTCTCCTTCCGATGGCAAGATGATTGTCTCCGCGGATGTCACCTTCTGCGAAGATCAGCCCTTTCACTTACCTTCCTCGATTTCCTCTCCTGCTCTGCCCCGACCTGCCGTTCCTATAGCGCCCTCTTTTTTGCCCTCTCCCTCCACCTCGATTCCTGCTCCCAAAGTCCCTCCGCACGTAATCCGTGTCTATACTCGTCGCGGCTCCAAGGATGGTTCCCTGCCCCAGCTCCCTGCTCCCAGTGACACTCCGGCACCGGCGGATCCGGCTCCTGCTTCTACGGCCCATCCTCTGGCCAACTACGTTTCTCTCCACCGGCTCGCTCCACCTCTTTACGCCTTTGCCACTTCACTTTCCTCGATTTCTATTCCTAATACTGTGCAGGAGGCGCTTCAACACCCGGGGTGGTGGGCGGCCATGGAGGATGAAATGAGGGCTCTTTGGGCTAACCAGACTTGGGCTCTAGTTCCCCTTCCTGCAGGCCAACACTTTGTCAACTGCAAGTGGGTCTTTGTTGTTAAACATAACACAGATGGGACTGTTGAGCGTCTGAAGGCCCGCCTCGTGGCCCGGGGTTTTACTCAGCAACACAGCCTTGATTATGAGGAAACTTTCTCTCCATTAGCCAAATTGAACACGGTCCGAGTTCTTCTTTTCTTGGCTGTTCACCGTCATTGGCCTCTTTATCAGCTGGATGTTAAGAACGTCTTTCTCAATGGTGATCTACAGGAGATTGTTTATATGCATCAACCTCCCGGGTTTGAGACCACGGGGGAGTCTCGAGTTTTTCATCTTCGAAAATCTATTTATGGTCTCAAACAGTCCCCGCGCGCTTGGTTTGACAAATTCAGCAAGATAGTCCGCGATATTGGCTTCACTAGGAGCTCGGCTGACTTCTCTCTCTTCACTCGACACCGGCCAACCAAAACTGTGATTCTACTTGTCTATGTTGACAATATCCTCATTACTGGCGACGATACTACAGGGATACAACATACCAAGCAACAGTTGAACTCCGCCTTTCAGACCAAAGATCTTGATAACCTACGGTATTTTCTTGGGCTTGAGATTGCACGACGGTCTGATGGTCTTGTATTATCCCAAAGGAAGTATTGTATGCACCTCCTTCATGATGTTGGCTATTCGAGATGCAAACCTACGGATACTCCAAAGGACGCTAATCACAGGCTCTCGGCCTATAACTCTGACTCTGATAAGCTGCTTACGAATCCGGAATACTACAGACGCCTGGTTGGGAAACTGATCTACCTTACAGTTACTCGACCAGACATCTCCTTTGTCGTAGGAGTCGTGAGTCGATTTATGCATGCTCCTAGTGTTGAAGCCAAAAATGACCTCTGTGGAGTTCGGGGTCCCTAGAAAGGGGTGACCTCACACCTACTACACTCGGGGGAACGTCACGGACCAAAGGATCAAGAAGCTAGAAACAGACCCTCGGCTCTAGCGCGGAGGTCTCACCTCACACCCGGAAGACCTTGGAGGTCTCCCCCTCCCTAGCAAATGCTTGAGCTAGGGTGCCTTGAAGGATGAAGAGAGAGTGAACAAGTGATCTTCTCCAAAGCACCCCTAAGGGTCTATTTATAGTTTTTCCAACCCCATGCACCAAAAAATACACAGTACTCCTACGCCAAATATGCCTCGGGCCAATAGAAAACAACCACACCGGGGGTAAAGTGGTAATTCCACCCCGAGGGTAAAACGGTAACGACAAGGCCCAAAGAGGTCCAAGGCCGAGAGAAGCCATACACCCCCCACCTTCCCGGACACCCGAGACAGGCTGGAGAGCAGGGGGCAGGGGCGAGACCCCGGCTTCCGGCCGGTCTCGCCCCGCCAGACCGCGAGGGCAGGGCGAGAACCCGGCCTCCCGCCGGTCTCGCCCCGCCTCGCCCCCGCCAGCCGCGGGGACAGAGCGAGAACCCGGGCTCCCGCCGGTCTCGCCCCGCCAGGCCGCAGGGGCAGGGCGAGAACCTGGCCTCCCGCCGGTCTCGCCCCGCCTCGCCCCGCCAGGCCGCGGGCGCAGTGCGAGAACCCGGCCTCCCGCCGGTCTCGCCCCGCCTCGCCCTGCCAGGCCGCGGGGGCAGGGCGAGAACCCGGCCTCCCGCCGGTCTCGCCCCGCCTCGCCCCGCCAGGCCGCGGGGGCAGGGCGAGAACCCGGCCTCCCGCCGGTCTCGCCCCGTCTCGCCCCGCCAGGTCGCGGGGGCAGGGCGAGAACCCGGCCTCCCGTCGGTCTCGCCCTGCGCCTAGCCAGCCGGGGCGGGTTCGGTCAACTTGCCATACCCGCCCCTCCCAGAAAAAGGCAAAGGGGGGAAGACAATTTTTCCTCCCCCTAATAGTATATTCCGAGGGTTAGGCCTAAAATGGCCACCAAGAGCTCAAACCACTCAAAAAGCTTAAAACTAAAACCTTGCGAATACGGGGTTGTACACAATCACCGCTCTTTTCGAGGTTGGCACAAGCTCGAAAAAAAACGTCCAACCCAACGTATTCGCTGAGTGTAATTTTCTCGCGGGGTCAACCTGTCATGCCAGCTATGGGAGCCTGGGTGGCGAGACCCCTCTGGGTAAAAAACACTTCACCCCCCGGAGGGGTCAACCTGTCATGTCAGCTATGGGAGCCTGGGTGTCGAGACCCCCTCTGGGTAAAAAACACTTCGCCCCTCGGAGGGGTCAACCTGCCATGCAAGCTATGGGAGCCTGGGTGGCGAGACCCCCTCCGGGTAAAAAAGACTTGGCTTCCGCGAGAAGCACTACCGGCATTGCCCAGCAAGTGAGAGCCTGGGCAGCGGGACCGTCTCGGAGCAAAAAGGGACTTACTCCCCCCGAGGCGCATTCGACCCAACCAGCTAGTGGGAGCCTGGCTGAGGAGATCCTCTCGGGGGTGGGAACTTGATCTCCCCGAGGCACATTCGACCCAACCAGCTAGTGGGAGCCTGGCTGAGGAGATCCTCTCGGGGGCGGGAACTTGATCTTCTCGAGGCACATTCGACCCAACCAGCTAGTGGGAGCCTGACTGAGGAGATCCTCTCGGGGGTGAGGCTCGCTCTCCCCGAGGCACATTCGACCCAACCAGCTAGTGGGAGCCTGGCTGAGGAAATCCTCTCGGGGGTGGGAACTTGATCTCCCCGAGGCACATTCGACCCAACCAGCTAGTGGGAGCCTGGCTGAGGAGATCCTCTCGGGGGTGGGGCTCGCTCTCCCCGAGGCACATTCGACCCAACCAGCTAGTGGGAGCATGACTGAGGAGATCCTCTCGGGGGTAGGGACTTGATCTCCCCGAGGCACATTCGACCCAACCAGCTAGTGGGAGCCTAGCTGAGGAGATCCTCTTGGAGGTGGGAACTTGATCTCCCCGAGGCACATTCGACCCAACCAGCTAGTGGGAGCCTGCCTGAGGAGATCCTCTCGGGGGTGGGACTTGATCTCCCCGAGCCACATTCGACCCAACCAGCTAGTGGGAGCCTGGCTGAGGAGATCCTCTCGGGGGTGGGGCTCGTTCTCCGCGAGGCACATTCGACCCAACCAGCTAGTGGGAGCCTGCCTGAGGAGATCCTCTCGGGGGTGGGGAACCAGGTGTTTCACTTGAACTCTGACAAATCCAACATCCTCAAACGGGGAAAAAAGATGGGTTACATGACCCCCCCGACTCAGTTGGTCGGGGGTTGGACTCATTACAACATAAGAAACATACAGGACTCTGCCGTGGCGAGGCTTCCTCAGGGGGTCTGGGCCTGGTGGTCGTCACCCGCTTTCTTCTCGTCGGACACTTTCATCCTGCTCAGGCTCTCCATGATCTCCTCCATCTTCTCTGTCTTGGCCAACCAAGAGATGGTGTTGACGGTCGTGACATAACACTGTCTTGCCATCCTGGAGTCTCCCTTGACTCTAACCTGGATCCCTCCTGAGCTGAACTTGAGACATTGGTGGAAGGAAGACGACACGCAACGGAAGGCGCTGATGAGGGGCCTCCCGAAGATGGCGTTGTAGCTGCTTGGAGCGTCAACAATGACGAACCGGCAGTTCCTTGAAGTCCCTCCCAACTTTACTTGGAGTCCGACTCCACCCTCTACCTCCTTCCTCTCCCCTGAGAATCCGAACAGGGGTCCGTCCGAGGCCAACACCCTCCTTGGCTCTACCTTCATCTCGTCAAACGTTTTCTTGAAGACGACGTTGACGGAGCTTCCGTTGTCAACCAAGATCCGGGAGACGGTGTAGCCTTCGATGGCTGTCTGGATAACCAACGCATCGCAAAAAGGATCCTCATAATCCGGCAGGTCCTTCACCGAGAAGGTGATCTTCTCCTCCTGGGGCGGGGTCTGGGACGTCGAGGCGACCCTCCGCCGGTACATCACAAGGAGACTTGCCTTCCGAGTGGCCTCGATCCTCACTCCACCATGGATCACTGTTATACCGCCTCGGGGTCCGACATCGACCCGGTCCTCACACACGTCATCTCCCCCATCTCTGGGCAGAACCTCAACCCGCACTGGTGGCTGTGGCTGGGCAGGGCCTCTCTCCCCCCCTCACTTCCAGGAAATCGGGGCAGGTAGTTGTGGCGCGCCCCTCCACCTGGTGGAAGTCACAGTACGGTAGTTCTCCTCCCCTCCTTCGGCGGGCTGGGCGTTCTCTCCTGTTACCTCTTCCTCCTCCTATCGCCAAGACTTGCTGCGGCGGGGGTATGAGTTGTCTTGGGGCTTGCCTGTGGAAGTTGAACCTCCCTTGGCCCCCATGGAAGTTCCCCCCATCTTGGACGTAACCTCTTCCTGGACCCTGAACGGGTCCTCCCTGCTGCCTCCAACCTGGTTCTGGACCCTCCTGAGCTCTCCGCTCCTCTCTCTTTCTTCCTTCTTGAGGTCTCGAGTCACCTTGCTCCTTTGACTCCATCTCTGTTAGCTTTGTCAACTTCTTGACAAATGCCGGGTTGGCCGCCTCCATGCCTATCTCCTCGGCCGCCCTTTCCATCAGCTCCTCAAAGAAAAGGGTGGCCTTTCGAGTCAGGCTCATTTTGAAGAACCCCTCGCGCAACCCCACCGTGAATGCCATCTGGAAGGCATACCCTGGCATCTCCTGGACCTCCAAGATCTCCTCTTGGAACCTGTCAACGTAACGGGTCAGCAACTCCTCGGCCTCCTGCCTTATCAGGAAGATGGACTCAGGACTCATCTTCCTCTTCTTGGAGGTGGAGAAGCGGAGCTGAAAGCTCCGACTCAAGTCCTCGAACCCATAGATCGACCTTGGAGGGAGTTGATGGAACCAGTCCCTTGCCTTCTCCTTCAACGTGATCGCAAAGAGGCGACACTTGAAGGCACCCGTCATCGTCCTGATGGAGACGGCATCCTCGAACAATTGCAGATGCTGGACGGGGTCATCCTTCCCGGTATAGTAAGCCATGTCTGGCTCTCTGAACCCCTCGGGAACGGGAGCTGAGATGATCAGCTCGCTGAAGGGTGACCCCCTAAGGGGTGGTCTCTCCACCTCCACTCGCGCAACCTGCTCGCCTGGAAGGCTAGCACTCGCCGGGCTGGAGAACAACTCCCGGCCGGTGAGGTCTCGCTCGACCCCATCTCTCATCCTCTCCTTCCCGAGCCTTCTTCCTGGTGCACTTCCTTCTCCCTCCGCTGGGGTCATCTCGCCTAGACCCCTGGGAGTCGGCTCGTCGAGAGGGGGGGGGGAGCTAGCTCCTGGGGGTTGGGGTGGAGCTGTCACCCTGAGGAGCAATACTTCGTAGCATCTTCATGATGCCTTGGATGGAGGCCATGAACTCTTGCCTCCCCACAAAAGGTCCTGGGCTGGGGAGCTCGCCGAGATCAGCACTACCTCCCTGACCTCCAGTCATGACACTCTCCCGAGATATTCTGTGCTGGTCACTCTCCACGCTCACCGCACAAAAGGTGTTGAAGCCAAAAATGACCTCTGTGGAGTTCGGGGTCCCTAGAAAGGGGTGACCTCGCACCTACTACACTCGGGGGAACGTCACGGACCAAAGGATCAAGAAGCTAGAAACAGACCCTCGGCTCTAGCGCGGAGGTCCCACCTCACACCCGGAAGACCTTGGAAGTCTCCCCCTCCCGAGCCAATACTTGAGCTAGGGTGCCTTGAAAGATGAAGAGAGAGTGAACAAGTGATCTTCTCCAAGGCACCCTGAAGGGTCTATTTATAGTTTTTCCAACCCCATGGACCAAAAAGTCAACAATACCCTTACGCCAAATATGTCTCGGGCCAATAGAAAACAGCCACACCGGGGGGTAAAGAGGTAATTCCACCCCGAGTGTAAAACGGTAACGACACGGCCCAAAGAGGTCCAAGGGAGGGAGAAGCCATACCCCCCACCTTCCCGGACACCCCAGACAGGCTGGGGAGCAGGGGGCAGGGGCAAGACCCCGGCTCCCGGCCGGTCTCGCCCCGCCAGACCGCGAGGGCAGGGCGAGAACCCGGCCTCCCGCCGGTCTCACCCCGCCTCGCTCCCGCCAGGCCGCGGGGTCAGGGCGAGAACCCGGCCTCCCGCCGGTCTCGCCCCGCCTCGCCCCGCCAGGCCGCGGGGGCAGGGCGAGAACTCGGCCTCCCGCCGGTCTCGCCCTGCCTCGCCCCTCCAGACCGCGGGGGCAGGGCGAGAACCCGACCTCCCGCCAGTCTCGCCCCGCCTCGCCCCGCCAGGCCGCGGGGGCAGGGCGAAAACCCGGCCTCCCGCCGATCTCGCCCCGCCTCGCCCCGCCAGGCCGCGGGGGCAGGGAGAGAACCCGGCCTCCCGCTCGGTCTCGCCCCGCCTCACCCCGCCAGGCCGCGGGGGCAGGGCGAGAACCCGGCCTCCCGCCGGTCTCGCCCTGCGCCTAGCCAGCCGGGGGCGGGTTCGGTCAACTTGCCATACCCGCCCCTCCCAGAAAAAGGCAAAGGGGGGAAGGCAATTTTTCCTCCCCCTAATAGTATATTCCGAGGGCTAGGCCTAAATGGCCATCAAGAGCTCCAACCACTCAAAAAGCTTAAAACCAAAACTCTGCGAATACGGGGTTGTACACCTAGGACATCTCATCTTCAAGCTGTCGAGTGCATTCTTCGGTACCTCAAGAACGTTCCAGGACAAGGGCTTGTGTACAAGCCATCCACATCACTATCTCTTGTTGCATACTCGGACGCTGACTACGCAGGATCCATTGATGATAGGCGCTCTGCATCTGGTTTTTGTACCTACTTCGGTGGTCATCTCATAACCTGGCGTAGCAAGAAACAGAATGTGGTTGCTCGCTCTTCTGCTGAAGCTGAGTACTGAGTCATGGCTGTTGTAGTGTCCGAGTTAACATGGCTTGAGAGTCTTCTAGGAGACTTGAGTGTTTGTCTCTCATCACCGGCGACCCTATTTTGTAATAGTCAAGCAGCAATACATATTGTCAAGAACCCGGTATTTCACGAACACACCAAGCATATTGAAGTTGACTGTCACTTTATTCGGGAAAAAGTACAGTCAAAGAAGGTAGATCTGGAGCATGTTTCTGCTACAAATCAAGTTGCTGATATCCTGACCAAAGCTCTCTCCCGGCCGTTATACTACCATTTTTTATCCAAGCTTGGCGCCTACGACTTGTACGCTCCAGCTTGCGGGGGAGTGTTAGAAA
Organism: Platanthera guangdongensis; assembly: GCA_039583875.1. Taxonomy (NCBI): domain Eukaryota; kingdom Viridiplantae; phylum Streptophyta; class Magnoliopsida; order Asparagales; family Orchidaceae; genus Platanthera; species Platanthera guangdongensis. The sequence goes on along the minus strand of CM077160.1, from coordinate 154,326,064 downwards.
AGCTCTTGTAAAGGCCCATTTAAGAGTCCCTTTTGTTTCTTGTATTTGTCCCACATCTTGGATTGGGATCTTCTCTTCTCCCTCTCTTCCTATATAAATGTATTCATACTTGTAATTATTCATTCAAGAAGTATATACAAGATTGGAGGTCTCTCTATTCTTCCAAAACTAAAGGCTCAGGCGACTTACAAACAATTTGAAGAAAAGGAGGAAGAAAGGGAGAAGAAACTACAATGATAGTTGCACGAGTTTCCTAAAAAGCCTCTCCCCAGACCATCCTCAATGCTTAAACATGGTAGAGAAAAACTCTTTTCTTCATTTCATTTCAGGTTGTCATTCTTCATCCCCTCACATCGAAGAAAAATAATTGTATTATTTGGGAGTTGTCAAAGGCACCGTAGTATTGGCTAGTCACTCTAAACCCTAAAGAAAAATTATAGAATTATTTGGGAGTTGGCCCGATCATTCAAACATTTTGTGGGCGGCACACCCGCCAATTCCATCCTTAGTGAGGGAAGTAGTATGATTGTTCTTGCTAGCTCTAACTATGCCCAGCAAAAAAAACCTAAGCATTCCCCTCAGCTCCGGATCCTCATACGCTTTGTACCAGCTCCCCATCTTCTTGAGTTGTTAAAATCACCGCAATTTTGGTAAGTCACGTCACTTTGTTAAAGGCATCACACTTTTGTTTGAATGGTTAAAGAGACTCATGCTTGTTAATTGCGCCACAATTCTGTTAAAGACACCGCTTTTAGTAGAGATAAAATGTTGAGTTAGTGGGGATTATGGGTGACCGACTATTTGCACAACATTTTCTTTATAAATTTAGCTTGGCCTCATCAATACTATGTTTATTAAACGAATAACAAATCTAAAGACTGCTTTCATTGTCTACGATGATGGTATCGTTATAACATGAGAAGATATTGAAGAAGTAAAAGCTTTGAAGGTGAATTTCGCAGGGAAGTTTAAAATAAAAGATCTGGGAAAACTGAAGTATTTCTTGGGAATTGAGGTAGCACGATCTAAACGGGATAACGTCATCTCCCATAGAAAATACACCTTTGACTTGCCGGAACAATTTAGTATGAGTGGTTGTAGACCTGTTGATACACCTATGGAGATGAATCATAATCTTGGAAGAAATGATGGTGATCCTGTTGAAGATGTGGCTAGCTATCAACGCCTTGTTGGAAGATAAATCTACCTATCACACACTCGTCCCGACATCACTTATGTATTTGGAGTCGTTAGTCAATATATGCATGCCCCAAAGACGAGACATCTAAATGTTCATTGAATCTTGAGGTATTTGAAGACTTCACCAGGAAGGGGGAACCTGTTCACTCTCAATACAGACATGAAGATTGAAGTTTTCACCGATGCTGACTGGGATGGGACCATTGAAGACAGATGATCTACAAAGCATTGCTCATTCGTTGGTGGAAACTTAGTCACTTGGAGAAGTAAAAAAAAATTGTCGCCTCAAGGTCCAGCGCTAAAGCATTAGCTCTTTCAAGGAAGAAATTCATTCAATGGGAATAAATAGGTTCACCAACACTTCAATAAAAACAAAAAAGAAAAATAGGTAAGGATGGAAAAGGGGAGGAAGAAGAAAGAGAGAGCGGATTTCAGGGAATGGAAATGGAATTGGGGTCCCAATTCCAATCTTGTGTTTGGCTGGCCTAAAAATTGAGCGGAATTATAATTCATTTCAATTCCCAATTCCATTATTCCTCCACGTTTCCGACCTCGTGTGGTCCGACTTCTTGATTTCGCCTGAGACCCCTTCGCTGTCACATGCGTGTGCGACTCACCGCTCCTCTTGCGTCCTTCATTTATTCCTTCTCCTCGAGCGGTCGTCTTAGATTCTTCTCCTTTGGCGGCCGGTTAGTATCTTCTCTTCCTCCATTTTTTTCTTGCACAAATTTTATTTGAGATTTATAGTGTCTTCCGGCGGCTTGCTTGGAATCAACTCATTAGGTAGTAATGAATTGTGTGTGCTTGGATTTAGCTATTTTGAGCTTGGATTTAGATATTTAAGTTTTTTTTTCTTGAGCTAAATAGCGTTCTATAGTTAGGGATTGTAATCCTCCATGTTAATGTGCAAGTTTTATGCTATTTTTGTTCACACATCCATTTACATTTTCGTTTTTTGCATGTGTGATTTATGTGTGTATGCATGTTTGAATGTGTGTGAATGTCTGAACTGTTGTATGTGTGAGTGGTGTGTACATTTGTGAATGTGAAAGTGTATGTGTGAACTTGTGTGTGTGTGTGTGTGTGTGAATAGTTTCCTTTCCATGAGGTGTGTGAATGTGTGTGAATGTGTGTGAACTTGGTTGTATGTGTGAGTGCATTATCACAGTAAGCTGATTGCAAATTGGGGTGACTTGGCAATGTTGTGTGGTTGACAGGGCTACTGGAGCTCATGCAGCGACTGCATTTGAGGCTATGAATGAGAAACATAGAAGAATCTGCGGATGAAAATATTGTTGAGGAGGTAGAGCCATGACAGAAGAAGAAAAAGCGGGTTGCTGCAACTAATATTATTTCGGGAAATAAAATTAGGCTTCCTTATTTCCTTTGTCATGTTCATGTGCGGGTCAGCGTCGTGTGTGGTTGTCCCCGGCTTGATTCCCCGGCTTGGAATTTACCTCGATGACACGTCTGATGTTTTGTCCCCCATCATCTGTCTACATTATCATTATTTTGGTGTGTCCAAGACGAAGGTTCCACCTTGAGCTTGAAGGAGAGTGTTGGAATTATCGGGTCAATGTCGATCTATTAGAGTTTTAGGTATATTTGGTTTTAGTCCCACATTGTTTATGTGTGTTATTGTGTCTATGTATTTCCTAATTAAAGCCCTTATATGGATGAATGAATTACCACTTCTATTTCAATTTCTCCTCTTCCAACAATGTTAACTTCTGATTTGTTCGTTCAAACCAATTATGGCCCCATGAAACAAACATCATATTTAAATACAGAAAATATCGCTTATCAATGCACAAAATGATTTACATAAATTCTTGAGTTGGGGACACAATTCTCTAAATGTTACATAGATGGGAAAGAATAAGGGATAGTTCGAAATGAATTCATTATGCATTCCAATTCCAAAAATAATTCAAAGAGGATAGATTGAAGTTTTGACAAAGAAAAGGTGAGGGAGCTAGATGGGGAGAAATATTTAAAAGCATAACAAAGAAAAAAAAATTATATGTAGATCCAAAAATATGTACAAAAATTGAGTGAGTAGAAGATATTGAGGCTCAGATGACTCCCAAACTAGTGGAAGAAAAGGAGGAAGGCAGAGAGAAGAAACTCTCATCTTCCAACCTTCTTCCAATAATAATGATAGTGGCACGGGTTGCCTGAGAAGCCTCTCCACAGGCCATCCTCAATGCCCTAAACATAGTAGGGAAAAGCACTATCCTCATTTCATTTCAAGCTGCCAATCTTCATAGCCTCACGTCGAAGGAAAAAAAATAACAAGGTTCTTTATATAATGCCCACATAATTCAATCCGTGGAAGTTTCTCATTTGAAGAAACTCTCATCAAGTACATCAACATCAAAGTGAAACCCTAACAATTGAACTAGCTTCTTGTGTGTGTGTGTGTGTGTATATATATATATATATATATATATATATATATATAGGAATAAATACCAAAACTTCCCCGGGAAGTTAGCATAATTACATATTGCACTCCTCTTTTTATTGAAATTACCAAACCTTTGCCTGAAAATGTACTCCGAGGGGGGATTTTTGTGTATGAATGTTATGAAATGTGAACTTTAGGGGAGGTAAATGTTATATTTTGTAACATTTAGGGGAGGCTTTTGTAATTTCAATAATAAGATAGGTGCAGTCTGTAATTTTTCAAACTTAGAGGGGAGATCCCGGTAAATGCCCCGATATATATATATATATATATATATATATATATATATATATATATATATATATATATATATATATATATATATATATATATATGCAATTAATAACCCAAACTTTCAATGGGTACTAGCATAATTATAGGTTGCACCCCCTCTTTTTTTTAAAAACCTCCCATGTAAGTTTACATTTCATAACATATATGCACAAAATCTCTCTCTCTCTCTCTCTAAGTGTGTGTGTGTGTGTGTTTGTGAAGCTGTCATTTTTAGGGTCTGTTTGGCGCAGCTCTGGCGGCTGGAGAATCTCTATTCCAGCCGCCAGAGCTGTTTTTTCTGTGTTTGGGACAGCTCCTTATGAAGAGCTTTTCGTAAATCTGGAGCTGTTTTGCAGCTTTTCGGAAATCCGTCCCCCCAGCTTCTGCTCCCGCAAAATAGCTTTCTCTCTCACATGTTTTGGAAATCTACCGGCCCCGACTTTTCCAATTCTTCTTGCAACTCGCGGGAACCGACGGATCTCGCCGGAGCTGACACATCTCGGCGGAGCAGACGCTCCCGCCTCCTCCCGCTCTCGCTCTTTCTTCAAAGCGCACTTCTGCACAGAACATCCAAACACTCTGCAGCTTTTCAAAACTGCTCCCCAGAGATCTATTTTAAAACAATTCTATCCGGACAGCAGCTTTTCAATCCGCCAGAGCTGTCCCAAACAGACCCTTAGTCTAATCAGCTAAGATGCTTTTCTTCCCCTCTCCCTCTTATGACCGCCATCAAGAGAAGAAAACTAGTTTTGAACATATGAGTGGATGAAGTTCCTTATCTGCAAGGGTCAAAGATACAGGTAGACAGAGAGAGGAAGAGCTAAAACTAAGCAAAATTAATGACAGTACAACAGTTGAGAAAAAAATAAGGCGATTGTTAACAGCAACCCGCTATTGGCTAGTCACACCCCAAAATCTCATAACTTTTCGCGTCTTTTCGAAATACACCTTGTACATGCAACTTTAGGAAAAGTGTTCAACACGAAAGTTATACATCTCGTCGAGATCTACAACTTTCGTGTTGATCACTTTCCTAAAAATGCATTTACAAGACGTACTTTGGAATATGCCCAGGTTTTACCCCTTTCAGAAATACGCCTTGTACATGCAATTTCAGAAAACGTGTTCAACACGAAAGTTGTAGATAATTTGCATGGTTTCTGCCGAGAGAGAGAGAGAGGGTAGATGGACAAAGGAAAAAAGAAGCAGGATATAAAAACAAAGGCTCGGGTGACTTCCAAACTAATTGAAGAAAAGGAGAAAGGAAGAGACAAGAAACACTCATATTCCAGCCTCCTTCCAACTATAATGATAGCTGCACGGGTTGCCGGAGAAGCCTCTCCCCAGGCCATCCTCAATGCTTAAACTTGGCAAAGAAAAACTCTTTCATTTCATTTCAGGTTGTCATTCTTCATCCCCTTACATCGAAGAAAAATAAGAGCATGATTCTTTATATAAAAGCCACATAATTCACCCCTTGTAGGTCATTTAATATGACCTCCCCTTCAACTTTGCATAATTATAGGGATCTTTCCTCTATCTTTAAAAATTACAAAAACATCCGCTCTAAGGCTCCATTTGGTTCGGCGGTGGCGGATCGATCCGGCGGGTGGAAACGGAGAGTTCGAACCGGAGGGGAAAGGTGACTGCTCCAAACGGAGCTTTTTGGGGCGTTTCTCAAGGCGGGCGGGTAGAAACGGAGCAAACACCGCCGGAGGTTCATTTGTTTACCCTCCTTCCGGCGGCGTTTGCCCAAAACGGAGTTGTAAAACGCCCAAACAAATAGAGCCTAAGTTTACAATGTTTACTGCATGTACAATAGGAGCAGCAGTAACAGTAGCACCGGGAGGAGGTGCAGAAGTAGTAGCAGTAGCAGAAGAAACATTGTAGGGCTATTCTCATGTGCACTGTTGCTTGAAATCTAAAGAGAGAGAGGTCAGAAAATGGATGAAGAGAAAGAGAAGTGGGATAGAAAACCAGAGGCTCAGATGACAACCAAACTAGTCAAGGAAGAAAGAAACTCCCATTTTCCAACATCCTTCAAACAATAATAATAGCACGGGTTGTCTGAGAAGCGTCTTCCAAGGCCATCCTCAATGTCATAAACAGAGTGGGGAACAATTCCATCTTCATTTTATTTCAAATTGTCATTCATCATTGCCTTGCATCAAAAGAAAATAATAGCACGGTTCTTTATATAAAGCCCACATTGTTCAATGCCAGTACAAAATTTTTTTTTGGAAGAAACTTCTATCAAGCACATAACATGCTCAAGTGAAACCATAACAATGTGTCGCATACCCTCTAAGTTAGTGAACACCCAGTCAAACTATCCCTTAGATAATTTTAAAGCCCATCCAATAAAACTCGCGAACAATGTCCGTAAATTTCCAAACCCAATTATACTGCACTGGTTGCCTGAGAAATATGCCCCAAGCCATCCTGAATGCCTAAAGTATAGAGGACATATTGAATTGGCAGCTCTGCCTTGTAGCTCCATAGATAAATAATAATATCAGAAGTGGAAATGATGCAATTCTACTTGAGATACCCAACACAAGAATTTTTCGTAGGCTCCCTTTGACATGGCGTATAATAATAATAAAAGTGGAACTGATGCAATTCTACTTGGGATATCTAACACAATAATTTCTCTTAGGCTCCGTTTGACATGGCGTTTTTGTCAAAACTCACCACTGTCATAGAATGTATGCTCCGAATGACAACGGCTATGACTGCCACCAAGAAAAGAATACTAGTTTTGAACATAGAAGTGGATGAAGTTACTTATCTCTAAGGGTCGGAGAGAGGGAGTGGGGGGGAGCTAAAATTGAGCAAAAATAATAAAGAGAATTTTTTAGTGGGAGGGTAGCTCAAGAAAATTTGCATGTGTTGGACTAAGAAAGAATGTGAGAGAAGGTAGATGGACAGAAAAAGAAAAGCAGGATATAAAACAAAAGGCTCATGTGACTTCCAAACAATTTGAAGAAAAGGAGGAAGAAAGAGAGAAGAAACTACAATGATAGTTGCACTGGTTTCCTAAAAAACCTCTCCCCAGGTCATCCTCAATGCTTAAACATGGTAGAGAAAAACTCTTTTCTTCATTTCATTTCAGGTTGTCATTCTTCATCCCCTCACATCGAAGAAAAATAATAGTATTATTTGGGAGTTGTCAAAGGCACCATAGTATTGGTTAGTCACTCTAAACCCTAAAGAAAAATTATAGAATTATTTGGGAGCTGACAGATCATTCAAACATTTAAGCTCTAATTATGCCCAGCAAAAAAACCTAAGCATTCCCCGCAGCTCCGGATCCTCATACGCTTCGTACCCGCTCCCCATCTTCATGAGTTCTTAAAATCACCGTAATTTTGGTAAGTCACACCGCTTTGTTAAAGGCACTACACTTTTGTTTGAATGGTTAAAGAGACTCATACTTGTTAATTGCGCTTTTAGTAGAGATAAAATGTTGAGTTAGTGGGGATTATGGGTGACCGGCTATTTGCACAACATTTTCTTTATAAATTTAGCTTGGCCTCATCAATACTTTGTTTATTAAACGAATAACAAATCTAAAGACTGCTTTCATTGTCTATGTTGATGGTATCGTTATAACATGAGATGATATTGAAGAAGTAAAGCTTTGAAGGTGAATTTGGCAAGGAAGTTTGAAATAAAAGATCTGGGAAAACTGAAGTATTTCTTGGGAATTGAGGTAGCACGATCTAAACGGGATAACTTCATCTCCCATAGAAAATACACCCTTGACTTGTCGGAACAATCTAGTATGAGTGGTTGTAGACCTGTTCATACACCCATGGAGATGAATCATAATCTTGGAAGAAATGATGGTGATCATGTTGAAGATGTGTCTAGCTATCAACGCCTTGTTGGAAGATAAATCTACCTATCACACACTCGTCCCGACATGACTTATGTATTTGGAATCGTTAGTCAATATATGTATGCCCCAAAGACGAGACATCTAAATGTTCATCGAATCTTGAGGTATTTGAAGACTTCACCAGGAAGGGGGAACCTGTTCACTCTCAATACAGACTTGAAGATTGAAGTTTTCACCGATGCTGACTGGGATGGGACCATTGAAGACAGACGATCTACATCAAAGCATTGCTCATTCGTTGGTGGAAAATTAGTCACTTGGAGAAGTAAAAAAAATTGTCGCCTCAAGGTCCAGCGCTAAAGCATTAGCTCTTTCAAGGAAGAAATTCATTCAGCGGGGATAAATAGGTTCACCAGCACTTCAATAAAAACAAAAAAGAAAAATAGGTAAGGATGGAAAAGAGGAGGAAGAAGAAAGAGAGAGCGGATTTCAGGGAATGGAATTGGAATTGGAATTGGGGTCCCAATTCCAATCATGTGTTTGGCTGGCCTAAAAATTGAGCGGAATTATAATTCATTTCAATTCCCAATTCCATTATTCCTCCACGTTTCCGACCTCGTGTGGTCCGACTTCTTGATTTCGCCTGAGACCCCTTCGCTGTCACATGCGTGTGCGACTCACCGCTCCTCTCGCGTCCTTCATTTATTCCTTCTCCTCGAGCGGTCGCCTTAGATTCTTCTCCTTTGGCGGCCGGTTAGTGTCTTCCCTTCCTCCATTTTTTTCTTGCAGAAATTTTATTTGAGATTTATAGTGTCTTCCGGCGGCTTGCTTGGAATTAACTCAGGTAGTAATGAATTATGTGTGCTTGGATTTAGCTATTTTGAGCTTGGATTTAGATATTTAAGTTTTTTTTTCTTGAGCTAAATAGCCTTCTATAGTTAGGGCTTGTAATCCTCCATGTTAATGTGCAAGTTTTATGCTATTTTTGTTCACACATCCATTCACATTTTCATTTTTTGCATGTGTGATTTATGTGTGTATGCATGTTTGAATGTGCGTGAATGTCTGAACTGTTGTATGTGTGAGTGGTGTGTGTGTACGTGTGTGTGTGAATGTGAAAGTGTATGTATGAACTTGTGTGTGTGTGTGTGTGTGTGAATGTGAATAGTTTCCTTTCCATGAGGTGAGTGAATGTGTGTGAACTTGGTTGTATGTGCGAGTGCATTATCACAGTAAGCTGATTGCAAATTGGGGTGACTTGGCAATGTTGTGTGTGGTTGATAGGGATACTGGAGTTCATGCGGCGACTGCATTTGAGGCTATGAATGAGAAACATAGAAGAATCTGCGGATGAAAATATTGTTAAGGAGGTAGAGCCATGACAGAAGAAGAAAAAGCGGGTTGCTGCAACTAATATTATTTCGGGAAATAAAATTAGGCTTCCTTATTTCCTTTGTCATGTTCATGTGCGGGACAGCGTCGTCTGTGGTTGTCCGCGGCTTGATTCCCCGGTTTGGAATTTACCTCGATGACACGACTGATGTTTTGTCCCGCATCATCTGTCTACATTATCATTATTTCGGTGTGTCCAAGACGAAGGTTCCACCTTGAGCTTGAAGGAGAGTGTTGGAATTATCGGGTCAATGTCGATCTATTAGAGTTTTAGGTATATTTGGTTTTAGTCTCACATTGTTTATATGTGTTATTGTGTCTATGTATTTCCTAATTAAAGCCCTTATGTGGATGAATGAATTACCACTTCTATTTCAATTTCTCCTCTTCCAACAATGTTAACTTCTGATCTGTTCGTTCAAACCAATTATGGCCCCATGAAACAAACATCATATTTAAATACAGAAAATATCGCTTATCAATGCACAAAATGATTTACATAAATTCTTGAGTTGGGGACACAATTCTCTAAATGTTACATAGATGGGAAAGAATAAGGGATGGTTCGAAATGAATTCATTATGCATTCCAATTCCAAAAATAATTGAAAGAGGATAGATTGAAGTTTTGACAAAGAAAAGGTGAGGGAGCTAGATGGGGAGAAATATTTAAAAGCATAACAAAGAAAAAAAATTATATGTAGATCCAAAAATATGAACAAAAATTGAGTGAGAGTAGAAGATATTGAGGCTCAGATGACTCCCAAACTAGTGGAAGAAAAGGAGAAAGGCAGAGAGAAGAAACTCTCATCTTCCAACCTTCTTCCAATATTAATGATAGTGGCACGGGTTGCCTGAGAAGCCTTTCCACAGGCCATCCTCAATGCCCTAAAAACATAGTAGGGAAAAGCACTATCCTCATTTCATTTCAAGCTGCCAATCTTCATAGCCTCACGTCGAAGGAAAAAAATAACAAGGTTCTTTATATAATGCCCACATAATTCAATCTGTAGAAATAGAGAAACCTCCAACCTTGTATATACTTGATGAATGAATAATTACAAGTATAAGTACATTTATATAGGAAGAGAGTAAGGAGAGAAGATCCCAATCCAAGATGTGGGACTAAAAATAAGAAATAAATGGGCCTTATAAATGGGCCTTTACACGGTCTTTTCTAACACAATCCATGGAAGTTTCTCATTTGAAGAAACTCTCATCAAGTACATCAACCTCAAAGTGAAACCCTAACAAAATAAACCAACAATTGAACTAGCTTATTGTATGTATATATATATATATATATAGGAATAAATACCAAAACTTCCCCGGGAAGTTAGCATAATTCCATATTGCACCCCTCTTTTTATTGAAATTACAAAACCTTTGCCTGAAAATGTACTCTGAGGGGGATTTTTGTGCATGAATGTTATGAAATGTGGACTTTAGGTGAGGTAAATGTTATGTTTTGTAACATTTAGGGGAGGCTTTTGTAATTTCAATAATAAGAGAGGTGGAGTCTGTAATTTTTCAAACTTAGAGGGGAGATCCCGGTAAATGCCCCGATATATATATATATATATATATATATATATATATATATATATATATATATATATATATATATATATATATATATATATATATATATATATATATATATATATATATATATATGCAATTAATAACCCAAACTTTCAATGGGTACTAGCATAATTATAGGTTGCACCCCTCGTTCTTTTAAAAACCTCCCATGTAAGTTTATATTTCATAACATATATGCACAAAAAATCTCTCTCTCTTTCTCTCTCTCTCTCTCTCTCTCTCTCTCTCTCTCTCTCTCTATGTGTGTGTGTGTTTGTGAAGCTGTCATTTTTTAGTGTAATCAGCTAAGCCGCTTTTCTTCCCCTCTCTTCTCCAGCTCTTTCAAGGAAGAAAATCATTCATTCGAGATCAATAGGTTCACCAGCACTTTAGGGAAAAAGAAAAAAAGTAAGGAAAGAAAGGAGGAAGGAGAAAGAGAGAAATTGAGTAAAGGATATTGAGGCTCAGATGATACCCACTAGTGGAAGAAAAAGAGAGGCAGAGAGAAGAAACTCAAGTCTTCCAACCACCTTCAAATAAAAGTGATAGTGGCACGGGTTGCCTGAGAAACCTCTACCCAGGCCATCCTCAATGCTCTCGAACATAGTAGGAAAAGACACTTCATTTCATTTCAGGCTGCTAATCTTCATCGCCTCATATCGAAGGAAAACAATAACAAGCTACTTTAGATAAAGCTCAATAGTTCAATCACTGAATGCAAGTTTTTTTCAAAAAAAAAAACTCTCATCAAGCACATCAACATCCAAGTTAAACCCTAACAAAATAAACCCATAATTACACTAGCTTGTTGTAAGAGTATATATATATATATAGGGTTAATTACCAGGACCTTCCCAGGGAGTTTGCATAATTACAGGTTGCACCCCTTTATCTTTTGAAATTACATCTAAATTTCTCTGGTTAATAAAAATGTCCCTTTTGTTAGAAATATGGATGGAAAATGATCAAACTAGTCAAATTATTTTATAACATTCAATTTTACCCCTTGTAATGACAATACATTGAAAGGTGTGACCTTTTTCTTTAGAAATATAGATGGCAAGTGATCCAATATGCCAAATTATTTTATAATATTCCAATTTTATCCTTTGTAATAACTCTACATTGAAAAGAGTGTTACAATTTATCCTTTGTAATGAATCTAGAATCATTATAAAAAGATAAAATTGAAATGCCATACAATAATTTGGCTGATTTTATCCTCCACATAAAACTTGGCTAATTGTAATGTAGAAATAGAGAAATTTGAAAGAAGACAAAATATTCAAGCCATCCTCCACAACAATAACATCCAAAAACAACAAACACCAAGGCATTTGTTGTTGGATATGTCCAGTGAGCTCAATCTAAGATAAGGGTAAAAAGATAAGGGCTTAAAGTTGAACTTTGATATAAGTCAACAGTGATAGGAAATTCCCGTGTTATTCCTCCAAATGTCCTCACCCTTGTAACTGAATGTGTATACATATCTTTGATTATGTCAATGTATGAAACATTTACACCTTTCTTTTTTAAGACTCCATAAGATCTCTCTTGGAACTCTATCATAAATCTTCTCAAGATCGATAAACGACATATGCAAATCTTGTTGTCTTTCACGATAGTTGTCAATGAGTCTTCTCAAGATATGTATAGCTTCCATGCTCAACCGCCCTGACATGAATCCAGACTGATTATCTGAGATGCTAGCCTCTCGCCTTACTCTTCTTTCTATTTCTCATTCTCATAGTTTCGTGGTATAACTCATTAATTTAAGTCTTCTATAATTAACACAATTTTGTATGTTTTCTTTATTCTTATACAAAGATACCAAGATACTTTCTCTTCATTGAAGGCAAGAAGATTGTATTCAAAAAATTAAGTTGTTGATGTTGCTTGGATAACATTTCAAAGTTATGTCATTGTGCCATTTGAATGATAATGCTATGTATAAATAGATCAAAATATATCTGCGAGCACAGGAATGATACTGAAAAGAACAAGCCCACTGCTTGAGGCTTCTGTAGATGACCATGACCTCTCAAAATATTAAGAGCAACAATGAAGGGAAACTTAGCGAAAAGATATTCGAGACAAGCAGAACGGATGACCATATACTATGTCTTTGCCGTACAAGAAGAACGGATGACGTCGTTATTAAGTTGGGTGATCAAGATATTTCCCGTAGTGAATGTTTTAAGTATCTTGGATCGATAATTCAAAACAATGGAGATATTGATAAAGATGTGACACATACAATCCAAGCGGCTTTGTTGAGTGGAGAGGCGCGTCAGGGATCTTATGTGATCGTAAAGTACCATTAAAACTCATGGGAAAGTTTTGTCGTACTACAATTAGACCAGTGATGCTCTATGGTTCTGAGTGTTGGGCAGTGAATTGTGTACATGAGCCTTATTGTTTTAATCTAATGAAAATATGAGGCTTAGATCATTTCCACACTAGCCAAAGAAGAGTAGAAAAAGGAGAGAGAAGAAACTCTCATTCTCCAATCTCTCCCAATCATTAATGATATTACATGGGTTGCCTGAGAAGCCTCAGCTGCCTCGCCACTGGCCATCCTCAATGCTTATCATCATTTCACTGTGAGGACAAAAGAAAATATTTACCATTGTAGAAAGCAATAGGCGAACCTTGTATATACTTCTTCATGTCTAAAATAAAAGAGAGAATATAAATATATAGAAGAGAAGGAGAAGAGAAGGAGAAAGAATCATATACAGGAGATGTGAGACTAAAGGAGAAAGGAGAAATGGGCCTATAAATGAGCTTTTACATTATTCTTCCCAATATCATCTAACACTCCCCCGCAAGCTAGAGCGTATAAGTGGCATGCACCAAGCTTGGACAAGAACTGGTAATACAACTTGCGAGGCAATGCCTTGGTAAGGACATCAGCAACTTGCCCAGAGGCAGGAACATGTTCAAGCATTAGCTCCTTTGCTTGAACCTTTTCTCGAACGAAGTGACAATCAACCTCAATATGTTTAGTCCTCTCATGGAACACATGATTCTTTGCAATGTGTATTGCAGCTTGACTGTCACAGAACAATATTGAAGGTGAGGACAATTTGACTCTCAAGCCCATTAGAAGACTTTCAAGCTAGGTTATTTCAGATGTAACATCCGTCATCGCACGGTACTCGACCTCAGCAGACAAGCGAGCAACCACCGTCTGCTTCTTACTTCGTCATGTGATAAGATTTCCTCCAAAGTACGTACAGAACCCAGTAGCTGAACGTCGATCATCCAACGAGCCCGCATAATCTGCATCCTATTACATATATAGACTGCGGTTATAAATAAACCGCAGTCTATACCCTACTTGAAAGTGATATAAACTGTGGTTTATATATAACCGCAGTCTATACCCTATTGTAAAGATATAGACACGTAAAGAGAGATGGCACATTGAGAGAGATGGAGGGAGGGAGCAAGAGAAGTTTTTTAAGGATGATGAGGATTAAGAAGTTATTTTTAAGAAATGAAACTGTAAAGAATTAAACTTAGGGTCTTTTTGCGCGGGTGGTTGTGATTGGAGATGAAGATGGGAAAGTTTCATGATTGGGCTCCCTCCCTAAGGTTGAAATCAAGCATAAAATGACGTTTTATGGGATTGGTGATTCCAAATTGAGGCTATTCAAACAGACCAAAAAATGTATGTGTTTTTTGAAAATCGCAAGTTGGAAAAAACGACCAAACAAACATAGCCTTAATTAATAATTATAAAAACAAAATAAGAAGGCTTGAGAGGAAAAGTGGAAAAAAGAGGCTCGGATCATTTTTAAACTAGTCAAAGGCAAGGTAAAAAGGAGAGAGCAAATAAACACTCATATACCAACAACCTTCCAGTACTAATGAGAAGCCTTCTCCCAAGGCCATCGTCCATGCTCTCAACATTCAAGGAAAAAGTCGGTTCGTTAGTCCATGAATCTTCATCGCCTCTACTGGATGCAAAGACAATTTCATCAAGCACATCAACAATTGCAAAGCGAAACCCTAACAAAACAGGCCGACAGTTGAACACGTCTTTCGTTCACTCTCTCTCTCCCCCTATGTTCTCAATATTTTAGAATTTTATTTTATATTTTGCACACCCACCATGGATGCACGAGTTGCATTGCCCTTTTCATGGAAGAAATCCATTCAAGGGAGATCAATAAGCAGTCAAATACTTTTAATGGAAATAGAAGAAAGCAAAGAACAAGAGCGAGGAAGAAGAATGCATCACGATGATGTTTGTTAACGCCCACCTAAGGAACTTCATCCACTTTTATGTTCAAACGGATGATAGTTGTTAGGTGATCCTTAACCAAGGACGGATTAACCCATGCGTTTGCGACCACCTCCACTGTGCCAAATGGAGCCAAAGGCTCTGTTTGGACTGCTTGACCGGTGAAAATAATAAGTCCCCCCAAACGGAGCCTAAGTGGAGAACCAGGGGCTCTGATCATTTCCAAACTAGTAAAAGAGAAGGAGAAAGGGGAGAGAAGAAACTCTCACCTTCCATCCAACCTCCCTCCAACATTATGATGGGTTGCACGGGTTGCCTGAGAAGCCTCGCCATAGGCCATCCTCAATGTGCGGAGCAAAATGAGAAAAAAATCATTTATCATCATTTCATCTCCGGTCAATGATTCATCATCGCCTCCAATAGTTCGATCCCCTTTATAGATAGAGAGAGAGAGAGTTTTATCCTTCGATCTTATCTTGGAACCCTAACTCATGCACGGGTTGCCTGAAAATCCTTCTCGCCAGGCCATCCTCGGTGCATTTGCCCTTTCAAGAAAGAAATCCATTAATCAAGCAGCGGTCACAAATTATTCAACGAAGGAGAGGAGGGAGAGGAGGAGAAAGAATCCTATATAGGAGATGTGAGACTAAAGGAGAAAGGAGAAATGAGCCTATAAATGGGCCTTTACATTATTCTTCCCTATATCATCTAACACTCCCCCGCAAGCTAGAGCGTATAAGTCGCATGCACCAAGCTTGGACAAGAAATGGTAATATAACTTGTGAGGCAATGCCTTGGTAAGGACATCAACAACTTGCCCAGAGGCAGGAACATGTTCAAGCATTAGCTTCTTTGCAATGTGTATTGCAGCTTGACTGTCACAGAACAATATTGAAGGTGAGGACAATTTGACTCTCAAGCCCATTAGAAGACTTTCAAGCCAGGTTATTTCAGATGTAACCGCCGTCATCGCACGGTACTCAGCCTCAGCATACGAGCGAGCAACCATCGTCTGTATCTTACTTCGTCATGTGATAAGATTTCCTCCAAAGTATGTACAGAACCCAGTAGTTGAACGTCGATCATCCAACAAGCCCGCATAATCTGCATCCTATTACATATAAAGATTGTGGTTATATATAAACCAGTCTATACTCTACTAGAAAGTGATATAAACATCGGTTTATATATAACCGCAGTCTATAACCTATTGTAAAGATATAAACACGTAAAGAGAGATGGAAAATTGAGAGAAATGGAGGGAGGGAGCGAGAGAAGTCATTAAGGATGATCAGGATTAAGAAGTTAATAAGGAATGAAACTGTATAACATTAAACTTAGGGTTTTTTGCGCGGGTGGTTTCATGATTGGGCTCCCTCCCTAAGGTTGAAATCAAGCATAAAACGACGTTTTATGGGATTGGTGATTCCAAATTGAGGTTATTCAAACAGACCAAAAAATGTATGTGTTCTTTGAAAATTGCAAGTTGGAAAAAACGACCAAACAAACATAGCCTTAATTAATAATTATAAAAACAAAATAAGAAGGCTTGAGAGGAAATGTAGAAAAAAGAGGCTCGGATCATTTTTAAACTAGTCAAAGGCAAGGTAAAAAGGAGAGAGCAAATAAACGCTCATATCCCAACCACCTTCCATTACTAATGAGAAGCCTTCTACCAAGGCCATCCTCCATGCTCTCAACATTCAAGGAAAAAGTCGGTTCGTTAGTCCATGAATCTTCATCGCCTCTAATGGATGCAAAGACAATTTCATCAAGCACATCAACAATTGCAAAGCGAAACCCTAACAAAACAGACCCACAGTTGAACACGTCTTTAGTTCACTCTCTCTCCCTATGTTCTCAGTATTTTAGCATTTTATTTTATTTTTTGCACACCCACCATGGATGCACGAGTTGCATTGGCCTTTTCATGGAAGAAATCCATTCAAGGGAGATCAATAAGCAGTCAAATACTTTAAATGGAAATAGAAGAAAACAAAGAACAAGAGCAAGGAAGAAGAATGCATCACGATGATGTTTTTTAACGCCCACCTAAGGAACTTCATCCACTTTAATGTTCAAACGGATGATAGTTGTTAGGTGATCCTTAACCAAGGACGGATTAACCCATGTGTTTAAGACCACCACCGCCGTGCCAAACGGAGCCTAAGGCTCTGTTTGGACTGCTTGACCGGTGAAAATAATAAGTCCCCCCAAACGGAGCCTAAGTGGAGAACCAGGGGCTCAGATCATTTCCAAACTAGTAAAAGAGAAGGAGAAACGGGGGAGAAGAAACTCTCACCTTCCATCCAACCTCCCTTCAACATTATGATGGGTTGCACGGGTTGCCTGAGAAGCCTCACCACAGGCCATCCTCAATGTGCTGAGCATAATGAGGAAAAAATCATTTATCGTCATTTCATCTCCGGTCAATGATTCATCATCGCCTCCAATAGTTTGATCCCCTTTATACCAGTGTTTCCTCAGCTCCAAAAAAAAAGAATATGTGTGTGTGTGTATATATATATATATATATAGAGAGAGAGAGAGAGAGTTTTATCCTTCGATCTTATCTTGGAACCCTAATATTAACTCATGCACGGGTTGCCTGAAAATCCTTCTCGCCAGGCCATCCTCGGTGCATTTGCCCTTTCAAGAAAGAAATCCATCAATGGTAATCAAGCAGCAGTCACAAATTATTCAACGAAGGAGAGGAGGGAGAGGAGGAGGAGGAAGGAAGAGGCATCAGGCGTGCCAGGAACTACAGGCAGGGAGTTGGGGAAAAGAGAGTCGCGGGAGGTCAAACTCTAAACTCGTCTGCTAGTCTCGCCATTGTGCAGTCAGTAATTTTTCAAACTTAGAGGGGAGATTCTGGTAAATGCCCCGATATACATATATATGCAATTAATTACCCAAACTTTCAAAGTGTACTAGCATAATTATAGGTTGCACCCCTCTTTCTTTTAAAAACCTCCCATGTAAGTTTACATTTCATAACATATATGCACAAAAAATCTCTCTCTCTCCCCCTCTCTCTCTATATATGTGTGTGTGTCTGTGAAGCTGTCATTTTTTAGGCTAAGCCACTTTTCTTCCCCTCTCCCTCTTATAGGTTTATGAGACCTAGAGAGATTTTTTCCACTCTCTCATCTCCAGCTCTTTCAAGGAAGAAAATCATTCATTGGAGATCAATAGGTTCACCAGCACTTTAGGAAAAAGAAAAAAAAAGTAAGGAAAGAAAGGAAGAAGGAGAAAGAGAGAAATTGAGTAAAGGATATTGAGGCTCAGATGATACCCACTAGTGGAAGAAAAAGAGAAAGGCAGAGAGAAGAAACTCAAGTCTTCCAACCACCTTCAAATAAAAATGGTACTGGCACTGGTTGCCTGAGAAACCTCTACCCAGGCCATCCTCAATGCTCTAGAACATAGTAGGAAAAGACACTTCATTTCATTTCAGTGCTGCTAATCTTCATCGCCTCATATCGAAGGAAAACAATAACAAGCTACTTTAGATAAAGCTCAATAGTTCAGTCCGTGAATGCAAGTTTTTTTCAAAAAAAAAAAAAAACTCACATCAAACACATCAACATCCAAGTTAAACCCTAACAAAATAAACCCATAATTGCACTAGCTTGTTGTAAGAGTATATATATATAGGGTTAATTACCAGGACCTTCCCAGGGAGTTTGCATAATTACAGGTTGCACACCTTTATCTTTTGAAGTTACACCTAAATTTCTCTGGTTAATAAAAATGTCCCTTCTGTTATAAATATGAATGGAAAATGATAAAATCAGCCAAATTATTTTATAGCATTCAATTTTACCCTTTGTAATGACAATACATTGAAAGGTGTGACCCTTTTATTTAGAAATATAGATGGCAAGTTATCCAATATGCCAAATTATTTTATAATATTCCAATTTTACCCTTTGTTATAACTCTAAAGAGTGTTACAGTTTACCCTTTGTAATGAATCTAGAATCATTATAAAAGGATAAAATTGAAATGCTATACAATAATTTGGCTGATTTTGTCCTCCACACAAAACTTGGCTAATTGTAATGTAGAAATAGAGAAATTTGAAAAAAGACAAAATATTCGAGCCATCCTCCACGACAATATCATCCAAAAACAACAAACACCAAGTCATTGCTTGCTGGATATGTCCAGTGAGCTCAATCCAAAAACATCCATGCTCGACCTCAGTGACATGAATCCAAACTGATTCTCCGAGATGCTAGTCACTAGCCTTACTTTTCTTTCTATTTCTCGTTCTCATAGTTTCGTGGTATAACTCATTAATTTAATTCCTATGTAACTAACACAATTTTGTATGTTTTCTTTATTCTTATACAAAGATACCAAGATACTTTCTCTTCATTGAAGGCAAGAAGATTGAATTCAAAAAATTAAGTTGTTGTTGATGTTGCTTTGATAACATTTCAAAGTTATGTCATTGTGCCATTTGAATGATAATGCTATGTATAAGTAGATCAAAATATATCTGAGAGCACAGGAATGATACAGAAAAGAACAAGCCCACTGCTTGAGGCTTCTGTAGATGACCATGACCTCTCAAAATATTAAGAGCAACATTGAAGGGAAACTAGCAAAAAGATATTCCACATAGTATGACCCTTAGACTTAACAATCAAGAACCGAACAAAACAACCCATTAGAGATCGGTATGCCCACATACAGAGAGAAACAATGCATCAAGGCATTATGTTATTTATGTATGTTTGCGTGTATAAGTGTCTCTATGTTTCTTTACTAGGACTTCCCTTCCAACATTGCATAATTACAGGACCTCCCCTCTATCTTTCAAAATTACAAAAAACTCCCCTCTAAGTTTACATTGTTAACACGCATGTACAAAAACCTGGAAAACCCCTGGAGGGTTAATATTTTGTTAGATCTATGATTAATCAATGCATCCTTTAATGGAGAACATCATGGAAGGCACTTGTTAAGGCTCTGTTTGGGAAAGGTGATGATTAGACAAGGAGGGGTGAGAAAAGGTGGGAGGAAAAGAAACAGTTTGAAAAAAAAACTGCATTTAATTTTGAAAATCATGTTGTTTTCAAACCAGTTTCAATCCATATGCTAAAAAAGATGTATTGGCCAATGCGTTGTTGGCCATCAAACACCCCAACAGTTCATGCCTAATTGACAGCATAACTAAGCAAAAGTTAAGGTCACAAATATTTGAGAGAGACTGAGGAAGAAAGAGAGAGAGATTAGATTAAAATTCATCTACTGAGGTTTAGTACCTTGGCTTGGAACTTTCCAACCTCAATTATATCGCATGGGTTGCTTGGTAAAATACCCCAGGCCATTTTGATGCTTTAAGCATAGAGGAAAAATTGTGTTAGTTGTCCAAATGTAGAGATAAGTAGGGTTCTATGCCCTTACTAGAATACTATTCAAAACCATTTTGAATATAAATGCCTTAAAATGTTTTGTAAATGCTTGGCTTGACAACACATTATCCAAAACTTCATGCAGCGGTAAAAACCTTACTAGGTGTGGAAGAATACTTGGGCAAAAATATGAAACCTTGTATATCCTTCTTGTGTATCAAATTACAAGTGTGAATACAAATATATAGGGCGAGAGAGAAAAAAACATATTACAAGATGTGGGACTAAACATCCTAGTTAAGAGGCTAAATGAGTTTTTATTAATGGGCCTTTACATATATCATTCAACACTCCCCCACAAGCTGGAGCGTACAAATCATAGGCACCGAGCTTGAACAAGAACTGATAGTACAAAGGTCGTGGTAAGGCCTTGGTGAGGACGTTAGCAACTTGCTCGGTAACTGGGACATGCATTAACTCTATCTTCTTTAATTTAACATTTTCTCGAATGAAATGACAATCAACCTCAATGTGCTTCGTCTGTTCCAGGAAAACAGTATTTTTGGTAATTTGTATGGCAGCCTGGCTGTCGCAAAGTAGGGTGGCCGGTGCGGAAAGCTTGACTCCTAAATCATCAAGGAGACCCTCAAGCCAAGTGAGCTTATACACAACAACTATCATTGAACGATACTCGGCCTCAGCGGATGAACGGGCAACAACAGACTGTTTCTTGCATGGGTTGCCTGAGAAGCCTCGCCCCATGCCATTCTCAAAGAGATAAACATAAAAAAAGAGTAGCCTGGTGCACTAAAGCATCCCCACACAGCGAGGGTCTGGGGAAGGGTCCCCATACAAAGATGAAATGTAGGCAAACCAAGACTAGAACCCGTGACCTCAAGGTCACAAGTCAACACCTCAACTGGTGCGTCAAGGCTCCTCTTCAATGAGCTGAACATACAACAACAACAACAACAACACTCAAGCCCTTATCCCACGATAGTGGGGTTGGCTATATGGATCCTTTGTCGCCATTGTGCCCTATCTTGTCATAATCTCACTAATGCCTAAGTACATCATATCTTTTCATATAGTTTCATTCCAAGTCTTTATTGGTCTACCCCTCCCTCGTTTAACAGGCCTAGTGACTAGACTCTCTCAACGCCTAACAGGTCATCTAGTGGTCTCCATTGTACGTGTCCAAATTATCTTAGTCGAGCTTCTCTCATTTGCTTTGCAATTGGTGCTACTCCTATCTTAAACTTGATACATCCATTCCTCATTTTATCTAGTCTCGTGTGTCCACACATCCACCTAAGCATTCTAATCCCCGCAACTCCCATTTTTTGCTCATGTACACAATTCACTGTCCAACACTCAGAACCATAGATCATCGCTGGTCTAATTGCAGCACGGTAAAACTTTCCCTTGAGTTTTAATGGTACTTTACGATCACATAAGATCCCTGACGCGTCTCTCCACTTCAACCAACCCGCTTGGATTGTATGTGTCACATCTTTATCAATACCTCCGTCATTTTGAATTATCAATCCAAGATACTTAAAACATTCAGTACGGGAAATATCTTGATCACCCAACTTAATAACGACGTCATCCGTCCTTCTTCTATGGCAAAGACAGTATATGGAGCTTAAATTTAGCAGTACAAGAAGAACGAATGACGTCGTTATTAAGTTGGGTGATCAAGGGATGGCGTCGTTATTAAAACTCAAGGGAAAGTTTTACCGTATAGCAATTAGGCCAGCGATGCTCTATGATTCTGAGTGTTGGGCAGTGAATGGTGTACATGATCAAAAAATGGGAGTTGCAGAGATGAGAATGCTTAGGTGGATGTATGGACACACGAGACTGGACAAAATTAGGAATGAATGTATCAGGATTAAGACAGGAGTAGCACCAATTGCAGAGAAGATGAGAGAAGCTCGATTAAGATGGTTTGGACACGTACAAAGGAGACCATGAGCTGAACATAGTGAGGAAAAAATCATTTATCATCAATTCATCCTCGGTCAATGATTCATCATTGCCTTCAAAAGTTCGACCCCCTATATCAATGTTTCTTTGGCACCAAAGAAATATATGCATGTCCTTATTGTTTTAATCTAATGAAAAATGAAGCTTAGATCATTTCCACACTAACCAAAGAAAAGTAGAAAAAGGAGAGAAGAAACTCTCATTCTCCAATCTCTCCTAATCATTAATGATATTACATGGGTTGCCTGAGAAGCCTCGCCCCTGGCCATCCTCAATGCTTATCAACATTTCACTGTGAGGACAAAATAAAATATTTACCATTATTTCATCAGCGAGCAATGATTCATCATCTCATTAAATAGTAGAATAGACTGTGATTTATATATAAACCGCAGTCTATTACATATATACATTGGGGTTGTATATAAATCACAGTCTATACCTTATTTGAAAGTGATGTAAACTGTGGTTTAGATATAACTGTAGTCTATATATGTAATAGACTGCGGTTTATATATAAATCGCAATCTATTACATATATAGACTGCGGTTATAAATAAACCGCAGTCTATACCCTACTTGAAAGTGATGTAAACTGTGGTTTATATATAACCACAGTCTATACCCTATTGTAAAGATATAGACACGTAAAGAGATGGCAAATTGAGAGGGATGGAGGGAGGGAGCAAGAGAAGTTTTTAAGGATGATGAGGATTAAGAAATGAAACTGTAAAGAATTAAACTTAGGGTCTTTTTGCGCGGGTGGTTGTGATTAGAGATGAAGGTGGGAAAGTTTCATGATTGGGCTCCCTCCCTAAGGTTGAAATCAAGCATAAAACGATGTTTTATGGGATTGGTGATTCAAAATTGAGGCTATTCAAACAGACCAAAAAATGTATGTGTTCTTTGAAAATTGCAAGTTGGAAAAAACGACCCAACAAACATAGCCTTAATTAATAATTATAAAAACAAAATAAGAAGGCTTTAGAGGAAAAGTGGAAAAAAGAGGCTCAGATCATTTTTAAACTAGTCAAAGGCACGGTAAAAAGGAGAGAGCAAATAAACGCTCATATACCAACAACCTTCCAGTACTAATGAGAAGCCTTCTCCCAAGGCCATCCTCCATGCTCTCAACATTCAAGGAAAAAGTCAGTTCGTTAGTCCATGAATCTTCATCGCCTCTAATGGATGCAAAGACAATTTCATCAAGCACATCAACAATTGCAAAGCGAAACCCTAACAAAACAGGCCCACAGTTGAACACTTCTTTAGTTCACCTCTCTCTCTCCCTATGTTCTCAATATTTTAGCATTTTATTTTATTTTTTGCACACCCACCATGGATGCACGAGTTGCATTGGCCTTTTCATGGAATAATTCCATTCAAGGGAGATCAATAAGCAGTCAAATACTTTTAATGGAAATAGAAGAAAGCAAAGAACAAGAGCGAGGAAGAAGAATGCATCACGATGATGTTTCTTAACCCCACCTAACGAACTTCACCCACCCACTTTTATGTTCAAACGGATGATAGTTGTTAGGTGATCCTTAACCAAGGACGGATTAACCCATGCGTTTAGGACCACCACCGCCGTGCCAAACGGAGCCTAAGGCTCTGTTTGGACTGCTTGACCGGTGAAAATAATAAGTCCCCCTGAACAGAGCCTAAGTGGAGAACCAGGGGCTCAGATCATTTCCAAACTAGTAAAAGAGAAGGAGAAACGGGGGAGAAGAAACTCTCACCTTCCATCCAACCTCCCTCCAACATTATGATGGGTTGCACGGGTTGCCTGAGAAGAATCGCCACAGGCCATCCTCAATGTGCTGAGCATAACGAGGAAAAAATCATTTATCGTCATTTCATCTCGGGTCAATGATTCATCATCGCCTCCAATAGTTCGATCCCCTTTACCAGTGTTTCCTCAGCTCCAAAAAAAAAAGAATATATATGTATATATATATATATAGAGAGAGAGAGAGAGAGAGAGAGAGAGAGAGAGAGACAGAGAGAGAGAGAGAGAAAGAGAGAGAGAGAGAGAGAGAGAGAGAGTTTTATCCTTCGATCTTATCTTGGAACCCTAATACTCATGCACGGGTTGCTTGAAAATCCTTCTCGCCAGGCCATCCTCGGTCCATTTGCCCTTCCAAGGAAGAAATCCATCAATGGTAATCAAGCAGCAGTCACAAATTATTCAACGAAGGAGAGGAGGGAGATGACGAGGAAGAGGTATCAGGCGTGCCAGGAACTACAGGCAGGGAGTTGGGGAAAAGATAGTCGCGGGAGGTCAAACTCTAGAACTCGCCTGCTATGCTCAATGCTCGCCAATGCTCGCCATTGTACTTCTAATATACGGCTGGGCGCATAAACAAGCCATCTACGGGTTAACTAATCCCATATTTTTTGTATAAATTTCATTTAGGTCATGTTCGTTTCACACATTTTATTTTGCAGAATTGATTTTGTTTGAAAAATAAAATTTGGAATGTTTTAGTTTTTTGTCAAAATCAATTCTGTTGTTCGTTTGCAGAAATATTTTCAAACTCAGATATTGATAAATGTCAAAAAAATTGTCCATCTATAAGAAGGTTTTCGATCACAAGAATTGAAAAAAACATTAAACTTATATAAACAAATGTTTTAAACATCATTAAAAAAAGTAATCGTCCATGATATACGTTTTCACACATCAAAAGCTTAAAATCAGCATAATGTTTATGCATCAAAAAAGATACAATCATCATGATATAAGTTTTACACGTCAAAAAAGATACAATCTACCATATTTTTGGCGCGGCCAAAAAACTAATCGTTCAAGTGCACGCTCAACCAAACCCTCCTAAGAATCTCTGGCATAACCAGAAAACACTCGCATTTGATTTCGGCAGCAACAAGCATATCTATAGCACTGATCATAGTAGCTTTTGAACGGTCTATCATAGGCGTCAGTCAGGGGCGGATACAAGGGGGGGCCGGGGGGGCCCGGGCCCCCCCAAGAATATAAAAAAAATCAAAACTTCTGCTGTGTAATCATGTTTTCTGGTTCTTTTTGGTACCCGCCAGCTTGTTTCCTGACAAGAAATAAAAAAAAATCAACCTGCCCATACTGCTTAATGCTGACACGGAAGTCTCCATCAACCTTTCTCCCCGAAAAAAAACATATATATATATATATATATATATATATATATATATATATATATATTATATATATATATATATATATATATATATTATATATAGAAAGAACCGCAGTCTATTCAGCCCTATATATATAGGGCTGAATAGATATTATACGGGCATGTATAACGTATGGGCTGTACGGGTAAGCCATTTTGGTGGTCAAGATGGTCTCAAATCGAAAAGTAATCAACACGAAAGTTGTAGATCTCGGCGAGACGAACAACTTTCATGTTGACACTTTTTGATATGCAGCCGTCTTGGTCCTCGATTTGGGCCCCGAAATCGGGGGCGGCGGAACGGTTTACTGTAGCAGTTCCGCCGCCCCCGATTTCGGGGCCTAAATCGAGGTCCAAGTCGGCTCCATATTAAACAGTGGTCAACATGAAAGTTGTTCGTCTCGCCGAGATCTACAACTTTCATGTTGATCACTTTTCGATTTGGAATCATCTTGACCCCGAAAATGCCTTGCTCGTACGCCCGCATCAAATGTTTGCCCGCACAGTATACGCATATATATATATAAAGTATAGACTGCGGTTCTTATAAAGAACCGCAGTCTATATTTTATGAATATATATTTATATTATATATAAATATATATAAGAATAGACTGCAGTTTTTTAGAAAGAACCGCAGTCTATTCTTTTATATATATGTATACTTATATCCGCTCCAGCCTCCAGCCGGCCCTAAATCTCGGCGACTGCTCCTCTTCTCCCGATTCCTGTTTGGCTGCTCCCCTTTCCATCCTTTCGGAATTCCGATCGAGGCTCGCTGGTCGCCGCCCGTCTCGCCGAGTCGTAGTCGATTCCGATCGAGGCTCGCTGGTGCTCCTCTTCTCCCGATTCCTTATCGAAAGCTGGTAACTTAACAGATTTTTCTTCCTTGCCGAGTGGAATTTTCATGTCTTTCAGTTCTTAGTGGCACCTCAATACCTCATCAATTGATTCTTTTATAGCTGAGTCTTTAATAGTTTTTTAGAGCAAAGTCTTATATAACAGTATGCTCACTTGGTTTTAAAAAGATTATTTATTTCCAACTGGAATGCTCGCTGAGGAAAATGCTCACCAGCCTAATTTACTCTGTACATTATCAATTTTTGTGTTATGTTTTGGAATGGTTTTGTGATTAATCTACAATATTACGTTATTAGGTTTTCATGAAAAAGTTAAAAACAATTCACTCATTTTTCAATAAGAAGTCCTCAAGTGAAATCGACACACCTACATCATCAGAGCAAGTTAATGTTGATTCTCCGTTAGTTAATGTTGATTATTCCCCACTTGACCACCATTCACTCGCTTTCGAGCGTGATCCTGGATTACAGCCTCAAATTTGGGAGTATCCTCTAAATCAACAAGATAAAATGAGACGATCATATCTTAAAGCTGGGTCTTATCAACACAAGCTTCAAGAGTATCCATCCTCTGGCGAACATCATCGAATATTTCAAAGTTCCTGGTTCGAGAGATTCCCATGGTTAGAGTATTCTCCTGCAAAAGATGCCGCATATTGTTTGCCGTGCTATATTTTCAATAAACAGATCCCTGGTCGATTTGGGACAAGCTCGTTCACAACTGAAGGATTTCGAAACTGAAAGAAAGTCAATGGAAAGAATTGTGCTTTTTTAACTCATATTGGAAGGATCATTGTTCTCCACACAACATTGCAGTCCAAGGTTGTGCAGATTTAATTTCTCAATGTCAACATATAGATACAGTAATGCAAAGACAATCTTCTAAGCAAATTGTCATGAATCGATTGCGGGTCGGAACTTCAATTGATGCTTTGCGATATTGTGCATTCCAAGGTATTGCATTTTGAGGTCATGATGAAAGTCAAGAATCAATTAATCGCGGTAATTTTGTCCAAGTGATTAAATTACTCCGAACTTATAACAAGGATGTTGATGATGTTGTATTAGAAAATACCCCGGGAAATGCTATGTATATATCACCTCTTATTCAAAAGGATCTTCTTTCTGTTATGTCAAGAATGGTGCAAGATATTATTCGTAAGAAAATTGGTGATTCTAAATATTGCATAATTGTCGATGAATCCAGAGATGAGTCAAAAAGAGAGCAAATGACTATCATGATTCGCTTTGTGGATATTTATGGCTTTGTGCAGGAAAGGTTTTTAGATCTTGTTCATGTTACTGAGACAAGTGCACAGACTCTTAAAAATGAAGTTTCAACAGTTCTCTCTCGTCATAATTTGAGTATTCAGGATATGCGTGGTCAAGGATATGATGGTGCAAGTAACATGCGAGGTGAATGTAAAAGGTCTAAAAACGTTATTCCTTAATGAATGTTCACAAGCTTATTATGTTCACTGTTTTGCACATAAACTTCAGTTAGTACTTGTTGCAACATCAAGAGAAGTGAAGACAGTACATAATTTTTTCAATGAATTAATATATATTGTTAATACTGTTGGTGCTTCCTCCAAACATAATGATCAATTGCGATCTGCTCAAAAGGAATACTTTGATCACATGATTGCTCTAGGTGAAATTGAAACGGGCACAGCAGCCAATCAAATTGGTTCACTACAATGACATGGTGATACTAGGTGGTCATCTTATTTAAACTCTGTTTGTAGTGTTTTAAATATGTACAATGCCACGTGCTCTGTGTTGCTTGATATTAGTGAAAATGGAGGGACATCTGCTCAGCGTGGAGATGCAGAAGCAGCGTTTAGAAAAATGGGAGTATTCGAATTTGTATTTATCTTGCATTTGATGAAAGAAGTTTTGGGAATCAGTGACGTTTTATGCAAAGCACTGCAACATCAATCTCAGGATATATTAAATGCTATAAATTTAGTTTCGACAACAAAAGCTCTGATTCAGAAATTGCGGGAATCTGGCTGGGAAAAGTTCTTAAAGGTTGTGAACATATTTTGTGAGAAAAATGAAGTCGAAGTACCCGACATGAATGCTCAATTTAGTAATCGTCGGTTTCGAAGTCTACGTGATATCATTACAGTGGAATATCATTTTCGAGTGGACATTTTCAACTCCACAATAGATTGTGTGTTGCAGGAGCTCAACTCAAGATTCAGTGAAAATTCTATGGAACTACTTCGTCTAAGTATGACTTTAGATCCAAGTGATGCATACAAATCTTTCAATATTGATGATATATGTGCCCTTGCAAAGAATTTCTATCCTAAAGATTTCAGCGAGCATGAAATTTTTGTGTTGAATACTCAATTGCAACATTATCAGATTGATATTTCTTCCCACAAGGACTTCAAGAATTTGCTTACAATTTCGAGCTTTATCAAAAATTGGTGGAAACGAAAAAATCGAAGACCTACTTACTATCTTATTGACAAAATTATCAGACTCATTTTAATTCTTCCGGTATCAACATCAACCACAGAAAGGTCTTTCTCTGCTATGAAACTGGTAAAGACAAGACTTCGCAATAAGATGGAAGATGAATTTCTTGCTAATTGCATGATTTTATATATTGAGCGAGAAATAACGGAGAAAATTAACAAAGATTGTATCATAGATGAATTCTATGAAGTGAAAAAACGTCGTGCACAATTGAAGTAACATGTATGTGGTTGTTTGTAACTTTTTTGCTCATTGAAGATATATGATATATTTTGTGATTTTGTCGAAAAATTGTCTATATATCTTTTGTATTTAAATATTTTATTTTAAAAAAATTGGCTTCCTGACTGGGCCCCCCTAGCCAAGATTCCTGGATCCGCCCCTGGCGCCCAGTGCAAGCATACATCATCTCAATCTGAATCATCTCCTTATGTGGTTGAATAACATGTGCTACTTCGGTCGTGCCATCTAAGTTAAATGCAATATGAGTTACGACCTCTGCAATCATATCCAAATTTGATGTTTTTTTTGTCTTCTTCTTCCTTGGGCGCATTGGTCCATTACCCACATCATCAGTATCTTTCACACGAATTTGATTAGCTGATTCCACACTAGTCGATGAGTTGGCTCCAGTGGCCCTATCGGTCCACATAGCGCCGCAAGATCACTCCAGTGTACAATGACTTTGTCCTTGTAATGCAGAATTATATACCAACGAAAGAGAAATTTCAGATATGTATAAAATACATATTGTGACGTCATGTAAATTTATTACAGGTACATGTTATTGATATGTTGTAATTCAAGTTAATTATGATATGAGGAGAAATGGTGTGTAAGTAAAAATCTGGTTGAAGGTGCAATGGTGACCAGTTGAGTTGTGTTGGACCGACATTGGCGGTCTCAATAATGCGTGTCACGCTGGAAGTAGGCGGCATCGGGTAAAAGCAATCCTGTGG
Organism: Platanthera guangdongensis; assembly: GCA_039583875.1. Taxonomy (NCBI): domain Eukaryota; kingdom Viridiplantae; phylum Streptophyta; class Magnoliopsida; order Asparagales; family Orchidaceae; genus Platanthera; species Platanthera guangdongensis. Next base: position 154,296,204 of record CM077160.1, on the reverse strand, counting down.
TTTTCACTTCCTCCAGAACCAAAGTCGCGCCCGACGGAAGCCGCGCAGGAGCCGATCCACGCCAGATCTCGCCGGAGGCCCAAATCACCTCCGTTTCTCTCGATTTTTCATCCTAACGTAAGGTAATCTCTTCTCCTCTATTCCTTATGTTCCTTTTTCCAAAGATCTTCACGGATTGAAATAGGTAGAAATCTCGGGTTTGAGCTTTTGAGATTTCTTTCATCTATTTCCATCTGAAAAGTTTCTGTGAAGGGTTGTGTGCCCTAATCCGTGATATTTATGAAATTTTGGCGGAACCCTAAGGTAGGTCATATCGATTTCAGATATTGGCTTGCCTTTTTGGTTTTGGGTTTGGGAAAAAGAAAAAAACGAAAACCCTACGTAACTATCTTAGGTAGGAAGCATACTATGTTATTCATGTAGCTTACTTGATATCCATTGACTCTGAATCCTTAATTGGAGGAAAGTGATTGCTCCAATTCACCCATGAAAGGTTAGGGATTGCTATTCTACCTTATATGCGTAAAGAGGAAAGTTATTTAATGGAATTTGAAGTCTTTACATATTAGGACAGCAAATCCATAGACGATTGAAGCCTTGTTAGAGCTACTTAGGTTAAGGGGTTCCATATAGTTGACAATATGTGATGTTCTATGTTATAGGAAATGGCGTCACAAGGCAGTGGAAGACGCAATGAAGAAGGAAGGAGAGATAAAGGTAAGAAAAAAGTACGAGAAAAAACTGATCAATGCAAGGATAAGAGCAAGAAGAAAGTAGGAGTGAGTTCTTTCCTTATGCAATTTCTTATGTTCTTTTATTCTTATATATGCTTAAATGCTTAACTGTTAAATGTTTAAGATGATTAAATGCTTAAATGCTTCAAAAAATAAGATGACAATAACCATGCAAGAGCAAATATACGATAGTCGTAAGAGAAATGGAACAAGACAAGATGATGGGCTATAGAAGTGTTAACTCACATTAGAAGGTGGGAAGAATAATCTTTCTTTATCATGCGAGTTAAGGACACGATTGATAATATATACGTGTGAGACAATAGCACGTGAAAATATTATCTTAGTGTGAGATAAGGACACTTAATTTACATTTCAGATAGCGCACTCTCAAAAGTGAATTAAAATGTAAAGAGACATTATGTACAAGTAATATAAGTCACGATAGGACTGAATATAAAGGAAAATAAATATGTCAAAATATTAAGCAATAATCATCATAAGGAAAAGCAAGAGAAATCAACAATTCACATAGTCAATTGACTAATATAAAAATAAAACTAAAAACGTCAAGGAAGAGACGGTCCCCGTCACCAGTAGTCAACGTCGACCATGCACTCCTCGACAGGAAAAGAAGTATCGTCTTTGGGTGGAGGTTTACTCAGCAGTTCTTGGCATACTATAGGAGCACAGAGGGAGGTGCAGCGACCCAGAGTGTCCCCATGAGGAGTTCGAGTTTTACTGCATGTAGTGTCAGTACGATATTAGTACATAGTAGCTGTGTGATATGAGTTAGTTGTCAGTTGTATATGTGTAGTATGGTAAGCCCTTTTGTATGTTAGAGCTACCTTTTTGGACTCATGTATATATATATCAGAAAATCTTAAGGAAATGAAATGGTTTATTGTCATGTCTTTTATTTCTAGTACTCTTCACATACTGATGTACTTTGACTGTTCGTACTTTACTCTTATGAAATACTAAGTTATATTGTAGCGGTAGCCATAAGTGGGGCCGTTACACATATAATAGTGAAAATACAAATGACAGAAAAAAGTATTCACATGCGCTGCAGAAGGATGAAAACTTTCAGATCTGTAAAAAAAATACAAATAATAGTGAAAATACAAATAGCATTTGCTGCAGGAGGAATAACATTTGCTATAAAATTTCAGATCTGTAAAAAATACAAATAACAGTGAAATTTGCTGCAGGCTTGTAGGAGGAAGAAGAAAACCTAAACCGGTTCGGAGAAGGCGCTGTCGTCGCTGGCGTCGTGGAAGCGTGGGAGAGGAGGCGTGGGAGAGGAGGCGCTGTTGTCGCTGGCGTCGTCGAAGCGAGGGAGAGGAGGAAGCCGAAGCCTGTTCGCTCGATCGGCAGGGAGGAAGAAATTAGCAGCGGAATGAAAACCGATGTATCGAGGTAAGTTTTAGGGCTGTGAGAGTTTATCGCTCTCAAAACCGACCCGTTTTTATATAAAACCAAAATTTGGGTTCAAAATGCCTAAACGAACTTGATTTTTAGTTTTCCTTTGAGTAAAATCGAAAACCTAGGTAACAAAACCTACGAAACGAACAGGCCCTTAGGTTTGTTTGATTTGGTGTTTTGCTCTGGCGGCGGAGGACAAGGAGGGCTTTTGGAATTGGAGGGGGAGATCGCGGTTGGAATCCCTCCGTTTTCCTCCATTTCCCATGGCGCGACGGGTGCAAACGGAGCAAACGCCGTCATTGGTCATTTGGTTACCCGCCGTGCGGCGGTGTTTGCCTCAAACGAAGTGCTCCAAACACTGCGTAAAACGAAGCCTTAATTATAAAAGTTTACACCTTCATTTGGAGTCTCAAATGGATAAGAATCTGATCTTCAAACTTGAACAGTCTTAACTTGAAAGACGACAAGACATTTTTATGTGGAAAACTCTAGAAATGGAAAAAAAAATCATGGGGGTCGGTTCGGTGCCAACGAAATTCACTAATTTGTATTTGTGGTTACAAGTGTTAGAATTCTGGAGAGTGACAAGTCACCGTGCCGCGTACAAGTACTTGCAAGAGGAAAAAAAATTTCTTGATGTTCGCATGAACGGGTTCTAGAGCAAGCTCCTTGGAGAGTGGAGTGAACATTTGAGTGAGATAGCGAACAGAGAGCCAAGTTTTCGCTAGAAAACTTTAGAGCTTTCTTCTATTCTTGTTTGCTTCGAGCGGAGCACGTTAGGGGGGAGTCTGGAAGGATGAACGTAGCAACAAGGCTCTGGTCTCGAAGCGCGGATGTCGAGAAAGATCTTCAAGCCATCTTTGAAGGAGAAACTCGGAAACGAATGAGGTCATCGAACTTTGAAGGAGGTTTTTGAGATGCACTTGAAAGTGGTCATTAAAATCGAAGGAGGTTTTAAAATTTTGAAGGAGATCTTCAAGCCGCTTTTGAAGCAGGACATGAGAACTGAAGGAGGTGTTTGAATTCCAAAAAGATATCTACCAGCCCCTCTTGAAGAGGACTTGGGAACCAAAGGTGGCTTCGAAGTCCGATGAAAATCTTCGAGCCGTTCTTAAAGGCTGACTTGAGAACGAATGATGTCTTCAAACTCTGAATGAGATCTCCAAATCGCTCTTGAAGAAGACTTGAGAACTCTCTTTAACGTGGAATGTAATGTGTCCTCAAATTAGTGCTCAGAAACCATTTTATAGCTTTTCTGAGGGGCATGACGATAAGTCCCCCCCCCCCCCCCCGAGTTTAAACTGGTGAATGATGCACGATTTTTGTCACCTAAATCACCCATTTTTGAAAAAATGGCGTTCATGTCCCCTGGGAGGTCCAAACAAATCTAGCGAACAGGGAGGTTCGTCAGCAAGGACGAAGGCGGTGTTGAGTTTTTGAAGTGAGTCCGAGCGACTTGCTTACAAGCGGGCGGCCTGCTTCCTGGTTTTGTGTTGCTGGTGTGTGTTCTATCAGATCCGCTGCAAGGCTGGTGTACTTTTTGATGTTGGTGTTCTGGCTTTTCTTCCCTATTAGTAGAGGGTCTCCTCTCTTCTCATTATTCAGTGAAAAAGGGGGCAAGATGGTGGTGTGCTTCTTGCGGACTGTCTGTAGTCGTCGGGTGTTGCGGTTTGCAAGAGAGTCTGGGCGTACTGGAATTATTGCAGGCAGACTGGTAGAGGCTAGTCGCAGACGAGCTGTTGTTGTGTGAGCGGGCTGTTTAATTGCTGGCGTGTTGTTGAACCTGTCTGGCGAGCTAAAGTTTCCTCTGGTGAGCGGGGTGTGATGGAGCTACTCCTGGGCGGCTCGGCCAGGTGTTTGCGAGCTATGGAAGATTAGCCGTTGGCGAGCTGCTAAAGCGAGCTGGTGTCCTGGTCGCTGGCGGGCAGTCCTTGGCACTGGCGCATTGTTGAGTTGTCGCTGTCGGCCTGAAGTTTCTTGTTGGCGAACTGGAGCAAGGTGTCACCGGCTAGTTGTGCTGTTGTTGTTGGCGAGCTGAAAGGTGTAGTTGCTGCTCCTCGAGGTTGTCGCGGACCTGCCTTAAACACAGCTAGTTGTGAGTGGTGAAGGTGGCTGCCGGTCTGTGTCTGTACACTTCCGGCTTCTGACTGGTCTACGTTTTTTGTTGTTAACTTCTTATGTTGTATTGTTAATGTCCAACACCTCGCAAGAGTGTCTGTGTTGGTTGTAGTATACCTTGCTCTTGATATAATTGCAGTTTATTGAGTTTCCGTATTGCTTATGTGTCAAAGTGATCTTTCAACGAATTTTCTAATAGGCGGTAACAGCGATTGGTGACGACAAAAGGTGGCGGCGGTGTCCGCGGAGACGTGTGAAATTGCATGCCGTAGAGGCGTGCGTTGTGTGCGAGTGCACTCAACATGCTATGTGCATGCACGTTGTTTGGTTGCATGCGGCCCGCGCAGTGTGACTGCGGTGCCCACACAGTTTGAATGCATCTATCCACCCATTTTGACTATGCATAATGCATACTCAACTGTGCGGTGTGCGCAGTTTGACTGCCTGCATGCCCGTTGTTTGATTGCACACGCGCGTGGTTGCACTGTTCATATGCACACAATTGGACTGCACATATGGGTCCTGTGTGCAACTACGCACATAGGCGAGCAAGTGGGCGCTTCGCGTATAGGCACACAATGTAGGCTTCAGGTGCAGCTGCATGTGTGATTCTTGGAGTCGTATCTCTACAAGTACCAACATCCATTTGTGGACAGACACTCAGAATTGCATGAGAACGAGTGCGCTAGGACATCCAACAAGCTAGTCCTCTTCGTGCCAAAAAATTTCCAATTCAACCGAACTATTTTTTTAGAACCCCATCAATACCCACTTTGTTTTATTGTACTTAAACTTCATACAAATATCATTCGTTTTACATGAATGAAATATCTTAGATGAGCGTTAACAAATGAAAATTTTACCCCATAATCATGACCACCATCACCATCACCACCACCATGACAAACGGAGCCTAAGAGAAGTTTAGAGACGTTTGACAAAATGGCACAAATAAATTGCTCTTTGAATCTTGAAAAAAAATCACCGTGTCGTTCCATATCTATCTTCATAAATTGCTCTTTGAATCTTATGATAGCAGCGTCGCACAACGGCTCGAACCTACGAAGGCACCGCGAAATATCTGCTGAAATTTATGGATGTCTACTACTTTTTCATGTTTTGTGCAGGGAAAAACAGCTGAAAGATGAAAAAAAAATGACCTTGGCATTATATTTGACCATATTATGCATCCACAAACACAGCAGAATTCAACGTTTAGAGAAAACAAAAAATATATCTTGTGGCAAGATAAAGAGACATACAAACTGAAAAAAGAATATATTCTAACACAAACACTCACTAAAATCATTCCTGAAGCTGGATTAGCCTATATATATTTATATTTATATATATATATATATATATATATATATATATATATATTATATATATATATATATATATATATATATAGGCAAGCTATTCTTACTAAAATCATTCCAGGAAACTCCTTGTGACAGTAAAATAGCTTTCAATAAATAATCTTATACACCGAACTGAGAATGTTACTCAAGTGAGTGGATGGAAAGCAGTTTTCAGAAACTTGATGGAAAGCTGAATTCTGCCAGCTCTCAATTTGGGCATCAAAAACACAATAAAAATCTGCAAACAACAAAAACAAATTATGTTCAACAGTACAAAGTATTAGGATAAAAAAGCGGTGAAATAAGTCAAGTACCATAATCTACATATCACTCCCAAACGCACATACATTTCTGAAAATACCATGAATTAAGAAATTTCATGAAGGAGCATAAACAAGCTTCAAACATACCAGAAATCACATTTCCCCACCACCTCTCATGTAATTATTACCACCATCACCTCTCATGTGACTACCACGAACATCCCCGATAAAGTTTCATTCCAGAAATCTAAACTACAGTCTTGCACTCATCTTCGTTTTCAATCGCCTTCTTCATTGCAATATGTCTGTTTCTTTTCCTGAGTGTCAAGTGAATCTGCATTCTGTTGGAGAAACTTGGGGAGAGAATAGAGGGTTATATTGCAGCCTGAAAACAACCATACCTGAAACCTCAAGCAAGGATGGTACTGTCAGCCTCTAAAAACTCGAAGAAATCACAAGCAAACTGAAGCAGAATCGTGAGTAAACTATGCCAATTAAGTCGCAATATCTGCATCAGACTCCTTTGCTACGAGCAGAAATCGCGAAGGAGGATATAGAGGTAGATTTCATCAATAAGCAACTGAAGTTTGCTGTTCTGGAGGTCTGGACAGCAATCTGGAGGGTGAGGTGGCTGTGCGGAAGGTGTGGGAGGCTTCGCAGGAACCCGGAATTAATCCCAGGACTGGTTAGCTGCTTCGGGACAGCAAGGGATGTGTTTCCTGCAGCTGGGAGGGGGTCGGCAGAGGAGAATTCAGCTGGGAAGGGAGAGAGGGGAATAATTACCAAAAACATTCAAGCAAAAAGCCGGACCGTTAGTCATGCCATGTCTAGTCCATGAATCTCATCGCCTCTAATGGATGCAAAGACAATTTCAACAAGCACACCAACAATTGCGAAGCGAACACTAAACAAAAAACAGGCCCATAGTTGAACACATCTTTAGATCACTCTCTCTTCCCTTTGTACTCAATGTTTTAGCATTTTATATTTTTGTACACCCACCATGGATGCACGGGTTGCATGAGGAGACTACTCTCATGGCCATCTACATGCATTGGCCCTTTCAAGGAAGAAATCCATTCAAGGGAGATCAATAAGCAGTCAAACACTTCTATGAAAAAAGAGAAAGCCAAGAACAAGAGCGAAGAACTAAGCCAAGAACAAGAACAAAGAACAAGCCAAGAACAAGACGAAGAACTAAGCCAAGAACAAGAACGAAGAACTAAGCAAGAACAAGAACGAAGAACTAAGCCAAGAACAAGAACGAAGAACTAAGCCAAGAAAAAGAACGAAGAACTAAGCCAAGAACAAGAACGAAGAACTAAGCCAAGAACAAGAACGAAGAACTAAGCAGATAATTAGCACGCCTCAATTATTGGAGGTGATGACGATTATGATGGCCACCAAGAAAAGAAAAAATGACCGTTCTTAACCACCGTGTTCATGACCGCACCAACATGCCAAGCGGAGTCTTACGGTGGGCGGCGGTAGTAAACACATGGGTTAAAACGTCATTCGTAAGGATCACCTAACAAACATCATCGTTTGAACATAAAAATGGATGAAGTTTCTTAGGTGTGTGTGTTAACGAATGATACCGCATGTTCATGACCGCCACTACCGTGCCAAACGGGAGTCTTAGGCTTCGTTTGGCACGGTGGTGGCGGTCGTAAAAGCACGGGTTAAACCCTAACGCAATAATGCCAAACGGAGGCTAAGGAACTTCATCCACTTTTATGTTCAAACGAATGATGTTTATTAGGTGATCCTCAACGAATGACGTTTAACCAAGTGTTTAGAACCGTCACCAACGTGCCAAACGGAGCCTTAATCCAAATTTATAAAAACAAAATAAGAAGAGCTGAGAGGAAGCGGGAAAAATAGAGGCTCAGATCATTTACAAACTAGTCAAAGATAAGGTGAAATGGAAAGAGCGAATAAACACTCATCTTCCAACCATCTTCAGTGCTAATGATAGTGCACGAGTTGCCTGAGAAAGCCTTCTCCCAAGGCCATCCTCAATGCCCACAACATTCAAGGAGAATGTCGAATCATTATCCATGTCAGCTCCATGATCCTCACTGCCTCTAATTGATGCAAATAAAAATCCCATCAAGCATGTCAACAATTGTGAAGTGAAACCCTAACAAAACAGGCCCCCAGTTGAACAATCTTTAGATCCCTCTCTCCTCTCTCTCTCTCTCCAATAGTATTTTAGCATTTTTATCTTTCTTGCACGCCCCCCATGGATGCACGGGTTGCTTAGGAGACTCTCTAGGCCATCCCCGTGCATTGGCCTTTTCAAGAAAGAAATCATTTCAAGAGAGATCAATAAGCAGCCAAACACTTTTAATTGAAATAGAAGAAAGCAAAGAACAAGAGCGAGGAAGAATAAGAATGCATCAAAATGCCTAATGCACTAATGCCAAACATGTTCTATGACGGTGCATTTTTATCCAAACTCACGGGAACAAAAAGGCCGCGCCAAACGGAGCCTAAGTAGAGAAACCTGGGGCTCGGATCATTTCCAAAATAGTCAACGAGAAAGAGAAAGGGGGGAGAGAAGAAACTCTCACTTGCCATCAACCTCTCTCCAACGTTATGATGGGTTGCAAGGGTTGCCTGAGAAGCCTTGCAACAGGCCATCCTCAATGTGCTGAGCATAGTGAGGAAAAAATAATTTATCATCATTTCAACTGGGTAAATGATTCCTCATTGCCTCCAATAGTTTGATCACCTATGTCAGTGTTTCTCTCAGCTCCAAAAAAAGTATGTATATATATATATATAGAAAGAGAGAGCGGGAGAGAGAGAGGAGAATTTTATCCTTCGATATATCTTGGAC